>OY743176.1:23306796-23392796 GCA_963555705.1 Ligustrum vulgare | reverse complement strand
AAGTGGGAATAAGTGGAGGCTATAAATAATAGTTCCATCCCACATTGGAAAATGGAAAAATTGGGAAATGTTGGGAATGCTTAAATAGTTATCCCACATAGGATAGATTTGTAACATAACTTGTTAAACAGTTTACTAACAAAGTATTTGCAGATTGTAAGTAAACAGAAAATATACAGTAAGCTGTATATAGTAAGATACTGCAGAAATAATTCGCAGTAAGCAGTAAACAAAATGTTCTTGAGCAGTAAACAAAATGAACGCTGGAGCCGGGGCCTGTGTTCAACACAGTGTCCTTAAAGCAATATTCGCCCTCTCACCGGAGTAACTCGAGCGCTTGCTTCCCAGGATACAGCGGCTGGAACTGCAGCTGTGCAGGCGAACGAAAAATGTGCTTGAACAGAATCACCAAGACTGGAAGAAGGAATGCAGGAAGCTGGACAGACAAATGCAGAGAGATTTTCGTGGTTGTTGTGTTGTCTAGACTGAAGGAATTGTTGCTCTATATATAGGCAGGGAGGAGCCTTTGCATTTAGTACTGCATTTGAATTCTGTATTTACTCCAGACGTTTTGGAGTTACAACTGCAGTTGAATTCTGCACTTACTCCTGCATTTGAATTTTACACTTACTCCAGGCGTTTTTGGAGTTACAGTTTGAATGGAAATCAATTTGGAGTTATGTTTTAAATGAAAATTTCAAAACAAAATTCCAAAACGTGGCTTGCACTTTGTGGCCAATTTTTGACTCGTTCGGTCCGACATTCGTGTACGCAGGTCGCGCCCGCACACAAGTTCAAGGCTCGAAGGCCAAGTCGGTCCAAGATTTGCACCCCCCCTTGCGGGCGCGTAGGCCATGGAGGAGTCTCTATGCAACAAATGGTTACACCTTACAAATTGTTAACCATATATAAATTGGTCCACAAACTCATTTCTATCCTATGTGGGATAACTATTTAAGCATTCCCAACATTTCCACATTTTTCCATTTTCCAATGTGGGATGGAACTATTATTTATAGCCTCCACTTATTCCCACTTTTCCATTTCTAACCAATGTGGGATTGTAATCCCTTTTAAGGCTCCTCTTCAAATCCCAATTTTCAATCAGTGTGGGATCAATTTCACATTTACTCAAGTGAAAATCAATTGCAAAATATATTTTCCAACAATCCCCCACATGAATGTAAATTGATAGAGACACGGAATATTTGGTGATAAAGTTCCACAGTTGAAACCTGCATAGGATAGGTAGGGGTTTCCTTTGAACCTTCCCTTGTGAAAATACATTTACTTTACTAGCTGATCAGTAGACGCGATGTCTTTGAACTGTTCTGCCTTCTGTGTAAACGATGATGTACTTCACACAGGATTCTTCCTAACACATTTTAGTTCTCATGGGTATGTTCGTTTGTGGCCATGAACATATGCCTGGTTCAGTGAGAGTTGTTTAGAATTAGCCTCATAATTCCCTTCGAAGCGGCCCCACTTCTCTCTCACATAGGTGATTTCTTAATCAAGAGTAACCCGCATTACTCCGCTCGGATTTTCGACGCATAAGAATCATTAAAAGCTTATTGCTTATCCTCTCCTTACGGGCATCACTGTTATTACAGGAATGGACAGGAGATAACCCCCACAGTGATCCTATTAAGTATTTGTAATTAGGTTTTCTCATTGAACCTAGATCTTGGGATCTCCAGTCAGCTAGGTTGAGTTTCCATTACAATAACTTATTCTTTTAGAGGCTTAAGTCCCATTCCTCTCGATGACTTTGCAACTAACTCTCTATTTAACCCTTTGGTTAGCGGATCCGCAATGTTATCTTTTGACTTTACATAGTCAATCGAGATAACTCCAGTTGAGAGTAACTGTCTTATGGTATTATGTCTACGACGTATGTGTCTAGACTTACCATTGTACATGTTGCTTTGTGCCCTTCCAATCGCAGATTGACTATCACAATGTATGCAAATTGCTGGCACAGGTTTTGACCATCTTGGAATATCCTCTAAGAAATTGCGTAGCCATTCAGCCTCTTCACCACATTTATCTAGAGCTATAAACTCAGATTCCATGGTAGATCTCGCAATAACTGTTTGTTTAGAGGATTTCCATGATATAGCTGCACCTCCTAGTGTGAACACGAATCCACTAGTAGACTTTGAGTCTTTTATATCAGATATCCAATTAGCATCACTATATCCTTCAATGACTGCCGGATATATGGTATAGTGCAATCCATAATTACGAGTATATCTCAAGTATCTTAGTACTCTTACTATTCCTTTCCAATGGTCAGACCCTGGATTACTAGTATATCTACTCAGCTTGCTAACTGCGTAAGCTATATCTGGTCTTGTACAACTCATTAGGTACATAAGACTTCCGATTATTCTAGAGTACTCTACTTGAAAAATACCATCGCCTCTATTTTTCGATAGATGTTGACTTGTATCTATTGGTGTTCTTGCTACGCCAGTATCATCATTATTGAATTTTTCCAAAATCTTGTCCACATAATGTGACTGACTTAGAACAAGTCCATCTGATGTTCTTGAAATTTTAACTCCAAGAATCACATCAGCTAAACCCATATCCTTCATGTCGAATCTTGAATTCAACATACTTTTAGTAGATTTAATCATCTTATCGTTGCTGCCAACGATGAGCATGTCGTCAACATAAAGGCATAAAATGACATAACCATTTTTTGTGTCTTTGATGTAAACGCATTTGTCACACTCATTGATTTTAAATCCACTTTCCATCATTGCTTTGTCAAATTTTTCATGCCATTGTTTTGGTGCTTGTTTCAAGCCGTATAATGACTTTACCAATTTACACACCTTGTTTTCTTGTCCTGGTGCAGAAAACCCCTCAGGTTGTTCCATGTAAATTTCTTCTTCTAAATCTCCATTTAGAAAAGCAGTTTTGACATCCATTTGATGTACTTCGAGATTGTATAAAGATGCAATCGCTAATATTAATCGAATGGAAGTTATTCTCGTTACCGGAGAATAAGTGTCAAAGTAGTCAAGGCCTTCTCGTTGCCGATATCCTTTAATTACAAGTCTTGCCTTGTACTTATCAATAGTTCCATCTGCTTTCATTTTCCTTTTGAAAATCCATTTGTAGCCTAGTGGTTTGCTTCCCGGGGGAAGATCAACCAGTTCCCATGTATGGTTTTGCAGAATGGAATCTATTTCACTTTTAATTGCCTCTTTCCATTGAGGTCCTTCTGAAGAGTTTACAGCTTCTTTGAAGCTTTGAGGTTCAGTTTCTAGCATATAGGTCAGAAAATCAGGACCGTAAGATTTTTCTGTCCTTTCACGTTTGCTACGTCTTGGTTCAACCTCTTGATCCTGACTATTTTCAATCATGGTCTCATGCGTTCGTTTAGAAGAACTTGGTTCTTCTTTGGACTTGTATGGAAATACGTGTTCAAAGAACGATGCATTTCTCGATTCCATTATCGTGTTTTTGTGTATATCAGAAATTTTAGAATCAAACACAAGAAACCGATAAGCACTACTATTATGTGCATATCCAATAAATATGCAATCAATAGTTTTTGGTCCTATTTTCACCTTCTTTGGTGTAGGTACAACCACTTTGGCAAGACACCCCCACACTCGTAAATATTTGTAGGAAGGCTTTCTTCCTTTCAATAACTCGTAGGGACTCTTATCTTCTTTCTTTCGGGGCACCTTATTTAAAAGGTAATTAGCTGATAACACAGCTTCTCCCCACATGTTTTGAGGTAACCCAGAACTCAACAACATTGCATTCATCATTTCTTTCAATGTTCTATTTTTTCGTTCAGCAACACCATTTTGTTGAGGTGAATAAGGTGCTGTTGTTTCATGTTTAATTCCGTGTTGTGCACAGAATTCAGCAAATGGTGATTCATATTCACCACCTCTATCACTTCTCAACACTTTGATCTTCTTGTTGAGTTGATTTTCAATTTCATTTTTATAGAGAACAAATTTCTCTATCGCTTCATCTTTACTTTTAAGCAAATACACAAAACAATATTTTGTGCTATCGTCAATAAAAGTAATAAAATATTTGTTGCCTCCCCTTGTTTGTACAGATTTTAAATCACATACATCGGTGTGAATTAAATCAAGCGGTTTAGTTTTTCTTTCAACGGATTGAAATGATGACCTTGTCAATTTTGCCTCAACACAAGTTTCACACTTATGTTTATTATCAATTTGGAATGTAGGTATGCAATTCAAGTTAATTAGTCTACGCAAAGTGTCGTAATTAACATGTCCTAGTCTACCATGCCACAAATTGGAAGACTCAAGCAAGTAAACGGAAGAGTTATTCATTTTATTAATTTTTGGCTTAATAGCCATTACATTAAGCTTAAAAAGCCCATCACTAACATAACCCTTTCCTACAAACATTCCAGACTTAGACAAAATAACCTTGTCTGATTCAAACACCATGCGGAAGCCATGTTTGTTCAACAGCGAGCCGGATACCAAATTCTTGCGAATCTCCGGCACATAGAGCACGTTGTTTAGAGTCAGCTCTTTCCCAGACGTCATCTTTAGAACCACCTTTCCATGGCCCATGATTTCAGAAGTCGCTGAATTTCCCATGTACAGCTTCTCCCCATCCGCTGCTTCAAAACTACTAAACAACTCCTTGTCGGAGCAAACATGTCGGGTGGCACCGGTATCTATCCACCATTCTCTCGGATTTGAACCCACCAGGTTCACTTCAGAAATGACAGCTGCAAGGTTGATGTCAGATGGATCTTCAACCATGTTTGCTTCTTTCTTCTTCTTCGGAAAACGGCACTCCGTTGACTTGTGACCAATTTTGTCACAATTGAAGCATTTTCCTTGAAACTTCTTTTTAGAAATTCCGCCCTTGGGCCCCAACTTGAGCCCTTTGCTACTAGATGACCCAGACTTGGTTTTGTTAGGTTTGGAGCTTTGCCCATGCTCCACAACATTTGCTTTAGCCACAACCGGATTAATCCCTCTTTCAGAACTTTTGTTGTCTTCTTCTATTCGAAGTCTAACAATTAGTTCCTCAACATTCATTTCCTTTCGCTTATGCTTTAGGTAGTTTTTAAAATCCTTCCATGCAGGTGGTAGTTTTTCAATTATACAAGCCACTTGGAAGGACTCGCTCACAACCATTCCCTCGGAATGAATTTCATGCAATATCACTTGAAGTTCTTGTACTTGACTGATTACAGGTTTGGAGTCCACCATTTTGTATTCCAAAAAGCGACCAACAAGAAACTTCTTGGCCCCGGCATCCTCGGTTTTATACTTTTTGTCTAAAGATTCCCATAATTCCTTAGCCGTTTTTATTGTGCAGTATACATTATATAGTGAATCAGCCAAACTATTCATCACATAATTCCGGCACAGGAAATCCGAGTGCTTCCAAGCATCAACTGCACTAACTGCTTGAATGTCTCCTTCACCCTCTTGGAGCACTGGAGCATTTTCAGTCAAGAACCTCGCAAGATTCAAAGTGGTCAGGTAGAATAACATCTTTTGCTGCCACCTTTTGAAATTCAGCCCATTGAATTTCTCCGGTTTTTCCCCATGGTTAACTGGAACAGTCACAGTTGTAGCTGCAGTTTGAGCCACGGTTTGTGTCAAAGCATGACTTGGCAATTTAGCCACAGGTTGAGTCACAACAGGACTTGGCATAGCCACAGTCGAACTTGGCGTAACCACAACAGAACTTGGCATAGCCACAGTCGAACTTGGCGTAGCCACAACCTGAGCCACCGTCTGATTTTCAGCAGTAGCCACATCCATGTTGATAGGTGTATTTTCCATTTCTGAAACACAATCAGAATATTAGTATCAAATGATATAAATCAATTAGCCTTAAGAAATCTGCTTTTGAAAACGTTTCTGTAAACTGTTTAACAAAAAAAATATTGCTTTAAGTTTGTAACATAACTTGTTAAACAGTTTACTAACAAAGTATTTGCAGATTGTAAGTAAACAGAAAATATACAGTAAGCTGTATATAGTAAGATACTGCAGAAATAATTCGCAGTAAGCAGTAAACAAAATGTTCTTGAGCAGTAAACAAAATGAACGCTGGAGCCGGGGCCTGTGTTCAACACAGTGTCCTTAAAGCAATATTCGCCCTCTCACCGGAGTAACTCGAGCGCTTGCTTCCCAGGATACAGCGGCTGGAACTGCAGCTGTGCAGGCGAACGAAAAATGTGCTTGAACAGAATCACCAAGACTGGAAGAAGGAATGCAGGAAGCTGGACAGACAAATGCAGAGAGATTTTCGTGGTTGTTGTGTTGTCTAGACTGAAGGAATTGTTGCTCTATATATAGGCAGGGAGGAGCCTTTGCATTTAGTACTGCAGTTGAATTCTGTATTTACTCCAGACGTTTTGGAGTTACAACTGCAGTTGAATTCTGCACTTACTCCTGCATTTGAATTTTACACTTACTCCAGGCGTTTTTGGAGTTACAGTTTGAATGGAAATCAATTTGGAGTTATGTTTTAAATGAAAAATTCAAAACAAAATTCCAAAACGTGGCTTGCACTTTGTGGCCAATTTTTGACTCGTTCGGTCCGACATTCGTGTACGCAGGCAAGTTCAAGGCTCGAAGGCCAAGTCGGTCCAAGATTTGCACCCCCCCCTGCGGGCGCGTAGGCCATGGAGGAGTCTCTATGCAACAAATGGTTACACCTTACAAATTGTTAACCATATATAAATTGGTCCACAAACTCATTTCTATCCTATGTGGGATAACTATTTAAGCATTCCCAACATTTCCACATTTTTCCATTTTCCAATGTGGGATGGAACTATTATTTATAGCCTCCACTTATTCCCACTTTTCCATTTCTAACCAATGTGGGATTGTAATCCCTTTTAAGGCTCCTCTTCAAATCCCAATTTTCAATAAATGTGGGATCAATTTCACATTTACTCAAGTGAAAATCAATTGCCAAATATATTTTCCAACAATTGAAACATATGGACTGGAGTATGTTATGCATGTATTTGAAAATCTTTTGTCCACGACTACTTGCTGCATCTTGCATATTACTACATTTGTTTTGATATTTGAAATTGGGAGCCATTGCAAGCAAGATTGTGCTTGATGGAAATACCTAACGGAGAAGGTGCATTGCTATGATGAATCCCCTTTATGAGATGGAAGGCATCCCGTGAACATGATCACTTCTTAATACAAACTTTTCTCCCATATTTTCTACGAAAAGAAGCTTTGAATTAGCAAGTATCTGGTAATTGTGTATTATTTCATCCTCTCTGGTTATATGTAGCACTTTAACTGATATCTCTACATTTGATTGTCAAGGGAGAAGAAATAAGCCACAGTTGAGGCTGACGGCCGGAGGACAATTGATGATGGTGACCTTCTTCATTTTTAGGTAGACACTTCTTCTTCTTCTAGAATTATGATCATCTTCAAATATATATCATATTTCAAGCCGTGATATTACCCGTGATCACAAAATTGGCATCAAAGTGACAACCACAAGAATGTAAGGTTTCCAGTGGAAAGATATTGGAGACAAAAATTGGTTATTTGATCCGAGTCTTGATGATGAAGAAGACACAAAAACAATAGTTTCTTCTTCCCAAATTTGTTGAGCTTATGCTAATGGAGGGTAGTTAAACCAACTTAATTGCATGATATATATTTCAGTTTCAATTACAGAAAGAATTATGAGAGTAATTAGGGGATATCAAGGATTATTAGAGTAATTAGGGGATACAGTATTTATGATATTATTACCAGTAGAATATAGTATTTTGTGATTGTAGTTACATGGATAGTATGATTAGAATTATTTTATTTAACTTATGTTTATGTGGGTTTTTCCCTATTTCCCTCCTCTAATCGATCTCTCACTGCTTCGGTGCTTCCATTCTATTGTGCCGCTTCTTCCTCCATCCATTTCTCTCATTGCTTTCATTCTCCCACTTCTTCCCTCCCAACCAATTCCTTCCACAATCGAAAATCACCCAGTGGTTTTTCTCGAAGATAGCCTTTTGTTTTCGGAGGATCATCGCCGGTTATTGAAGTCTGCAATGGTATGATGTCTTTGGGAATAAGGGATTTGATTTCGTGAAATTGAATCTGGAGCTGTATGTGTTTTTCTTTATAAATTGAATCTGCTTCTAAATAGGATGAGAAAATGGTTTTATATGTGGTTTTTTTATATATGATTTGAAACTGGTTCTGTATATGATTTATATAATGGATAATCTGATGCTTATGAGATTTAAACAAATTTCTTGAGGAATTCCTCCTAATCTGTCACCATGTTTTAGGATGTTTCAAATGTGGGCTGTTATTTGATTTTTATCTCTTTGTAAAAGGCTTTATATGTTTGTAGATTTCTTTTTCTAGAATATGAACATGGATATTGGAGAGACTATCTTAGACAACCAATGATTTTTCTTTGAATACTCAATGCATGTCCCTTTTCACAGGTAAACAAATTTGCAGTAACTGGACATGTTTTTGCATGGCAATTTAACAATTAACATTTATATATATACGAGTTGAAAATCGATATGAGCACAATAATAGAAAGAGAAATTATAGCACATTCCACAGATTCATGGAAAATTCTTTGGTCAATTTTATATTCAACTTTCATCCAAGTTCCACAAATCTGTGTGCACCCACCATGTCATGGAGTCTTGCAACAGTGGAGGAAATTTCTTCTCATGTTATATTTTCTAATGCAACCACTCTGCTGTTGAAATTATATATAGAGGTTTGATCAACCACCCCATGAATTGAGTACTGGCTAGTAACTATGTATACTATTAATGGCCAGCCTCACTAGAAGAATCAAAACTTGTTAAATACAATCATATTTAGATAAGAGAAGTAAAAGCAGAAACTCTTGTTTGAACTTGCCTTTATGATATATTCTAGTTTCAGAAAGTAAATGTGTATCATTTGAAAGCATTGCTAATTTGTCAGCATTTGGTTCTTTTTATTTATTTATATTATATATAAGTTGCATTTTTATTGGTTTAATTACCTGATTGAGTTTCTAGATGAATTGCTTTTTGTTGCCATTTTGATGAAACAATGCTCTGTTGTATCTATCTCAGGTCTCAAAGATCTTGGTAATTTTCTTCTTGCTTCCTTGGCAACAATTGTAAGTTACTTCTCAGCAGTAGCAACTCTTGGACTTTGGATGCCGACTTTCATGAATGGAACTGACTTCCCAAGTCCTGCTGCAAATATGTCAATCGTTGAACAACAGATAAACACAATCTTAGCCGCCACTGGTGTTTATGCAACAAGTAGATCATCGAGAGAGCCTTAAATAGTTGGCTATGATTGTTATAAGCAGGCCCGGACCTGCTTAGAAACATATGAAACCTTTGCTTCAAGGCCCACTGACCTATGTCTTTTTGGATTGATTTTTTTTGGGGGGGATTTGAGCCCAGCCGCCCAACCCTCCACAGACCACAGCACACAGGCCACAGCCCACTGATTTGATCAAATTCAAATCCAAATGATTACACTGATTCGATCAATATATTTGCTTCTAAAACAGTTAGAAGAGTTATGTTTAAGTTGTTTTATATTGGTTAACACTTTTGAATATAGAACTTTAAGTATATGGAATATCATATTTTGTTGATCGTTTTATATTAGTTAATACTTTTGAACTTTTTATTTTTTGCAATTTTATGGTGAATTTGTATAATTTGTTTTATGTGAATATAAATTTAATCTTTATTTCCAGTTTTTTCCTCAAAAAAAAATTAAAAAAAATTTCGGGAGCTCTGCCCCCGAACTCCCGTAAAGCCCAGGGCCTATATCTTCAAGAACAACTGTTTGTTTCAGGTCTACAAAATCACAGGTATGGCTTATAAGACTTTATCGTTAGGACATTACTTATATTTTAAATGTTTGACATTTTAAACATATCTTATTATTTATTTATGAGAACTATTAATTGAGAAAAAACACGTTATTCTTTTTATATGATGTATGGATGTATTATTATGTCTATCTAATAGATATATGATATATTTGAAAATAAAGATTAAAGAATTTTGTTGAAAATGTATTATATTCTTTGAATGCTATCGAAGATGTAATTGTTACTATTACATAATGCTATTAAAAACAAAATCATAGAAAAAAAAATGCTATTAAAATGAAACTATAACAATAAAAGAATGATATAAAAAAATTGAAATTATAATAGAAAATAAATGCTATCTTAAATCAATATTATAGCAATTGATAATAGCATTCATAAAAATGCTATAATAGGAGTTAGATTTAATAGCATTTAGAAAATGCTATAATAAGAGCTAGACTTTTAATAACCCCATCAATAATAGCTTACGGAAGAATGCTATCGAATGTGATAGATAGCATTCTTCGCATGCTATTGCTGAATCAATTTCTTATAGTGTGTACATGTGTGCGTGCCGTGTATGTTCGCAGGGTATTGTGTGTGAGAGATGAGAGAAAAGGGAGGGTTACCGTGGGGGTGGAGGTGGAGGTGGCCGACTGGAGGAAGCCGAGAGAGGGAGGCGAGGTGGTGATCATGAAAGAGATCGAGAGGGGAAGCGGGCTGTTGGGAGAGTCGAGGGATAGGGAGAAGACGAGAATTGAGGGGTTTAGGTATTATGTTTTGATTTCTACTCGCATATAGGCATTGGTTCCTCAAAGAACCGACGCATATTATAAATAAAAGTCGTCGTTTTTTCAAGAACTAACGCCTTTTACTCCCCAATAGGCGTAATAGGCGTCAGTTCTTTGTAGAGTCGACGCCATTTTTTCATATTTATATATACTAGTAATCGCACCCGTGCGATGCACGGAATAAATAATATTTATTGAATAAATTGTAAAAATACAATGCCCGGTAAAAATAACACAATAAAAAAATAATAATAATAACTTGCATACGCAAATTGTGAATAATTTGTAATTTCATTTCTCCCCATAAGATTTCTTACTTTAATGCATAAATTGTATATTCAATATACAATTAAAATATCAAAAAAAAAAAAAGTTATGAATTGCATTTTTTTTAACAGTTAATTGTTCATTATCTAGTTTCCTTAATTTATTTATTCATATAGAATTGATTATTAAAAAATAACTTGTTTTTTAATGTTCATTCACAACCACATATTATTTAAAAATTAATTTTTCACAATTGCACATACTACTTTTTAACCACACATTCTAAAAAAAGAAAATCAATTTTTAACCACTCAATTGATTGATTTGACAATTATTTTATTTTTATACTACATTCTTTCACTTTCAATCACACATTTAAAATCATTTCTATAGTTTATATCAAACTTACTCCTATTCAATGGTTTCAAATACAATGTGACATTTTATTTTTCACCAAGTATTGAAAATGTCCATGTTACCCACACATACACACAAATAATTCTCAAGAGAATAATAATTAATAGAACTTAAATGATATAATTTAAATGATTGAGGAAAAGTAAAAAATATATAGTACATTTTTACGTTTGATCTTTGAGACAATTTTTAGGACAATAAACTTTCAATTTGCTCTCACTTATTATCTTGTATTAAACTTCTCGTTGAGATATTTGATTTGACACTCATATTACATATTTTTTCTACTTCAAAATAATACAATAATTATCAAAAGAATAATAATTAATACAAAAAATATTTTATAGATAGTATTGTAGAACTTAAATAATATAATTTAAAATGAATGAGATATTGAGGAAAAGTAAAAAAAATATAAAAAAACATTATATTTGATCTTTAAGACGATTTTACGGAAAATATGTTTAAAGTTTCCTTTCACTTGTTAACTTTTATTAAATTTATCGTTAAGATCTTCGATTAGATACTCATATTACATATTTTTCAACTTCAATATAATACAATAATTATGAAAAGAATAATAACTATTACAAAAAAAAATAGTTTATACATTATTTTTTTAAGACGATTTTACGGACAATATGTTTAAAGTTTCCTTTCACTTGTTAACTTGTATTAAATTTCTCGATGAGATCTTCGATTAGATATTCATATTACATATTTTTCAACTTCAATATAATACAATAATTATTAAAAGAATAATAACTATTACAAAAAAAATTAGTTTATACATTATTTTTTTAAGACGATTTTACGGACAATATGTTTAAAGTTTCCTTTCACTAGTTAACTTGTATTAAATTTCTCGATGAGATCTTCGATTAGATATTCATATTACATATTTTTCAACTTCAATATAATACAATAATTTTTAAAAGAATAATAACTATTACAAAAAAAATTAGTTTATTACATTTTATTTTTTTTAGCATAGATTTCCAAATATAGAAAGTGATTTTTGGAGGGAAACTATGTGTGTGTTATTTTTGGCATGTGTTTTGTTATTATATGTAGATAAATAGATGCATCGGTTGTTCTTAAGCAACCGACACATATAGTTAAAACATATTTACAAAAAAACATCTTTTATAAGCTTTTGTTGTTCCAAAAGTTTGTTATATTTTTGGGGCAAATCTGTACTAGTGGGTACTTTTGAAAACTAATGAAACTAACTTTTGTTAATTTAAAATTTAGAATTTTTCATCTCAATTACATAACCGATCAAAGGAAGTCATTTTGAAGATACTTACATACCTTCAGATCTTCCTCCAGCAAAATCATTTTAGGCCTATATGCATTCAAAGTTCGTCTTCTTGAAATCTTTTCTCGTCTCGATGATCTCCCACTTCTATTCAACCTTCACTTTAGAAATATCCTTGCCGAAGAGAAAATTTGCACTCCATTAAAGTCAAACAAAATCATAGAAAAAGGCAACACGCTATATATTGTCACCATGTAGTAGGAAAAAGTTTACATCCAAGTAATTCTACACGAACATTTGTTTACATCAAAGTAAACTTGCATTTCTACACATGTTTGGACAGCTATAATTTTCATAATTGTTATTAAAGAAAACCTTAATATTTAAAAAATGTACTTATTTCTGGGAGTAAGGAAGTACTCATCTGTAAACTTCTTAAAAGGGCCAAGCTATTGCCCCCAAATAATATCGAACCCATACCTTAAGGGTCCTAAATCACTTAATATGACTCAGTCATCAAAGTCAATATAAATGTAAGATCTAATTATTTCTCTCACTTGATAAGCAATATTCACAAAGTGTTGCTTCCCTACAAAATTACTTCTATATTAGAAGAGTGCCGTTTATGATATCATAGGCTAGGGAAAGATCACTGGCGGACAAAGAGGGGGGGTTCTGGGTGGTCACGTGACCCCCCCAATTTTGAAGTTTAATTTTTGTTTTTTGTTTTTTTGTTTTTAATGGAGGTAATGTTTGAACTTTGAATAATTGAAATTTATGCGTATTGAATAGATTGTTTTAGATGAAATATATGTAAAAGATTGTAGCATGTACTCAGTAAATATAGCCTTTTTTTTATACCAATTAACATTTAGATTTTAATCTTGGTCAAAGTCAACAATCAATCTCAACCATAGATTTCATGGAACCTACAACTTTTCAACCACACATCTCATCAACTTTTATCAAAATCTACTAAAAATCTAATTTTAATCTACGCTAAACAGGAACATAATTGATTGGAATTTGAATATGTTAATTGATTGTTTACTGCGATATAATATGTCAATTTCTTTTTAATTATAACGTAAATCTTACTGGAAATAATTTAGTATATTTGTGAGATTGCATATTATTTAGTACATTGGCTATTGTAAATTTGAATTTTATCATTATTTTCGATCTTTTCCTAAACAACAAAAAAAAATAAATTCAAGGGCACTGCCTCCGAACCCCCGTGGGGTCTACCGCAAATTGTGCCCTCTATCACAAAATGTCTGCGTCCGTCACCGGGAAAGATGCTCAAAAAATGACATGCTATTGGTCCCACAAGTGAAACATTGAGGCAATAGCCACTGACCCCAAAGAAATATCCAATTTCTTGTACATATATTCTTCAAATTTTGTTTCCTAAAAAAATAAACCCCCTCCCCTCTCGACGGAAAGAAAAAAAAAAGAAAACTATCATCATTTGATCAACTTTTACGAAAATAGAAAGCTGTTATCACTTACTCAAAACTATGTAAGGGAAATAGTTCAAAGAGGATCCAGATGAGCCAAAGAAAAAAATATTTATATATTAGCAAAATGAATGTATGGCAATTGTATACAAAGAAAAAAAAAATAGAAGCAGGAATAGGAGACTGTTAGCATTAAATTCTTAAAAACTGGCATGTAAAACATACCTAGGGTTTTATTATCTCGCTGTCAACTTCTATCATAGAAACTCAAGATTGTTACCTCCGCAAACAGATCCACGACATGTTTGTGTTGATAACTAAAAGGCTCCATAGAATTCGTGTTATAGTAGACAAACGTGAAATATCTTCTTCAAGCATGTTATTATTTATTATTACGAAGTTTACTATAGTTCTTTTCGAAGCAACTGGAACAAATTTCCACTATTTGTCAAGATATCCAATGCTCTTGTCCTCTCTGTAGGTGGAGCCTACAGCGACGACAAAATAAGTCGTCTCTGTAGACTGGACCTATAGAGACGACATATGTTGTCCTCTCTGTAGGCTCGGTCTACAGTGACGACAATTTTTGTCCTCGCTGTAAATCGATCCTACAGCGACGACAAATATGTCCTCACTATGGATGAATTTTCAACGAGGACATTTGTCGTCGCTATAACTCTTTTATCTTGGTGGGAAAATTTCCCTCCATTTTCATTCCCGCTGAAGCAACAGTGGCAACTATAACATCTATAGCGACGACTTTTGTCGTCGCTATAGAGTCAATGAATAAATATTTACAGACCCGTTTCTGCACAGAATATATGTTGAAAAAAATAGTTTTTTCTCAAGTTTTCTCTCAATTTCTCGTCTCTACATTGCTCCTTAGACTACAAGCTTATGTTCCAGTGTTGAATCATCGCACTTGAAGCTTTTGGTTAGCTATTTATTCTTTTGCTTTTTTATGCTTATATATTTAGTATTTTGCTATTTTAATATGCACTGCACTAGTAGCATTAACCTTAGAATGCCGTTTGAAGATTAGTTTGTTAAGTACACAGGTCATATTGTTAGACTGTTTGATGAAACACAAACTAATCTTTGAATTGTCCCATATTTGGATAGTTTGACAGTTGATCCAGGATTAATGAGTTGTGTTATTACATATTTTTCTGTGACTACCTCGATATTTGCATGTCAATTTCGATGGTGTCAACAATTTATTCTTTGGGTATGGACTACGTTTCATGTAGTACTTGCGTATAGGAGAATAGAAAGGAGTTACTGTTGAAATTAAAGCATGAAATAGAGACAATAATAGGAACAATTAGCACAACTAGCAAATCAAAAATACTTGTCGAGTGGTTAGGACCCGTACCTTACTTTAGAATTGGAGCGATAAGGGTTTAGATCATAGTCACGCCACTCGAATAGTTCAATTATTTATGTTATTTATTTTTGCAGCGAATCCAAAGTGAGAATGGAAAAAGACAAGAGTTGGATCAAATTGAATAGACAACGGGCTAAATCAATTGAATTTGCAAATGGAGTGACAGCATTTATTAGAAAGGCAGGGTCGTTGGCAAATGACGGGGATGATATTTTGTCCGTGCAATAAATGTGTTAACAGGGCAAAACAAAAAGTAATTGATGTGAGTGATCATTTATTTCGTTGGGGTTTTTTTGGAACATTATGAAAGATGTATTTATCACGGAGAAGACGATAATGTGCCTGTGCACATACAACCTACAAATGAAGTGATAGTTGGTGAGGATGAGATGGCCGACATTCTGAATGATATAGTTGGGGGGGATGAGATGGGCGATACAGCTTCTGATCTCCTGTACGATGAGTTGTTTGAGGCAATGCAGACAGAGCTATATCCTGGAGTTTCGTCATACTCGTTGCTTAACTTTTTGGCCAAATTGATGCATTTGAAGGTTGTGAATAAGTGGACAAATACATCTGTAGACGAGTTGTTGAAATTACTGAAGATGGCATTCCCAAAAATTAATATTGTGGGGACTCATTATGAAGCTAAGAAGCACATGAGGAAGTTGGGTTTAGGGTACAAGTCAATTCATGTTTGTAAGAATGATTGCGCTTTGTTTTGGAAGGAGAATGCATCAAAACAAACTTGTCCAGTCTGTTCTGAAAGTCGGTGGACTAAGGTAGCTACAAAGTCATCAAAGAAGAATGTTCCACATAAAGTGTTACGTTATTTTCCATTGACTCCCAAACTAAAACGAATGTTTGGTACAATGCATATTGCGAAATTGATGAGGTGGCATAGTACTGGTAGATCGAAGGATGATGATCAAATTGGGCATCCTGTAGATGGAGTAGCGTGGCAGGACTTTGATAAAAGACATCCAGATTTCGTATGTGAAATACGTAATGTCCGACTAGGTTTGGCTGCTGACGGATTTAATCCATTTGGCAACATCAGTCAGTCCTACAGCATGTGGCCAGTGGTTTTAACAGCGTATAACTTACCTCCATGGTTGTGCATGAAGGAAGAAAATTTAATGCTCACTTTACTGATCCCCGACCCTCGTTCACCAGCTAAGGATATGGATGTTTTTCTTCGACCATTAGTAGATGAGTTGAAGGAGTTATGGAAAATTGGTGTCGATACTTGTGATGCAGCGGCCAATAAGAGTGTATTTAGAATGCGTGCAGCATTGTTATGGACCGTTAGTGATTTTCCCGCAAGAAGTAGTCTTTCAGGGTGGAGTGGTCAAGGATATAGGGCATGTCCAACTTGCAACAAAGATACACCATCAGAACATGTAATCGGAAAAACTGTGTATGTAGGGCATCGACATTTTTTGCCGAGTAATCATACTTGGCGAAAGAGCCGTGATTTCAATGGACAAGTCGAGAATAAGCCTCCTCCCCATCGTTTTACATCTGCAGACACAATGATGCAGTTGAGTGGTGTGAACAATGGAATACCCGGGAAGCACCCTATGTTTGGAGGTCCTGAAAGGAAGAGGGATGTGAGTAAACTCAATTGGAGAAAGATGACTATTTTTTATGAGCTACCGTACTGGTCCACTATTGAGTTGTAGCATAACCTTGATGTGATGCATATTGAGAAGAATGTTTGCTACAGTTTGCTTGGCACGTTGCTTGGTGATCAGCATAAGTCGAAGGATACTGATAGTGCAAGACAAGATTTGATGAAATTAGGCATCAAACCAGAGTTGAATTTGTATAAAGATGGTAATCGGTGGATGTAGCCCGCGGCGAAATACACTATGACCACTCCAGACTGCCAGAGATTTTGCAATTTTATCAGATCTGTGAAATTTCCAGATGGATTTGCTTCTAATTTGAAGAAGAACATTGATCCGAATGGCACTCGTATTACAGGTCTGAAGTCTCATGATTGTCACATTATCATGTAGCGCTTGTTGGTTGTTGGATGCTGAGCCTATATGAACAGAACTGTTTCATCCACAATAACTGAATAGTGCATGTTCTTCAGAAAATTGTGTGTTAGGTCGATAAAGATTAGCGACATGGTTAATGCATAGCAACAACTCATTCTTATTCTTTGCAAGCTTGAACGAATCTTCCCTCCAGCATTTTTTGATATCATGATTCACCTAGTGATTCATCTTCCTGAAGAGGCTATTCTTGGTGGGCCAGTTTACATGCGGTGGATGTACCCGTTTGAGAGATATCTCAAGAAACTGAAGGACTATGTCAAGAGTCAGTCGAAGCTTGAGGGTTCTATAGTAGAAGGGTACGTTGTTGAAGAGGCATTGACATTTTGCTCTAGGTATTTCGATGACGTCGAGACTCGATTTAATCGACCAGAGAGGAATGAAGATGTTGACATTCCAAGCAAGCAGTTGTCGATTTTCAAATCACAGTGTCGACCAATTGGAAAGACAACCTTGGTAGTGCTTGAATATGCTGCAAGAGGCTGAGTTCTACATCTTAAACAATTGCCATGAAATTGAAGTGTACATGATGTAGGTGAAATTTTTCTATTCAAATCTAAATAGTCACATTAATATTAAACTAAATTGTTTTCTTATGGTTTCATAGGGAACATAAGCAAGAGTTGATGTCCGTAGGAGTCAAAAATGTTGATCAATTGTATAGGCAGGAGTTTGCAACATGGTTTCACACGAAGGTTAGAAATTTACTATTGTATAGAACAAAAAATTGTGCTAAAAAATAATGCTTATCACTAATTTCGTTATTACATTGCATCGTATTTAATTCTGACAGATGTATAACCTGCACCAAAATAACTCACCAGAAGTTACTCCTGAGTTACTTACAATTGCATCTAGTTCAAATCATATCGTCAAATCATACCCGGCATGTATTGTGAATGGAGTTCGATTTTTAACATTTGATCGTGATATCAGAAGGACAACTTAGAACAGTGGAGTTAGTGTGCTAGGCCCCGTAGGAGAAATTTTCTACGACAAGTTACAACAGATACTGGAGTTGTCGTACGTGGATGGTTTTTCAGTTGTGCTATTTAGGTGCAAAAGGTTTAGGTGTGATGGAAAACGCATAGTAGTGGACAACGATATTACAAGTATCGATATTAGTTCTGAGGCATACAAAGATGATCAATTCATACTTGCTTCTCAAGCGATACAAGTTTTCTACATTGAACATCCATCACATGGTCGAAACTGGAGGGTTGTCCAAGAAGTTATCCACTGTAGAGTTTGGGATGTACCAGATCTAACAGTTACTGAGATTGATTTAGTGCACACCAACAGCTCAACGAACTTGGAGCTATTTGTTGATTTAGGAAATGTCGAACATATTAATTTGCGACGGAATACTGGTGTTGACGTTCCAGTGACACACTCGGTTGGCCCACACTCGTCGCCCCATCAAGCAACAGTTGATGTATCATTCATCAATGATGAAGAGGTGTCTGATTACACTGATTCCACCTATGCTAGTGAAGAAGAACTAAGTTCTGATAGTATTGATGAAGAGAATGATCATGATTTGGATCCCATGGAATATGATATTGATTCAGAGTAGATCTTCTGGTAATATATTGTACTAGTCGGCTACAAGATATCATATGTATTGTTTTTTATTTGATGTGAACGATTTTATTTGTTGTACGTCGTGTAGTACATCGTATAATTTAAGACTTATTTATTACTTCAACCAATTGATTTTCCAGCCAACAAGTTCACACGCTTATTTTCCTACTTTTCACAGAATTAGGGATGACAATAATATTCATGTACCCGATACCCTTGGAGACCCGACATAAATGAGCGGGGATTACCCGATTAAATGGATTTGTGAGTAGGGTATGGAGGTAAACTTTAAAACCCGACATGGGTATGAGCCGGGTGTGGGTTTTACTACAATACTCATTAATTCCCTTAAAAAATTATACAATTTAAAACAAAAGTGATTGTGTAAAAAAATAATAAATAAATAAAAAATAGAATCCAAATATAGATTTACATTGTTAACGTCGAAACTTTAATATGCACTACAAAAAAAAGTTCTAGTAGTGACATATTTTTTGCTACGCGTGGTGGAAGTGTCACAATTTTTGTGACCCCAAAAATCGTAACTAAATATTGTGATAATTTAAAGTGTTACAAATAATTATATTCATAAAAAAATAATTAAGAATTAATTTATTCATAATTAGTGACACTTCCCAATCTGAAATCTCTGGCGCGAAATCGTATTTTTTAAGCTACCATTTCCCCTCTTTCTTCTCCGACGCGCCCTTTTCCCCTCTTTCTTCTCCATCAGCAACTAGGGCACGACATTCTTCTTCTCTTCTTCTCAGATTCTGGCTCCATTTCTCACCTATTCTTCTTCTCAGTCGCTCCTCATCATTCTCGTTTTCTTCTTCTTTAATGGCTGCATATTAATCCAATCCCAAAACCTATTTCACTACGGCAAGAGCAGAGATCACTTCTTCTCATGGTCTTCTTTTCAGTCACCTAAACCTTCTCATCTTCTGGTTTTCTTCTTCTTCAGTTTCCGAATAATCCATTTCCTAAAACCTATTGCACGGTGAGAGCAGAGAAGAGAGAGCAGATTAAGGGCTCTTTTGAGGTCAGTTCATAATCCTTCTCTTTTACTCGTTTTCTTCTTGTTCAATGTGAAATTATACAATTTTGGTTCTGTTTTTTCTTATACTTGTCTATAAGAAATGAAATTTCATATAAAGAGTTGGATGTCCTGTCATTAACACAAGAATATTTCACACTAATTTTATATAGGTAACGTAAGGGTGATGGGTATTGAATTGATGTTTTTAATACTTGTTTTCTTGTTCTTGTTTCAATCATGGTAGCAGAGTGGGAATGTAAATCATATAGAACCTGTTAGCTTTCTTCTAATTTTATCAAAATTGTCTAGTTTTACCATTTAGATGGCTTTTCATTTAGAAGAAAGGGTAACTGATCTGTAAGTATTTTGTGATACACTCCCTGTTTGCATTCTTGGATTGGTCTAAATATAGTATTTTTTGAGTGAGATTTTTTGGAAAGGTTTTGTTTTAATTATGTTTTCTTGTTCAGAATTATGGAGTGAATTTAGAAAGTTATATTCACGTTATCCTTCAATATTGAGATGAGATATTACTAGGTATCTAATTATTGCTTATTTCTATGTTGGATATTCAGAAATTTGCAATTGTTTATGCTGTATTTGTTATTATTGTTGGTGATTAGTAAATTTTTGGTTGCAGAGTTATTTATTCCTGGGTTTCAAGTGCTCTTGGAGGCCTTGGGCAAGAAGCTCATCACCAAAGCAGCTCTATAGAAGAGGTTTGCTCAATTCTTAATCTTCTTGCTTACTTTATGATAGCCAATATTTAAAATTTTCTTATTGTCCTTTGTTAATGTAGTGATTGAGGATATAATAGCACGCGATGACACTACACTTCTTAATGTCATCTTTGTTATGTATCACATTTTGTTGTTGGATTGTACAGTCGTGGTCTTTTGTTACATCTTCATTTCAATCTGAGGGCCAAGTGCCATGATCCTTTGCTAATGTTTAATGGTTTCTCATGCAATTTACATTATCATTTTTATTATCTTGTGAAAATAGAGAACTTCGGCTGAGAAAGGTCATGTGTAGGAATTTATTTGTCTATAGCAGGATGAATGTAAAGAGTAGAATCATAGAGGTAACTTAAATTATTTAGGTTGGTACAGGGACTAATTTTAATCTCATTTACTGTTATATTCTCCATAAGGGCATGTTAGATACTTATTGTATACTTTCTACACTGGTGGTTCCAAATGTATTTACTCACTAGATGTTTTATAGCTGTGATATAACCTTCTATGACTATAAATATGGTCACTAAAAACAATGTTTCTGTGGTGATTATTAGCCTAAAAAGACAGAATCTTTATTTACCATTAATTAATAGCCACTACAAGAAAAAAGGTCTTTTGCAACATGCAAACGGCAACATTCGTTAATTGCATGTTGCTAAAAGGGGTCTATTCCAACATTCACTTGTTGCATGTTGCCTTTGATTCATTTATTTGAGTTTTAGCAACATTCAGTAAGTGAGTGTTGCTAAAAATAAGCTTTTGCAACGCGCAATGCGCGTTGCCTTTAGTTCATCATTTCGCAACACGCATTGCGCGTTCCTTTGGCAACGCGCAGTGCGCGTTGCTAAAAGCGCGTTGCCAAAGGTTAGCCTTTGGCAACGCGCAATGCGTGTTGCGAAAGGCTAAACTAAAGGCAACGCGCACTGCGCGCTGCCAAAGGTTAGCCTTTCGCAACGCGCAATGCGCGTTGCAAAAGGATTTTGGGACTAAATTTTACATTTATAAAAAATTGAGACTAAATTGCAACTTATCTTTATTTTTATCCGTTCCCTTCCCTAGTCCTACATCCTATCCTGTATTTATTATTATTATTTATTTATTTATTTTATATATTATATTTCACTATCACAATCGCTTTACTATTATTTATTTTATATTATATTTTTAACTGTTAAAAAGCAATTTCAATATTTATAGTTAGTGTGGAAATTGTATATAATACGCTTAAAAGTCTCAAATAACTCTGCAATTAATTTATAACTGGCTCGATATAAATTTCTAATTATTCTAAGTCACTACTAGGAATGGAGGCTTTAGAGACGGATTTTTACCAATGGATATCATTTGTTACTATTAGTAACAGATACCAACGAATTTCCAACGGAATATAATAAAAAATCTTTTAAGTATAAAATAAATAACGGAATTACCGACAACATATAATCGTCATTGAGATTTTGTCGTTAATCCATGGGTTTTTTTTTTTTTTTTTTTTTTTTTTTTTTTTTTTTTTTGTAAATATAAAAATTTACCAATGAAGACTGTGACGTACTAATCGTCGATAGTAAAATTTTTAAAAAAAATTGAGATTTACCATGAATTTCTTCGATGGTAATATGTTAAATATTTATTGGTAATATATTGAAATTTAATAAATTTAAATATAAACATTAGTTGCATTACCTACAACTATTTTTTTTCATTGAACTTATTAAAATTAATAAAAATAAATGGAAATGAATAACAAGACTAACTCTCTCATTTCAGAATTTCACTGCCCGCATGCAAAAATCCCTCCTAAAAAGTTCAATAATTTCCTCCCAATTCTTCCAAAGTTACAAAAATATTTCATTTCCCCCCTCCCCAGCTCGGCACACAATTGAGATTCCCCCAAAAAATTACTCAAGACATTTTTTCGCCCAAACCCTCCCCTTCCGTTGCCTTGTCCGCCGCCTCTCCCTCCGCAATCTACACTTGAAAGCTGAAAAGCTGAGGCAATAGCAGTCAGGCGGTGAGCGACTGAGCAGTGAGCAGGACGATTATTTAGAGCCTGGGTGTGAGCAGTATGTATATCTACGATTCTCCGAGGTCGCCGACTCGCCGGTAAGCCTCTATAACTCCTCGTCTTTTGTTTTTAGTTGTTCATTTTACTGATCATTGAAGTGAATAGTTGGAAAACGAAAGGTTGTTCGCAAAGTGTTTGATGAAATTCCTGATCGATAATCTGTTTGCATTTAAATTTTCTTATTATTAGCAGAGGAAATTTTCAAACAAAGCCTCCCTCATACGTGTCTGCGTTTGCACGGCTATGATTGTTTGGACATTCTTTTGACTTGAAATGAATTGTTTGGACAATCTTGGAACTGATAATGAATCAGATGGTTCTGAAGCATCACTGTCTTTTGCATCATTGTTTTCACTGAAGTATTTCTGGGCATCAAAAATGCTTATCTCAGTGTCAATTTCTGGGGAATTCTGTTCAGGTTCTTTGGGTTTAAGATATGAGGAAAAGGATACATCTGTAAAGGTACTTTCCTCAACAACAGATCTGTAATGAAGAGAAGTATCTACAACACTAAACATTGGCTGCTGAGGGGAATTGTACTTTGGAGTACTGATTATAGTTGGTGATGAATCCATAACCGATAAAACACCAAATTCTCTTTGTAGTGTATAACTGAACTTATTAATGTATAGAGTTTAAAATATAACTAAAGAGTACATATTCTTATCAACCGATATTTATGGGAACAAGATAAACAATATGAAATGATAGTGTAGATAAATGGAGAGGACTATTTACTATCTCCCTCCTTCCACCTTTTATTTGGTTCAGTAAAAATTGCAGCTAACAACTTTCAAAAACTCTTTGGCTTGGCCAGTGATTGAGTTAGCAAAAAGCTTTGGATATTAATGAACGAGAGTTGGGGCTTGATCATCCAAATACCATGAAAAGTTATGGGGACCTTGCTGTTTTCTATTACAGACTTCAACACACAGAGCTGGCTCTCAAGTATGTATATATGTTGATTATTACTCTAAATTTCAGCAGCATGCTAGTATACTTTGATTGCTACAATTCTTTAGGCGTTGTAAGAAGATCTAGGGAATCAAACGTGTGTTTCACTGACGAGGATTGGGAGATTACTAATATTCTGCGCATATAAATAGTGCTCTATTTTACATAACATCTAGCTTGTTTTATTATTTACACATGATAAATTTATGATTCGTAGTGTTGCATCCTTGAACTTATTATGTACATATGGAGAATGCATACCCTTTCAGTTTATAAAATCATGTTCATCTGTTACCATGCTTGTAACAATGACATACTACACCATAGTGAGTGGAAGAAATTAACCCTTTTTTTCTAGAACTTTAACCTTCTAGTCTCCTCTTCTAGGTCCAATCTCCAAATTCATATAAGTTTGCTCTTCAATATGGTATTGTTGAATACTCAAGTAACAATGTAGCGACCGAGAAATTTTCACGACTTATTTAAATAAATATTATTTTAAAAAATGTGTCGCTACGACTTTGCTCAGTTATTTTTAAAGCGTGATCGTCTAGCCAATAAAATAAAATTTAATTTATTTTAAATTACCTTGTGCCAATTCCAAATTTTATTAAATGATGTTCAAGTCCGTCATTTGACTTAAAGTCAAATTTTATCAAAAATATTCTAGGATCATTATCTATTTAGTTTGTCCAAATTTTCAATTTATTTGGATTCAAATTATTTTAAGTCCAAATTTTGATTTATTTTAGGTCCTAACTTTTAAGCCCAACTTCTAGTCTAACTTGTTTAATGCCATATTCCAATTTAACCAAATTCAAACCCCTTGGCCCAATTTTTGAGCCCAATTCATTAATCAACAGCTGCACTTCACGTTTCCTCTTGCCTTCTACACAGATTTTGATTTCCAAGCTTTCCCTCAATCCATGTCATATCCCTTGCATTCAATTATCCAAATTTTCCCCTTTCTTCACTCTACAATCCCATAATTTCATTCCCCAATCAATCTCAATTCCTTTTACACCACAATTCTGCACATTTTAATTTACCTCCTTCCTAGAAATTCATTGTCCCAAGTCTGAAGCTCTATCAATTCTTATTTCCCAAACTTTTCCCCCACACACGCCAACTGCACCAGCATATCCCTCCTTCAGCTCCCTCAATCAACTATTTTATTCCTGTCAATCCCTATAACCTCTCTCAAATCCAATTCTGTCCTAAATTTACCAAAAAGAGAATTTAAACACAACCCGTACAACTATAATTCCCTTCCCCAGCTTCATTCGCACACACAGACAGATTCAGAACCACTGCAAGGTATCTCCTTTCTTTTTCCATTTGCCATTATCACACAATCAAACCAACCTGCAAGATCGAATTCCACGCACTCAGTGCCTCTAATCCAAATTAATGGAACTAGGGGATATTGAGAGTGTCGCCTCGATTTGATTAATGAATCGAAGGAGACAGAAGAGAATTCAATAGAAAACAACGCCAAAGCACCTTCAGAGCCAAAACCTTCACCCAAGTCTCGATCAAGCATCCCAACCTGTATTATCCAACCACCATTTTCCAACCAACCATCACTGCCATCAATCCACCAAGAACCAGCCACCACTGCTCGAAACCACCAAGCCGCTGCCTCTCTATCAAACCGCCAATCAAGACCCTGCAACCATCATAGTCGAATCGGACAACACCCACACTTCACTGTCCACCGGAACACCACCACACTAACATCACCAATTCATCACCCAACCGAAACCAATATCACCACCATCTCAATCGACCGCCCTGCTCCAACCCCCAACCAAATCAAATCCCAAATATAAAACCCAAAACCAAAGAAATAAGTTAGGCCATAACTTACCTCGACCCATTTCTGTCCGGCTGTCCACCGGCGAGACACCCTAGTCGCAACCTCGGTCTCGGCTTTTCACATCCCAACTTCCCCAAAATTCTTCCTTTTTACTCACCCTTACACCGGCACCACCTTGCGATGGTGGCGCCATCGTCGGCTTGGCCGGCGGCATGGACCGGAGTAAGGGGATTCGCCCCTCTCTGTCGCGTCTCCTTCTCTCGTCTCTCTTCCCTGATTAACGAAAATAAGAGAGAGAGAGAGAGAGAGAGAGAGAGAGAGAGAGAGATATGGCTATACATATATTATGCTTTGGAAATTAAACGTTTGAGCCCCAAGTTTTGAAACCTGTCTATTTCAGTCCCCTGATTTTAAAAATTTCCTTTAATTTAATACCTACTCTTTTGAAATAAGTTAGTTGAACCAATTGTTTGAAAATCCTATAATGACGCCCACAAATTTCGAAAAGTCAATTTCAGCCCCTACACTTTTAAAATCCATGCTTTCTTTAAAATTTCAATTTAATCCCCGAAACTTTATTTTGTCACTTTAATACTTCAAAATACTAAATTTATTTAATTTTCTTTTGGCTAGGCGATACATTTGGTGATTTAGAGGATTGACGTGACTTTCCAGCTTTATTTTCAAACTCGTGATTTAAGGTAGACTCGCCCCCACTAATTAGTTTAAATTATAATTTACGTGTCTTATGTGAAATTACGTGATTTATATGCTTTGATGCATGAGACGAGAAAAGAATATCTCTTATGAGATAATATGAGAAATGATGTTATGCATAACTTACTTGCTTAAATGCATGAGACGAGACTACCCACACCCTATGATTTTACGAGCCTTGATTTTGAAAATAAAATAGCCCAAGAATATGATGATGACGATGTCACTGTATGATTTCATAATTTCATGTTAATTATTCTGTAAATTAATTATTGGCGATGAGTCTACTGAGTATTTCTTTCGAAATGCTCATTCCATTTTTAACAGCTTTTGCAGATCTCGGAGGTGGCGGCGAATGAAATGGCAGCGCTGGCAAATTTAATAAATGATTATGTTATTAGAAAATTTTATGAATGTTGCTCTTTAAGTTATTTATCGCTAATTTCATTTAAATAATTTGGATTAAATTTTTTTATGAATTGTTCTATATTTAAATTAATCAAGTTTCCGCTGAAGTTTTCGAATGATGAATGTGATGCTTTAAATTAAAATGATTTTTCCGCAATAAAGTCAGATTTAAAGGACGACGTGGCGTCCCGGGCTCCGCGGAATTCGGGGCGTTACAGCGTAATCAGAGCGGGTCTACGTTTCTGTAGACTTGCAAAATTTTTAAAAGATAATTTTTTCTAAAATAATAATAAATATTGTTTTGACGACTTTTGCCACTGCCATCTTTCGCTCCGCCAACTCCGAAGGTAATTGATTATTTTTTTTATGAAGTTTATTTATTTCCGGATGCATGAGAAATGAAAGTTTTGAGATTTAGACGAGAAAGAATGAGAAAGATTTGTATCCGAAATAAGAAAGAAAGAAAGAAAACGAGTTTGAGCATAATTTGAAATATCTTTTAAAATTTTATGTCCTCGTAATTTTAACTAAGAGAAATGGATAAACCCCGCATAATTGGAATTTGCATAATTGATTTTAGGACATGGCATCAAGTTCCAAGAATGTATCTAGTTACGAAGAAATAGCCGCTAGGAACTATGACAATTTTAAACCTAGGCCGGAATGGAATATCAACCAGCACGTTGGGCAAGAAAGCTACTTACGTAATCGAGCAATACAACATGGCTACGTGACCAACGACTTCCAGTCGATCAATCATTTAATCTTGTCCTTTCCGGATAATACGCGTAATATAGCTCGTTTGATCTACATGGACGCGAACACTTCCATTAGTGTGGATCTCGACTACGACTCGTTTTGTGAGAGACTTGTGGCATACTGGCCTATATACCACAAGGATGTCTTGGGATTCTATCCTGGTGAGGCGCCAGCACTCGAATCCGAACCTGGACAGGAAGCTGAGATGGTACCCGAGAGTGATCCCGAGGAGGACCCCGAAGAAGATCCGGAAGAAGAACCAGAAGAAGACCTAGAAGAGGAAGACGATGAGCCAGTGCTAGAAGAGTTCTCTGATGCCGAGTCATGCGTGACCGAAGGAGAGTAGAGAGATAGGGTGGAGAGTAGTTTTGACGCTTTCTTTTATTTAAATTGTTCGGCATTCATGCTTTTCTATTCATGTACCCTCAAAAAAAAAAAAAAAAAAAAGTTAAGTTATTAATAAAATAATATCTTGGTTTCCATTTTTCGAGTTATTCCTTATCTCTATACGTTGTTGGGATCCAACCCTTACAAACTACTTTTATTTTATTAAGGAGATGGCCAGACGTGCTAACAGAAGTATAATGGACCGCGCTACTTCAGAACAGGCCTACCCAGAACAGGGCCCCACAGCCCAGTCCACGGCTATCAGGGACCTACTCCAAGCAGTGCAAAGTTTAAGGCAAACTCCTGCAGTTTCCACGGTGCCGATGATAGAGCAATTTAGGAGGTACCGTCCGCCCACTTTTGATGGCGGAAATGGTCCGCTTGCTGTTGAGGAATGGTTACAGACCATCGAGAGAATCTTTAAACACATATCCTGCCCTGAGGATAAGAAGGTTTTATGTGCTGAGTTCATGTTAGTCGGAAGGGCCGGCTATTGGTGGGAGTTCGCATCGCGGACCAGAACTGAAGTGGAACAGGCAACTCTAGTTTGGGAAGAATTTAAAGTCGAGATCAAAGATAAATTCTTCCCACAAGCCCTTCGAGACCATAAGGAGACTGAGTTCCTGCATTTGACTCAGTGAGAAATGGACATAACCGATTACGAGAGAAAGTTCGAGGAATTATCACGATATGCTCCACATCTGGTGGAGACTGAGGCTAAAAAGGCTCGTCGCTTCGAGCGGGGGTTACGTTCCGATATTCGTCAAATAGTTGGTTCCCACGAACTCCCTACCTATCGGGAGGTAGTGAAGAAAGCCCAGGCCGTGGCGTATGCCAGTATCGGATATGAAGGACGGGGTTCGCAGAGTGAGCAGGGAAAAAGGAAATGGCATGGTTCAAATCATAACCAAAACATAAATCAGACGTCCAACAAGAGGCAGAATACAGGGCCGACCAAAGGCCAAGTCGTTAACTACATGCCCCCATGTCCCAAGTGCCAGAAGATGCATAAGGGAGAGTGCCTTTTGGGCAAAGGAGTTTGTTATAAATGTGGTCAACCGGGCCACTTTGCACAGGATTGTTGTGCCACACCCTCTCAGGGTTTCGATCAGAAAAGGAAAGTGGATCAGAACAAGAAAGGGAATGCTCGAGTGTTCGCCATGACACATGAAGATGCCAATCCAGATTGTGACGGGGATGCAGGTATACTCTCGCTAGCATTCCTGTATATGTTTTAATCGTCTTTAATGCCTAGCTAGACTGAAGTGGTGATTATTAGTAGATTAACATTTATGATTTAGACATATTTATTAGAACATTCGAGATACTAGATAGAACCGAGATCGTGACTTATTTTAGTCCGAGTCATGTGATGAATTTTCAATCGTTGAGCACTCAGCTAGACTTGACGTATGATATGACACCATAGAAAGAGAAGCCTATGTCCTTAGAAATCAAGAAGTTCAATTAGTCAAAGTCCAATGAGGTGATCACGGTAGTGATGGAACTACATGAGAAAAGAAATAAGAAATTTTGGCCTAGTGCCTAGATTTTTTTTTAGATCAAGAAAGTTTAAAATTTCGAGGGCGAAATTATTTTAAGGTGGTAGGGTTGTAGCGACCGAGAAATTTTCACGACTTATTTAAATAAATATTATTTTAAAAAATGTGTCGCTACGACTTTGCTCAGTTATTTTTAAAGCGTGATCGTCTAGCCAATAAAATAAAATTTAATTTATTTTAAATTACCTTGTGCCAATTCCAAATTTTATTAAATGATGTTCAAGTCCGTCATTTGACTTAAAGTCAAATTTTATCAAAAATATTCTAGGATCATTATCTATTTAGTTTGTCCAAATTTTCAATTTATTTGGATTCAAATTATTTTAAGTCCAAATTTTGATTTATTTTAGGTCCTAACTTTTAAGCCCAACTTCTAGTCTTGCTTGTTTAATGCCATATTCCAATTTAACCAAATTCAAACCCCTTGGCCCAATTTTTGAGCCCAATTCATTAATCAACAGCTGCACTTCACGTTTCCTCTTGCCTTCTACACAGATTTTGATTTCCAAGCTTTCCCTCAATCCATGTCATATCCCTTGCATTCAATTATCCAAATTTTCCCCTTTCTTCACTCTACAATCCCATAATTTCATTCCCCAATCAATCTCAATTCCTTTTACACCACAATTCTGCACATTTTAATTTACCTCCTTCCTAGAAATTCATTGTCCCAAGTCTGAAGCTCTATCAATTCTTATTTCCCAAACTTTTCCCCCACACACGCCAACTGCACCAGCATATCCCTCCTTCAGCTCCCTCAATCAACTATTTTATTCCTGTCAATCCCTATAACCTCTCTCAAATCCAATTCTGTCCTAAATTTACCAAAAAGAGAATTTAAACACAACCCGTACAACTATAATTCCCTTCCCCAGCTTCATTCGCACACACAGACAGATTCAGAACCACTGCAAGGTATCTCCTTTCTTTTTCCATTTGCCATTATCACACAATCAAACCAACCTGCAAGATCGAATTCCACGCACTCAGTGCCTCTAATCCAAATTAATGGAACTAGGGGATATTGAGAGTGTCGCCTCGATTTGATTAATGAATCGAAGGAGACAGAAGAGAATTCAATAGAAAACAACGCCAAAGCACCTTCAGAGCCAAAACCTTCACCCAAGTCTCGATCAAGCATCCCAACCTGTATTATCCAACCACCATTTTCCAACCAACCATCACTGCCATCAATCCACCAAGAACCAGCCACCACTGCTCGAAACCACCAAGCCGCTGCCTCTCTATCAAACCGCCAATCAAGACCCTGCAACCATCATAGTCGAATCGGACAACACCCACACTTCACTGTCCACCGGAACACCACCACACTAACATCACCAATTCATCACCCAACCGAAACCAATATCACCACCATCTCAATCGACCGCCCTGCTCCAACCCCCAACCAAATCAAATCCCAAATATAAAACCCAAAACCAAAGAAATAAGTTAGGCCATAACTTACCTCGACCCATTTCTGTCCGGCTGTCCACCGGCGAGACACCCTAGTCGCAACCTCGGTCTCGGCTTTTCACATCCCAACTTCCCCAAAATTCTTCCTTTTTACTCACCCTTACACCGGCACCACCTTGCGATGGTGGCGCCATCGTCGGCTTGGCCGGCGGCATGGACCGGAGTAAGGGGATTCGCCCCTCTCTGTCGCGTCTCCTTCTCTCGTCTCTCTTCCCTGATTAACGAAAATAAGAGAGAGAGAGAGAGAGAGAGAGAGAGAGAGAGATATGGCTATACATATATTATGCTTTGGAAATTAAACGTTTGAGCCCCAAGTTTTGAAACCTGTCTATTTCAGTCCCCTGATTTTAAAAATTTCCTTTAATTTAATACCTACTCTTTTGAAATAAGTTAGTTGAACCAATTGTTTGAAAATCCTATAATGACGCCCACAAATTTCGAAAAGTCAATTTCAGCCCCTACACTTTTAAAATCCATGCTTTCTTTAAAATTTCAATTTAATCCCCGAAACTTTATTTTGTCACTTTAATACTTCAAAATACTAAATTTATTTAATTTTCTTTTGGCTAGGCGATACATTTGGTGATTTAGAGGATTGACGTGACTTTCCAGCTTTATTTTCAAACTCGTGATTTAAGGTAGACTCGCCCCCACTAATTAGTTTAAATTATAATTTACGTGTCTTATGTGAAATTACGTGATTTATATGCTTTGATGCATGAGACGAGAAAAGAATATCTCTTATGAGATAATATGAGAAATGATGTTATGCATAACTTACTTGCTTAAATGCATGAGACGAGACTACCCACACCCTATGATTTTACGAGCCTTGATTTTGAAAATAAAATAGCCCAAGAATATGATGATGACGATGTCACTGTATGATTTCATAATTTCATGTTAATTATTCTGTAAATTAATTATTGGCGATGAGTCTACTGAGTATTTCTTTCGAAATGCTCATTCCATTTTTAACAGCTTTTGCAGATCTCGGAGGTGGCGGCGAATGAAATGGCAGCGCTGGCAAATTTAATAAATGATTATGTTATTAGAAAATTTTATGAATGTTGCTCTTTAAGTTATTTATCGCTAATTTCATTTAAATAATTTGGATTAAATTTTTTTATGAATTGTTCTATATTTAAATTAATCAAGTTTCCGCTGAAGTTTTCGAATGATGAATGTGATGCTTTAAATTAAAATGATTTTTCCGCAATAAAGTCAGATTTAAAGGACGACGTGGCGTCCCGGGCTCCGCGAAATTCGGGGCGTTACAAACAATATGTTATCATAATAAGTCACTGCAATGTGAGTTATTGATGCGCATATGGCTAAAAATGAAAGAGACTAATTGGCCACTAATGAGGAAGTATGATACTGTGGTGATTTCCGAATAAAATTTAAGAAGGAGAAGGTTCTATTAATTTATATTGGGGGTGAGGTGGGAATGATTTTCGTAGCTAGTGACTTGACTGATAATAGGACTAGTTGAACAGGATGGAGACACGGTGCTTGTCTAGCTGATCTCATGTGTTGAGGTGAGGCGTTATGCAGTTCTTTATCTACAAATTTTCTAAGAAAAATGTTATATTTTTTATTATTCTATCTTGCTTGCCTTGCCTTTTAGCTTTTTCTGTGTGGATCTAATTCTTGTATACATTTTTGTATAATGCTTTTCTTCCTTTCTTTTCATAACTTAGTATTTTGCCTTTTAATTGTATAGATACGTAAAGCGAGCATTGTATTTGTTACACCTCACATGTGGTACATTACACCCAAACACTGCTGCAACATACATAAATGTGGCTATTTATGTTTGGCCCCTATTAAAAATTTAACACATTCTTTTTAACCACACATTTATGTTTGGCCCCCACTAAAAATTTAACACATTCTTCTCTATCTTCTTTTCAACCACACGTTTATCAATAAAATAATTTTACACATAAACCCAAAAAAGATTCTCTACATTTTAACAACACATTATTCTAAAAATCACTATTTAAAAAATGATTTTTTCAAATAAACTCTTTAAAATGAACACCAAACATGGGCTATATATTTTCTGTGATTGATGGTTCACAGGACTTGCAGATTTTCACAACTAATATTCTTTATGCTTTTCATTCATTTCAGACAGTAGCTAGTTATCATGCTATAGCAATTGCACTCTCCTTGATGGAAGCTTATCCCTTAAGTGTTCAGCATGAGAAAACAACCTTGCAGATACTCCGAGCAAAGCTTGGCCCAGATGACCTTCGAACACAGGTACTTCCTTCTTCCTTGGGTACATGGAGTTACCTCTGTATTTTCTTTCACTTAACTCACTGGTATTTGCACATAATTGTTGATTGCATGTGACTGATTAAATACTATGTAACTTTGGATACCTTACATGATAAGAAGCAAAAGAGCTTCCACAGATTAGAGGGGTAGTGGTGTATAATGGAAAAGAGAATGAAAGAGAGGAAGAGACGGAAACAATTAAGAATGTCACTCGTTATTATGTTAAAGTTAAATAGAAATACCGGTTCTTTAAAAAATGGAATTTTCCAAAATAATATAAAGTAATTTTTTTAACTTAAAACTAATAAATAATACAAGAAAATAAATCAGAGTATATTTTCTACTTTTATGCCTTTAGTGCAATTGGAGTCCTGATTTCTATTGTTGCGGATTAAGTTTTGAAATGATTTGGTTGTGATGAGTATTGATTCTAGATTATTGTTGGCGTGGAGTTGGGGATGAATTTTGGATTGATTTGATTGTAGTTTGATGATGAATGAGTTTTTAGTTTGATGTTTTAAAGTATTATGGTGGTTGTGATATCCCTCTACAGGTTGGCTAAGTCCAATTTATAGGGGATATTCTGTCCAAATTTCTGTAAAGTTTTACAATCGAAAATGATAATTTTAATATTTAGTATGATTTATTTCTACATTTTTGCATTTAGTGCAGTTAGAGTCCTGATGATTAAACTTTTATAATGTCTTTGCAGGTAAAAGCCAATTTTGCAGTTCTCTCACAAGATGGTTTATCATGGGTATAGTTCAAGCTAAACTTTAGAATATGGATGACAATAATACCCACGAACCCGATACCCGATGGAGACCCGACATAAATGGGCGGGGATTACCCGACTAAATGGGTTCGTGGGTAGGGTATGGAGGTAAATTTTAAAACCCGACATGGGTATGTGTCGGGTGTGGGTTTTACTACAATACCCACACCCGACCCGCATACCCATTAATTTTCTTTAAAAATTATAGAATTTAAAACAAAAGTGATTGTTTAAAAAAATTTAAAAAATAAATAAAAAATAGAACCCAAATATCTATTGACATTGTTATCGTTTAAACATTAATATGTTTAAACTATTGACTTTGTTAACGTCTAAAAAAATTGTTCAAATTCGCTTGTATAATTTCAATATATAACAAGCTTTTTTCAACTCAAATTCAAGTGAAGCCCAATATTTAATTGATTCAAATTAATCCGGAACACTTATAACTTATTTATAGCCTAAAAAAATAATAAAAAATAAATAATTAGTAATGGATTTTAAATGGGTATAGAAGCAAACCCGCCTCCGACCAGCACCCAACCTGCACCCGACCTTCAATTTTTAAATGTGTATATGGGTAGGGTATGGAGGTTGTAAATATTTAGTGGGTAGGGTATGGGTTTGGCAAACCCGACCCATTGCCATCACTACTTCAGAAGTCAGGGAAGTACTCATCTTTAATGATGATTCGTGTTGAAAATGGTGATAGTAACTCTTTTTTTGTATGGTTACTGGTCTGCTAGAGATATTGTTACAATTTAGAGGGATAGTAAATGTCAAACTTTAGATGTGCAATCAAATAGATGAAAAATCTATATTGCAGATTTTGTTTTAATGTTGGAGAACAAAGTACCGTAATTTTTGTTAAGTAATAAAATATGTGGTATAATTTTCTTTAAAATGCTTGCATTTTATTTTGAATAGTTGATTTATTTTTATAGCACATGTGTTTCATATTTTACATATTAAATATATGTTTGAGAGATTTGTTGGTTATCAGTGGAATTATCTATATTGATTTACAAAAAATTAAAAAAAAAATAAATTGTTAAATATCAACGGCAACGCGCATGAGTGTTGCCAAAAGTATCAACAGCAACGCGCAAAGAGTGTTGCTAAAAGTATCAACGGCAATGTGCAATGAGTGTTGCCAAAAGTATCAATGGCAACGCGCAACGAGTGTTGCTAAAAGTATCAACGGAAACACTCAAAGAGTGTTGCCAAAAGTATCTACCGCAACATGCAAAGAACGTTGCTAAAGGTCTACCGCAACACGCAATGATGTTACCAAAAGTATTAACGGCAACGCGCAATGAATGTTGCCAAAGGTCTACTGCAATGCGCAGTGAACGTTGCCAAAGGTCTACCGCAACACGCAATCCATTCTTTTGCAACACGCAATGAACGTTGCCATATCTTTTCCCTCTACGGCAACACTGCGATTTGCAACATGCACATGAACGTTGCAAAAGGTCTTTTGCAACATTTTTTGCGCGTTACCGTAAGTTGTTTTTGTTTTAGTGAGCATGAAATCCAACCTGTGTAGTTTGCTTTTTGCAGTTTCCTTTTCTATATGTGATCAATCATAATTAGGAAGAGTAAAGAAACATCTAATAAAGCTTCCACTACTTGTTACCTCCTTATTGTGGTCACTGACTCGCTGCTTTTCAACTTCCAGTCACATGTTCGTTCCTCACTTCATTTGAAATCATCAATTGTTAATCATTTTCCCAAGTACCAATCCTTGCATCCAAGTTCAATTATTTATTTGCAAAATACTAATTTATAGTAATACTAAAATCCAAACTCTAACTCAAGAAAAAAGAAAAGAAAATGCCATTCTTGGTGCTGCTAATCAAAATGAGCCTCAATATCCATTTCCTATATGCGAACAGTCAACATGAGCCTCAATCACACACTGCCATTTCCTTACAAGTGACCTTAATTTATCCGTAGTGAAATTAATATCCTGCAATTTAATTTAAGAAAAAAACAACACAGATAAGAAACAATATGTTTGAAGTTTTGTTTCTTGAGTTAGTGTAATGGGTCAAGGGTAGTAGGAAAGGGTACATTTGGTATAGAGAAAAATATGTGAGGTCAAATTCATCTAACCTTTGAGATTGTCCCTATGCATATTTTTAAGGTAGTGTGGATGTAGATAGATAAATATAACAATTATATCCTTTTTTGCTCTGAAATTATATTTGTTACTTATTTGTCTTATTTACTTTTTTTTTATTTTTCATAAAAGGAATAAGATTGAACAAATTTCCATTCAGAAATTTGTGAATAGCTATTTTAGCTAAAAATGCCCGTATTTAAATAATACTAACATTGAAATAAAAAGAGAGAAACGATAGTTAAATATTAATCAAAGTATTTCTGGAAAATCCATATTTCTTATGTAAAATATACTTGTTTTTTCTTCAATCCAATTCCAATTCCAATTTGTTATGGTCAAAGGAAGGAAACTATAGCTATAGCCAAAGTTCAGATAAATATTAAACCAAAATGTTGGGTGAACTATTTCGTGAAGATACTTTAACATCATTTATAAATAGTTATCAATAGATAAAGAATGCTTCAAAGAATCTTGGTGGTTATCTGTAGTTAGAATAGAAGATAAATATGTACAACTTTCTTCCCTGCCTTTAGCATTATTGTTCATAAATCATAATACAATGTAAAAGCTATTTAAGCCAATCACAAGATTAATATTGCTCCCTACTTTGTCTATATTACATGAAAAAAAAAATTAATGACTTTTTTTACCTTTACCTCATATACAAGACTCTCAGCACTAGGTGACTAGAAATTATGTGGTCCAACATGTTTTCTTTTAGTGGCAAGGAAAAGAAAAATCCAGATTCTGAGGGTTATGCCTTTAAATGTCAAAGTCAACTGTGCAATTTTGTTACTTTCATATTTCTGAAGATTTTCAAATCTCTTGAATAGAAGCAACTCTTTTTTTTTTTAATTGAGGAAAGAATATGAGCTACCCTTGTTAAACAATACTATGTCTTACAGCGGGTCGATCTACTTGTAATAGAAAATAATATTACCTTCTCAAAACGTGTGGTGAAAAAGCTTCTGGAGTCTTGCACGCTCGGGTATTTAGTAAGACTTCGATTGACCATATTTTTTTAGATTGAGCCTATATATGAACATAGAAATTAAAAGTAATGTAAACGTAATATATTATAAATATTAATTAGACTTTGAAAACATATTACACGTACAATAAAAGTTGGACTTGTGAACAAGTCAATGCATTTCTTCAACTATCCGACATACAGCTTGCCAAAAGGACGACTCGGGCCGTGCTTCTTAAAGTATTTATGCACATCAATTGTTTATGCTCTGTAACGATTGATCGTCAAGCAATCGAGAGTGCCTATGGCCATTTGGTAACCAACATCAGATTGTTCACCTTAAACATCAAAATGTCAACAAGTCAAAAAAATATTAAACGATGTATTCATTATTGAAAATAAATTTAAATTTAAATGTACTTACACTACAAAAAAGGGTATTTCCGACAAAAAAAAAATCAGCCTGTAAAGCAATTTAAACCGTCGAATTTTCCCTCGAAAATTTTTTCGATTGATTTTTCAGTTCGTCGGAGAATTTCGACGGTCAAAACAAACTGTCGATCATTCCAACAACTGTAAAATTAGTTGGAAATATAGTTTTTTCGACGGCCTTAAAAGTCTTCGAAATTTCCGACGACTTTGAAAGCCATCGAAAATTTAGGTTTCCAATAGATTTTTAAAGCCGTCGGAAACTTATTTCCAACGACCCTAAGTGTTCGTCGGAAATAACACTCCTGAAGTTTTGACAAAAATAATGTTCCAACCGCTATGAAGAGATGTTAGAATACGTAAATTCAGAGTGTGCAATTGCCCCTTTTTTAATGACAATAAATACGAACTATTAATAAAATCAAATTCATATTTCTAATATAAAATTCTTTTACACCACATACTTCGAATTGTAATATTCAATATAAATCCGCATTTTTAGCTATTATAAATCATAATGTTTATATAATAAAATCAAAGTACAAAAACTAGTAATATTAATGTACATCAAATTATCGCATTATCGAGGTTTAGTTCTTGATGATGAAGAAGAAACTGAGTTTGGAAGATTCAATTGGCTGAGCATCTCTTTGACTTTTGCTTGCAGCGATGCCTCAACCCTCTCTTCAATTGTGGCCTTGGGATTCTCCATTTCTATACGTCTCGATTTAGCCTCCTAAATTTTCTCCCTTATTCTCCTCTCATCTGCTTCTACCAATTGCTTTTTTAGCGCTTCAATTTCATTCATTTGTGAGCGCACTCTTAAGCGTCCAGAAGGTTTTTTTACTTCAACTGCAGCTTGTGAACTCTCCAAACCATATACATGGCCCTTGCATATACCATGTATAGCTTCAATCTACATATCATGATCAAAATCGAGATGCTCTATTGGGTTTGACTACTTCTCCTCAACAGTATCATTATAGTTTTCCTACGAAAAATAAAATAATAAAAAATTAGTCATTCATAATTTTTTGACAAATGAATGATAATTGTAAAAAATCTAAATAACACGTTAAAAATGGTTTGTAATGTAATACTAACAAATCTTATTCAAACGAATCATACAAAAAAATAAGAAGAAAAGGGAGTTAAATTTACAAGTGTATCATGCGATCTGATGTCTACAAAATCTCAGGACGCTTTACTTTTTGTCTGTACAAAATGCTCCAATGCTGTTGGAGGGCGATCTAGTTCCTCGACCTATACGAGAAAAAAAAAATTTAATATTGAAATATAAAATATTAATTATGAGAGATTACATGAAGGTTAGAAATATTACCATACAATCCTCATGCATTGCAAAAGATAATGAACCGCCAGTGTGCTTAGGTGATTCATTGTTGACAGTTGAGGCACAATTTTTTTGTTGATTTGAGAAATGCGTTTCCATTCCTCACTATTCCATTACTCCAATAAGTTGATCCAATCACGACCATCAATTCATCCTGACTTGTACGGCCTCCGGTGTAAGGGATTTTTCGAATTTGAATCTTGCTTTGCACTTTCTCGAGCACAATTCATGATGTCTCGTAGCCGCCTACTAGCTATTTTGTGAAACACTCTATGCACTTCATCATCCCATTGTTGGGCCATGTAAATTTCTCCTAAAACAATTATAGAAAAATAATTGTGAATAATTTTTGAACAATTACAATTAAAACAACTATGTAATCACAAAATCTCAGAATATTAGTAAGATTACCCCCAAAGGCTTTGAACATATTGTCATCCAAAGCATGTGGCACAACAGGATAGCACATGTAGCTACCACACGTAAAGCCCTTCAAAATGCAAGTTATTTCTCGCGTCGTCTTTGGATTATCAAAACTGAGTTCAACAAACAAATTAAACAAATTACGAATGACGTATAAGAAATCAAAGCATCAGTTGTTACAATAATTAATAAACTATCTGAAAATTAAAACTTCCAAGAAGATTATTTAAACTTACAGTTTAATACTTTAAATAAATTAAAGAATTCATGTAATATGTAGTATGAAACAGTATATTTTTGACATACATTTCATATAAACAAAAACACATTGTCTGAACATCATTTAATCTGAATCACTATATTCAATATCAGTACCATCGACCTTAGGGATTCTTAGTGATGACAACGGATCTGGTTCGGGTCGGGTCTCCCCGACCCGCGAAATTTTTTTAAACCCAAACCCGCGAGTTTCGAGTCGGGGCGGGTCGGCTCTGTCACCCCGTTTACGACCCATTTAATTTTTTTTTTTGATCTTTTTTATTGTTTTTCTTTAATATATTATTTTGAATAATATAATAGGAGCGGGTTCAGGTCGGGTCGGCCAAAACCCATACCTGCCCCGCGACCCACTCGGGTCGCTAAAACTTGACCCGAACCCGCCCCGCCAACCCGCGGGGCCACTGTTTTTCGCCCCATTAGGGACGGGTACCCATCGAGTTCAGGTCGGGTCAAGTTTTTTTGCCATCTCTAGGGATTCTTGATTGTTCGGTCGACTATCCTTCCATGGCACCACCGAGACCACAACGTCCCCACCGATCATTCAATGCAGATTGATGTCCTCTAATGGGCCTGGATCCACGAATAGCTAAAACCTCGAGAATGTGTCATTGTGGACTAAATCAATCTAGGTAACAACTGTCATAGGCACCTCCCAAGCTCTCCGATGATTAACTTCTTGGACAACTCGCTAATTGGGATCCCCATAGAGGATCATTTATATAAAACATATGTTGTGCTTGGGAAACCAGTATGAATTGTTCATTCTTGAACGTCTTGGCACTAACGTCAATGTTTATGTTGTTGTCTATTGTTGTTCTTTTGCCTTGCGTCCTAAACCATTTGCATCTGAAAAGTACGATTGAAAAGCAACCAATATACAACAGCTCAAGTACCCATTACAACTGACAGTAAAATGTTTCACCTCCTGTCCCTGGCACAGTTACGCCACTATTTTTAGTGGTCCGTCTGACGTTACGATCAGCTGTCAGAAATTGAACGCCATTAACGACACATGTCGAATAAGACCTGGTGTTATTCGAAGTGTGAGATGCAAGTGCCATTACTTAGCCGAAAGGGTCTCTCGGTGCAGATTATAAATATATCATAACGAACAACAATGTTATCTATGTAGATCATGAACATGTAAACGCACCTTCTTGTGAAATCATGCGACAACCTCTTGCCTGTGCAATTGATTGACGCTGCCTACACTAAGAGAACGCGACTCTCTCTTTTGTTCACTACTCAAATGTAACATGGTAATTAATAATAACTAAATATCCCATTGTTTAACTAAAATGAATTATTAAATTAAATAATTACTTTAAGTGGACCTCAATTCAGGGGAGTTGTTGAGAACGTAAAACTTAGCCTAATTCCGAGTACAACGATCAAGTGTCATTGATGTTATTTTCCAACTGAACGACATTGTGACTTGAAAACAGACAGTTGTATGTCTTGATCGCTAGCATCCTCATTCCTCTCAACTTGATTAAAACATTTCTTAATGTCATCAAAACACCTCGAACAAAATGTCATGGCTTCTTCTGCAATGTGACCCTTTACAATAATTCCTAACATAATTCTTCAACTTCTTGAGGACCCTCTCAAATGGATACATCTAGTGCATGTACACAAGACATCCCAAGATTGCCTTCTCCGGAAAATGCATAACAAGATAAACCATAACGTCAAAAATGCTGGAGGGAGTATGCGTCCAAGCTTGCAGGGTATCAAAATTAGTTGTTCATTAGCATTCTCCATGTCACTCTTCTATAATGGCCTGACACAAAGCTTCTTAAAGAATTTGACAATTCAGCTATAGTCAAGATATTCTTGTTCAAGTATGCTCTGCATCCAACAACCAACAAACATTGCATAATGATATAAAAATCATGTGACTTCAGTCTGGTGATGATGTTGCCACTCAGATCGACATTTATTTAAAAGTTAGATGCAAAACCATCTAAAATTTTTACAGATCTGATAAAATCACATATTTTTTTACGGTCAGCATCAATGTGTACTCTACAATGAACTTCATTAATCGATTATCGTCATGATACAAGTACAATTTTGATTTGATACCTAATTCCATCAAATCACGTCGTGGGATCACATAGGATAGTACCGAGTAAGCTATTACACTTGTTATTCTCCACATGCATTACATCGAGATTATGCTTCAACTTGATAGTGCACCAGTAAAGTAGAGAACAAAAAAATACATTTTCTTCTCCAATTGAGTTTGCCCACATCTCATTTTCTTTCACGACCTTCGAACTGTAGATGCTTCCCCGAAATTCTATTTCTCAAACCACTTTACTGTCATATTACATCTACACAGCTAATCAACACAAAAGCTCACCAGGTCCCACATGAGCTATTTTTCCCAAAACGAGATCAAATGGAGTATCAACATTGCAAGTTGGGCATGCTCTGTAACTCTGCCTACTCAACCCAGAAAGATTGCTTCTATTTGGAAATCACTGATGGTCCACAATAGTATTGCAAGCATTCTAAATAATCCATTATTGGTTGAATAAAACCCCGTTTCAAATAATCATCTAATTAAATCTTCAACTCCCTAAGTTTAAAATGGGTCATTCTATAAGGAAGTTTGATATGGGTTGTATACTAGGTTAGTAGTAGGTCATTTCAAATTCAATTTAATCCTTATAATTCTTCAAGAAAAACATCTTGAAATTCTTGAACTACTAGTAATGTTGATAAGGTAGTAACTTTTTTCGAACTCATTTGATATAAACTTACCTAATATCTCACATGTCTTTGGTTTACAAGTTTAACTTCCTTTGTTGTTGTAATTAAAACTTTAGATGTTCTTTCAAGTCTTGGAAAAGAAACAAGTATATCCTCATGCAATCTTAAAGTTTTATATTTACGGTCGATTAAGGCATTGTAAGTTGATAACCAATTCATCACCGATATAATGTCGAAGTTACTAAAATCCAATAAAATCAAATTAGCTAGAAATTTCATTCCTTCAATATTTATCTTTACCTTGGGTAAGATAAACATTGCATTTTGAGGATGCCCACATGATGTGATAATATCCAAATGATTAGGTAACAACACGGGCTTTACAATCAGATTGTGTAATTGATTTATTCACAAAAACAATGTCAATATCTACATTCAAGAAATTTGTTCACAAAATTGAGATGCGTTGACTCAATGATTTACAGTGATCAACATCAAGGAAAGTAGTTGTACTCTTTTTCCTTAATATAGGTTTTGTCCCATTTAGTTTTCCTAATAAGGTTTTAACGAGACAAGTATTTTGTAATATGTCATTCAATGAGGAGTATTGTAAATATCAATCTTGCTATAATATTATTCTCTTCTATTTTTTTCCTCTCTAGTTTATAATATTATCGATTTTTTTTTATTATGAACAATATGAAATTATAATTAATTTTATTATTATTATTAACCATTTATTAATTTAAAAAAAAATAAAAAAAGGAAAAGTACATAACTACAACCCTATACAAATCACTTTCTAAAATTAACAAACTTATGAAATATTTCTAAAACTCGGGTTGTAAATACAATTAATAATTAATAATATGTAAAAAAATATATTAGCTATTAATAATCAGAAAATATCTCCCTAAAATCTGTTAATAACGGAAACATACCAATAAAAGAAGAACTCTCCATACATTCTCCCATATATTTGGAGTTTTGGTACTTAATAATATGCAAGTTTAATTATTCATTTATTCTTATATTTTTTTCCTCTCTAGTTTATAATATTATCGAATTTTTTATTATTATTAACAATATGAAATTATAATTAATTTTATTATTATTATTAACCATTTATTAATTTAAAAAAAATAAAAAAAGGAAAAGTACATAACTACAACCCTATACAAATCACTTTCTAAAATTAACAAACTTATGAAATATTTCTAAAACTCGGGTTGTAAATACAATTAATAATTAATAATATGTAAAAAAATATATTAGCTATTAATAATCAGAAAATCTCTCCCTAAAATCTGTTAATAACGGAAACATACCAATAAAAGAAGAACTCTCCATACCCATCCCGATAATCTCTCCCTAAAATCTGCAAATCGATTGGAGCTCCAGAATCTCTAGTTTCTTCCCCAAATCAAAGATTCTAGGCAACAATCCACCATTGAAGTAGCATTGCTCTCATTTTTCATGAAATACTATCATCGTTGATTGGATAAATCGACAGTGGAATGAGAAATATTTCGCGAATCAGAAGCTACGGGTCCTTGAATTGATTCTGAAGGTAAGCATATTAATTTCAACCTATTTTCCGGATGAAGTTTTCTTCAAAAGTCGATATGTGAAATCTAGATTTATGAGGTCAATCATGCTTAATTAGAAAGTTGTTGCGTAGATACGAATATCACATCAACAAAAATTGACTCATCGTGACCAATGTCATTGTACTAAATGATTCCACGAATTACATGTGCATTGGAATGTATAGAATCACAATAAACACAGTGATCAATTTTGTCAACTAACTGTAACTTGTTTTGAACTAGATGTGACCAATTTTTTTTGTTTTTTCATGTAATTTTTATGTGTAACTGTAACATGAAAACAGTATGGTAGCTCTACACACTTTTTTGTTGTACTAAATATGATTTCATGAAATTACATGTGCATTGGAATGTATAGAATCACAAGAAAACACTGATCAATTTGTCAACTAGCTGTGACTTATTTTGAACTAAATGTGACCAGATGTTTTGTGTGTAACCTTATTTTTATGTGTAACTGTGACATGAAAACAGGACAATAGCTTTATACATTGTGTGTAAAGCTGTTTTGAACTAAATGTGACCTGTTGTTTTATATATGAACAAGATGGTTGCTTTCCTCGTTTGTTTGTTTTACGATGGTCACACGTCCCTTATTCTAGTGGAGGAGACTTGTAAGTACACTGAACTTGTTGAGATTATAATTTCAGATTTGGGATTTTAGCATGCAAAAGTATCAGTTAAATTGACATATTTGTTGAATACTTCTTTGCCTCACATTCGTATATTAACAACAATAATGTCTACACATATATGAGGTTGAAATCTAAGGATGTGAACGTTTCAAGTTATCCCATAAATGTAAATATTGAAAGTGCAAACACTTGGCAATCAAGTGGTCTTTTACAGTCTTCAGAATCCTTAACAGGAAATGAGGGATCATCTTCCAACATGCTCTCTTTGCAATAGATAGGTCAGAAATTTATGAATCTGTTGTAATTGTTGATGAAGGAAACACTGAAGAAGATTTCACATTAGTCTCCCATGCAGATGCAGTAGAAATTGTGGAAGGGAGGCTATTTCACAATAAGGAAATACTGAAAATGAGCATGGCATTTTATGCAATCCAAAATAAGTTTGAATATAAGGTGAAGAGATCTGACAAAAATGAGTATGTACTCAAATGTTCACAAAGTGATTGTATTTGGACATTTAGATCTTCGCGGTTAGGATAAACACAAAATTGTGGAACAAGTATTGAGCATATTTTACCACAAAAATGTCACAATCATTTCTGTAAAAATGTGAAACAAAATGCATTACAAAAGTACATAAAACATTTCCTAATTGTCATATGGGTGTAAAATAAAATTAGAATACCTACCCATTTTATTGATTTGGTAAACCACTAACAATGTTAGTTTACAATTCACTTCTAAGATCATCTCCAACATCCGCACTTGTGTCCCACAATCCTGTCATTTTCATCAACTATGTAAAAATCTTGACGCGAGGTACAATAACTTCTCGAACCATGTTGTCTCGATAAGTTTTGTAACTTGAATGAAGAATGTAAAGGACACGGTTGTTTAGGTTAAGCTGACCAAACATTCAATGTACTTTATTTGTAGGCATGATAGGCAAAAGCACATACTCAACCTCTCTCCAATGAGTATTAAACATCAAACGTTCTCCATTTATAGTTTGCACAAGGTCTTCCTTGTCGTTTATGATGCTTGGATCTTTGACATACTTCAAATACATTGTGCACATTGTGGAGTCAAATAAAAAGTCTATAGTTGTCGCCTTCATCTTCACCTTATCGCCAAACTTGACAAGTTGTCGCACATAATAAAAACATGCATCAATATACTGTCAACAATTAAGAATAAATAAAGTTTTATTATGCGAGATACTATTTAAAATGGGCTAAACATATAAACACATTTATCATGCTGCTTAATGATGATCCAGTATCAATTAAAACATGCCACCAAGCTTTGGAATGCACGAGGGCAATGCCACAAACATAGGCTAAACTAATCAACTCATTAATTGAATTGAACTTAATCATGTAGACACATTAACATATCAATCTTTTGTTGTCCACAGTGTGACGGTGTAACCTTATGTTCATAATGTGACATGATATTCTAGATTGTGACCATATTATATGCATACTATGACCAGTCTGAGATGTTTCAATAAAAATACATGTTGCTGGGCTTGTAGCCTCTATTAAACCAATTTTAAAATGATGTCAAGTCTGCATTATTCATCTGAATATCCATCAAAGCCAATATTTTGTGGCTCGTAATTTGCTCCAACAACATCTTGACGCCCTTCCACATTAACAAATGGAGACTGTAGCGTCTTCGATGGCTTTGGTGCCCTTTTCACAGGAAAACTGGATGAAGCATGAGTAAGATTAGATTCACGAGTCACACAATAAAAATATTTAGCCACGGTCAAATCTGGACACATTATTTTTGTTCAGACAAATCCTTATCCACAGTAACCTTCAGTCACACAGTGTCTATATTCACACAATGTTTTGAAAAACATAACAATCCACCTCACCTTAGATAAATCACCTTCAGTCATAACTTGGAGATCACTTGACTTCATAACAAATGCTATGACCTCATCAACCTGCTCCTGCACTTGATCAGTCTTCAACTTTGCATCATCACTTCTTGCAGGTGTTGGAGTGCAAACACCAAGATCAAATGAAGGGGTTGGAATTATGTAAAAATCTTCGTCATCATTTGAAGGATCAAATTTCATGGGAGTCTTCCCTTTGTTGTCCACGTCTTCTTCGACCCTAATACCGTCATCCTATAACAAAAGAATTGAAACATATCTGGTCACATTTTTTAATTCTTGTCACAATTGCCCAAATTCGTAAAAATTTTTGTAAATCACATTAAGTCAAAAATCACCTTAGTTTGGTCTACTTCAGATGACTTCGAGTCGTTTGGGGATCTGGGCATAGACACCTTCTCATTGTTGTCTACATCTTCATCAACATTTGTTTCTTCATTCTAAAATAAAAACAAATTTGGTCATATTTTGTCAGATCAATCAAGCAGATGCAAAGTCACATTCTGTGACAACTACCACAAAGTCAGAATAGATAATTTCACCGCATCAACATGCTGCTTTGCTTCATTGGCCTTCTCTTGTACATTATTCCCTTGATTTTGAAATGAAAATATTGAAACAAATATGATCACATTTTGCCACTTCAATTAAAGCAAAATCATAGTTTAAAAAGGTGGAACTAGGTATCGAGGCGATTTTTCTTTGCAAGGTGAGGCGTAAGCCTCAAGGCGCTTTGAGGCGTAAGCCTCACTACAAATCAAAAATTTAGTAAAAAAAATTATAAGATAAGTTAAAAGCATCTTATTTCAAAAAAATTATAAGATGACATGAAAACAGCATAAAATAGAAGAGTATAAAACCAAACACAAACATAAACATCAAGTATGCATTACGTGATTAGATTGCTGATTGCATGACTTCAAATTCATTGTTTAGACTAATAGAGGGGGGGGGGGGGGGCAGAGAACATAATGGGCAGACTGCTAGTGAGGTGCATGTATAATAGAGTTTACAGACAGGTGATCATATTATTTTTTAAATTTTGATAATTAATCAGTGCATAAATAATGTCTATAAAGAGTTTAATGATGATAATGAAAGGAAGTGATTATTTATGTTTATAGACTCACTTTGATGGGATAATAATAGGAGTAAGAACGTGAGAAGTGGGAGTAGAGGAATATATAAGGTTTTTTAGCTTTTTTTAATGGGCACAATTTTAAAATATTTTTTTTGTATTGTTGGTCAAAGTTGGGTCCAAAATATTTTTTGGTTTCAATTTTTGATAAACTAAGAGGTCAAATTGGGTCTAACGTATTTTTTGTAATGATGGGCCACGGTCCAAAGCATTTAAAGAAAAAAATCAATTTAAAACGCCTCATGCCTCAAAACGTGTGAGGCGCGAGACGTACGCCTCAATGACTGAGGCGTACTTTCCACCTAAAATAGCACTAAATCAGTGCCTCGAGGCGTAGGTTGAGCGCCTCACAGTGAGGCGCGCCTCCGTCTCGCCTTTTTAAACCATGAGCCAAATGCAAAGTCACATTCTATCTCAACTACCCCAAAGTCAGAACATATAAATTCACCTCATCAGCATGCTTTTTGCTTCCTCGACCTTCTCTTCTACTTCTGCAGCGCTTGCAGATCTTGGAGGGATCCAATGCCCAGATCAAATGAAGGTGTTTGAATGATGTACATTTCATTATTGTCATCCAACGGATCATATTGCTCAGGAGTCTTCTCTTTGTTGTCTACATCTTCATCCACTCTCGTCCCTTCATACTGAAACAACAACATTGATTAAGAAAATAATGTAACATCCTAATGATTAATAAATAATATAACATCTGAACATTCATATGTTTTTAGTCACTTACATCTTCATTTGATACACGTTCTGTTTTCAACATTATTTTAACCTCATCAACAAAAGAAGATATCAAACCAGCTACAGATTCTTGAAAAATCTTCATATTTAACCTTAAATCACTGACCCCCTACTTTCAATGACTCTGGTTATTAATGACGTCATTCAACTTCATAGCACTATTGGAATTCCTCAAAACATAATTTATTTCAGCCATTCGTGACACGAGTTGTGCAATATCTATCTTCAGACCTCTATTCTCACTTCGAAGATCAAAAATTTCATCACGAAACCTCTTCTTTAAGTGGTCACATTCTTGATGAAATATATTATATATGTAAATATAAATATTCATTTTCTAAATTATTATTGAGAGTTAAAATGCTAGTCAAATAAACAACTTACTTCCAACACATGAACATTAGGATTATGTGCCATCCGATGCTGAGCAGGCGTGCTGGATTGTCATTCTTTTGTCCGTATAATGGTGAATCGACAAAATTATAATCGTCGTGTTGTTTTTCAACCTTGAAATGTGGCACATTAGTGTCAACAGGGAGAGTAGACTAGCTTGTGCCAACTTGTGTTGTACATCTTTGCACAGTTTCACAAGACTGTTTTTGTTTTGAGTAGTAGACTCCTATCATACAAAATATGTACAAAGTTAGAAAATTGATCACAAATAGCCATTAGCTTGGTCCCACACCATGTATTCAGGTCACAGCTTATTTACAGAGTCCAAGCATATACTATCACGAGTATTCAAAATATATGTATGGTCACAGATAAATATATAATATTGGTCACTGTATAAATATACAAAGTCACAGATACTCGTGAACATTGATCCCAGTTTGTGCATTCAGGTCACAGTTTATAAAATATAAAGTCATAGATAGACATGAATTGTCCCAGCTCATGAATTTATGTATCAGTTTATTTATAGTTACAAACTACATACTAGCATCATGACTATGCTGAATACTTATGTAGCTACAAATAGACATAAATATTAGTCACAATTTATGCACTCAGGTTACAGACTATTTTCTAGGTAAAGAAATCTCATGAAAATAAATCTCAGCCTCTCATATACGGACAAAAGAATGATAACCTTATTACACATACAAATGTAAACCTTATTACGTTAAAACAAAAGAATGACAGTCCGAGCACGCCTGCTCAGCATCGATTCATTTATCTCAGCTTGTTACACATACAAATGTAAACTTCATTACGTTAAAACAAATACAGTTATTTCTTACCAACACATAAAATATGCTTTAATCTTTACCTCATTTTTAAATACTTTTTCATCAAATAACGAAACTGATGGATGCTTGTGCACTGTCCAATTTACAATCCTTGGATAATTCCTAGAGATTTTTGTTGCAACATTTCCCTCCACACTCGGTATGCACTCGTACAACCACACTTGAAAAGCAATGAGAAATCCATTCAATCTATAATGTGTGATCTCCTTATCTAATCATTTCTTCAAAGATGATGATATCAAATAAAATCTTCCCCTAGGAAACACTTTCATCGAATCAAAATCTTCTACCAATACAAACATGTAGTGGTCCACCACCTTAGTGTATGAGGTAGAAAAAAAATAGCATGAAAGCAGGTACAAAATCCCAATTCGAACAAGATCGTATTCGTTGTCCACATTGTTCCCAAGGAACACATTTCCTATATCATTACTAGTAACTACTCTTAAATCACTAAAATATTTCTCCTTAAGCTCGGATGGTTTATTATCAAGCCTCTCTTGTTCATCAATCCCATCGTATCTCAAACCAGCCACAAAACAAAATTCAACCATTGAAAATTGAATATATCTATCATTAATTTTGAACATCTCTTGCTTATTGCGTTGTTTTACTTGACGCAAGAGTACATAGTGTATCAGTTGAGCCTGCACAACAATCTCAAGAAGTGTGAGAAACAAGACTCTTCAATAATCCGTTTCTGTTCAGCGTTGAATTTCATCACGAAATTCAGGATCACACTTTTGATGCAACTGATTGTAATTTTACTAGGAAACCACTTGCTTGGCTTTATTAGGAATTTCCAGTCCTGCAAGTAATACTGTGATATTAGTGACTGCTTGCTTCAAACAATGTTTATGTCACTGTTACCAATGCTAATTGTGACTCCAAAAACATCAAGTCACATTTAGACAAAATAGGTCACATTTAGGGGAAAAAATAAATGTCACACAAAATAGGTCACTTCTAGACAAACCAAAAATACATGTGCAAGTCGCATTATCCCAAAATAGGTCATAGTTAGACAAAATACATTTCACATTTAAACGAAATAAGGTCACACAATCCATCAATTTCATACACATGCACTAAAACACTCGATAGAAACAATAAAGGTCACACATAGTTGAAGTCATGTCACACAAATCATTATCAGTACACATTATCCCAACATAGTTTACATTTGAAGACAAACCCAAGTCACAGATAATAGGAATCAGGGCACACAAATCAATCTACTTCGAAATAGGAATTTAGTCTTCTTCATGGACCTCCCTCCATTCACTAAAAGACTTGAAATGAACTTATTTGCGCATAAAATGAAAAGTTGAAGATAGATTTTTAACCTTCATCGTTGACTTCCCTCTGGTAGCAAACATCTTAACCTTCTTGCGCGTAGATGACTCTCCTGAACTAAACTTCCTTTTTCCTTTATCTTCTTCTTCGTTCTTAACATCAACGCTAAGTGTTCTCTTTCCATTATCATCTTCTTTGTTCTTAACCTCTACACTACCGGTTATAATCATTTTGACAAAGAAATATGCGTTGTTGAAGAAACGAAAAAATGGATACGACGAAGAAAATGTAATGGGTTAAACTAGTATATAAAAGAAAATGAGAAGAATAATGGACAATGATGATCATGGAGGAGATGGAGTCGATCGTGGGTTCCTCCTCGGGTTCTTCTTCTGGATCTTCTTCAAGTTCTTCTTCTGGGTCCTCCTCGGGATCGCTCTCGGGCACCAACTCCGCTCCTTACCTAGGTTCGAGCTCGGGTGCTGGCGCCTCACCAGGATAGAACCCCAAAACGTCCTTGTGGTACATAGGCCAGTATGCCACAAGTCTCTGGCAAAAAGAGTCGTAGTTAAGAACCACATTAATGGAGGTATTCACATCCATGTATGTCAAGCGAACTACGTCTCGTGTAACAATCGAAAAGGGTGAGATCAAATGATTGATCGACTGGAAGTCATTGGTTACGTAGCCATTTTGTATTGCTCGATTATGTAAGTAACTCACTTGCCCAATATGTTGGTTGATATTCCACTCAGGTCTAGGTTTAAAGTGGTCATAGTTCCTAGCGACTACTTTTGCATAACTGGATACGTTCTTGGAATTTGATGCCAAGTCCTAAAATCAATTATGCAAAGTCCAATTAGGGATAAGTTCTTTAATCTCTCTTAATAAAATTATGAGGGCGTAAGATAAAATCTGTAATTTATTTCAAATTATGCTCAAACTCATTTTCTGGTTGGATACAGGCTCTTTCTTCTCTAAATTCTTATAAAATACTCTCATGTATCCAAAATAATTTACCATGTCTAAATATATTTTCTTTACCTCGGAGTCGGAGAAGCGGGCGATGGCGTGGCAAATTTTCGTTACAAAAAATATATATTTTTTGGAAATCTCTTTTGAATATTTTAGAGTCTACAGAAACGTAGACCGGCTCTGATACCATCTATAACGCCCTGAGTTCTAAATACCCGGAACGTCACTTCATCGTCCCAAACTAACTTTCAAATTGATAATTGAGCGAAAAATCACTAAAATCTCAATTCATACAATTTTATAAAATAGATTCAAACGGTCAAAAGTTCGAACATGGAATAAACTTGAAATAAATAAGTTTGTAATTTTAAATAAAACATTTTCAAAGATTCAATAATAGCCACCATCATACACCTCGCCGCCAACTCCATCATCTACAAAATTTGTTTTAGGAAAACGCGAGTATACCATCGTATGTCTTGCCGTCAACTCCATCATCTGCAAAATTTGTTTTAGGAAAATGTCACACAATAATAATTTGATTTGATATTATAAATTAAAACACATAATCATGATATTCAAGTATTAGGTGTTTAACGATCATCAGCAGTCTCATGAACAAGTAACTAAATACAAGTTCAAATCTCATGCATTTAAGCAAGTAAATTGTCGTAACATAGTCTCATACTTGAAAAGCGAGTAATTCTCATGAACACGGTCATACATGCTAAACTTATAATCCAAATAATCATTTATGCGCATTTTTGAAAAGATAAGTTTATAAATAAGAGTCTAAGTTATTTCTCGAGTTTTGAGCGAACAGATAAAATTTCTAATTCTTTCGCGTCTTGTCTAGTCCTATAAAATAAATTTAAATAATTAAAATCATACTTTGGAATATTGGAATAATCAAGTCTGGAAAGATGAATTTGTGTAAAATAGAGTTTTTAAAAGATTTAGGGACTAAATAGTGCAATTGTAAGAAATCAGGGATTGCTACACGTAAATAATGAACCTTTGAACTGATTTTAGTAGTTAAATAAATTTTGTGACTAATTCAGAGATTTCAGAGACTGCAGGGCTAAGATAAAACGTTTTTAAACTGGAGGGATGAAATAAACAATTAAAATTAGGCTGAACTTAAAACATATTAAACATTTCAGTGACTGAATTAAAAGACTTTGGAAAGATGGAGACTAAAATAAATGATTCATAAAGCTTGGGACAACGAGCAATTCACAAAAATCAACTTTTAAAACTAACAAATCCTTTCTCTCTCTCTTTCCGTTTTCAACCAAGAGAGGAGGTGAGACAGGTGGTGAAACCCCTGTCCGATCCCAGTCCACCAACCAAGTGGCCGACAGTAGCGCCGCCAACACATGGCGGCGACGGAGAGAGTGCATGAGTGCAGAAGGAGCAGAATTTGGGGTGGTTTTGTGGTGCGAAATTCGAGGCTCGAGTTTGGGCGATTTCTGGCGAAAGTGAGGTTGAACGTGCCTCGGAGGTAGTAGTGCGATGGTGTTGGTCGATGATTTTTGGTGGTGACGGTTTTTGGTTTTGCAGTTAATGGATTAGGGGCTGTTATGTTTTTGGGTAGTGGAGTGAGGTTGGTCGATAGATTGGATGTTGGTTTTGGCCGTGGTGTAGCTTGAGTGTGCAGTGGAAATGGTTGATTGCATATTGTGTATATTGAGGTAGCCGACGGAGCTCACCATTTTCGGCAAGCTCTGTCCCTTTTTCCCTATTCTCAACACAAATCCTAGTCTAAAGAATATATAATTGCAATGCAAGTAGTAATTTCATAAAAATAGATTTATTTTAGTGAACTTCACATATACAAATCTATAAATTTAAAGTTGAAAATGAAAAATTAATCTTGAACATTTTGTTTGAAGGTGATGGTGAAGGATCGGGGCTCGTCGATTTGCTTGTAGATTTCAATTTTTCTCACATTTTTCACTTTTGCACTACTTTCTCCTCCCTCCCACCCATCCCACCCATCCCTCTCACAAATGGGACCACGGTTGGAGACTTGTGAAGATATGGTATATTAGACTTTCTAAATTATAAATATTTTTTTCTTGTTTAACTGTTATTTTGATCAAAGGGTATCTTGAAAATGGGCTCTAGTCACCTGGCTATTTCCCATTATTTCTTCATCAAACATGCTCTAAGTATTTCCAATATTTTCACTAAATGAACTTTCTAAATTTGCATCTTGAAATCATATCAATACATAGAAGACATACCTCATAGACAAAGCGAGCGCAAAGTAAATAGTATTTCCTACACCGTCCATACCAAGATGGTATATTCCTCCATGTATCTCACATTGAGCAATGTCATTTTTCATTACAACTAGTGAATCATCCCGTGCGATGCACGGGAAGAAACGTCTAAATAAAAATAATCATATTCGAAATTAAATGAATCTTTAAACAAAATAAGTAACATTCACAAATAAGAGATAAGTTCATCATTTATTAGTTTCATGTATAAACATCAACCTTTTAGGAAGAAATCATACATGCGAAAATGATTGTGCCTGACTCTTATTGATAGTCATGGCATATGACACCATTAATGAAAATTATTTTTTTTGAAATCTAGTAAGTATCCTAAAATTCGAATGGCTCAACGATATCCTTGGAATAAAGAACCCGTGTCCTGCATTACTGTTAGATAGAATTTGACCTTATAGAATATGATCGTTAAGTTTTGTAACGATTATTCACTATCTCCTCGAACCAAAAATTCTCCTTGCAAAATGAATACTTAAATGTAGGATCTCCAGTATTCATGTACTCTGAACATTCAAACAATAGATGAAAAAGTTAATAATAGAGATCATGCATATAAAAGATAAAATTCAATATTTTGACCATTGACAATGAAAAACAACATGTATAATAATAATAATAATAATAATAATAATAATAATAATAATAATAATAATAATAATAATAATAATAATAATAATAATTGCGAGATTGACAAAGATATTACATTAAATTTATCATATTTTAGGTTTTCAATATTTATACAACGTAATTATTTTCTGATTGAAATTATAATTTAGTATTGATCATCTCAATTTTTAGTTAAGTAAATTGGAAGACAATTTATATATTATTGTGAAAAAATATCATAAAATTTGAATTAAAATATAGCAAAGAATATCTTGGTATGGTTAATTACTTTTTGAAATTTTAAAATTAAAAGTTATGACAAAAACCATTAATAACTATATCATTTCAAACAATATAGATAAATTTGTTAACCGTTAATGTTAAAAAATGTTATATGAGACTTTTTGGAATAAAAAATTAATTAAGAATTAAATGTAATTGTCATTGAAATAATTTTGATAAATAATGCAATATAGGAAATAACTTTAATATGTATATGTAATAAATAACTTAAAAATAGAATTTAGTTATAAAAATTTCAATACAACGTGATTTATAAAAATACAAATGTGTATAAATTTTAAATATAATTTTAATTGAGAATTTGACATTGGATCTGTATGACTGACCCAAATATTTATCCATAAAATTAAGACAAATAAAATATCACAATTATTATAAGAAATTAATTACGTATTAAATGTAATTATCTATAAAAATATTTAATAATTTAATAATACGATATAAAAAAGAGCTCCAATTTTTAGATGTACTAAATAACTAAAAATAAGATTATTTATAAAAAAACTATACGTATGATGTGATTTATAATTTAGTACTCCCTCCATCCCATAAAGATAGTCCTCTACTCATTTTCACACAGATTAAGGACAAAAAGGAATATAAAATATTAATTTCACTCTTAATAAATAAAGTAGACTATCTTTTTTAGACGGACAAAAAAGAAATAGTGGATTATCTTTGTAGGACGGAGAGAGTATTATCTAGTAATAAAATTTCGACATAATTTTTAACTGAAAATTTTACTTTGGATTTGTATAACCGAATACAAATATTTATTTGTAAGATTGAAAACGTTAGAAGAACACATTTTTATTTTATGAAAAGAGATATTTTGACACAAAAAAAGCCAAATATAAATAAGTAAAACAAAATAAATTATCGTTCTCATATTATAAAAAAAAAAAAAAAAAAAAAAAAAAAAAAAAAAAAAAAAAACAACTTCTAGGTAAAAGCAAATTTAAAAAATAATAATAATTCTAATTTTTTGTTTTTATTATTTTTTATTCAATATGATGTACCATTTCATCAAATATATATATTGACCCATGAATAATATGTTTTTTCTTCACTCAACGGCCGAAACCATTAACATTTCTATACAACCCAAAACTATTCTAAATAACCCAACATTAGTTAATACATTGCAACTCCAACAGAGAAATTTAGAACATAATATAAATAGACTATTAACAAATCCTCTTATTAGTCCAAAATAATTTTGCATTCTATATTATTTTCGAAGCTTTCTCTACAATATTATTGTTTTAATATTTTTTCTTTTTTTTTTCAGAATTCCAAATCTATGTTCAACGACTCAAAATATTACAGGTCTTGAAGAAAAGAGTGGTGTCAATCCTTTTTACTTTTCCAAAAAATAATTTACGATTTTTTATTTTCAACTGGTTTGTAATATTAATAACTAATAAGCATTACCACCGCACCAGAAATTTTGAATCATAAAACGTGATAAATAGAATGTGGAGTGGAGGGGTCATGTTAAACAGTACACATTTATTCAAAGAAATAACCCTTTAATTGAATATTTTATTATTGTGTATATCTTCATAAAAATTATTTATAATAGAAATGAAAGAAGTTGTATGTCGGGAAATGGAAGAAAAAAAAGGATATAGAAAACAAAAATGAATAAACAGATTTTGAAAAAGGGGAAAAAATGAAACAAATTCTGAAAAAACGAAAAAGGAAAAAAAAATAAATAACTGACTTTCCAGTGTAATTAGGCGGGGGAAATAGAAGTCATATAAACACAATAAATATTGAAGAATGTAAGTAGACGTCAGCAATTTTGAAAATAATAAATAAATATTGAAGGCCCAACTATTTTTGAAGTGAGTTTTGAAGTTGATTATTGGATGAGAGATATGAGTAGTGTGAATATGATAAATATTGAAGTCCCCAAAAATTGAAAAAATAAATAAATAAAATGTGCACATAGTACAAGAGTTTTGGAGGGAAACAGTGAAGTTGACTGAGGTTGACTCAGCTACTTTTATATATTATATAGATTTTCAAATGAAGCACGAGGTCATTCGCATCGAAACAAAATTTACCCTCCAAAATTACTAAATTGTGAAGCCTCTTGAGATTGGTGAAAGGTTGGGCCATTTTTTTTCCACCAGAAAATTGAAAGAAACTAGATCTGGATCTAATTTCTCTTTCTATGGTAAGCAAAATCATGCCGCTTGGCTTGTAGCCTTTTGAGTAGTGAACAGATTACAGAGTGACCAATTGTCCTTCCTGTCCAAATAACAAGTTGGGTCGTTGGTATACTCGTTTAATTAAGATCAAAACACCAAACTCATAAGTAATAAACTAATAAAATACGCAGTAAATAAGGGGGGTACCGGTGGGCAAAGTAAATTTCAGTCCGATGTCCTTTATCACTAGACCAAACAGATTTTAATCGGGTACTTTACAAAAAGATAGAATTTCCAATTGTATGGCTGAACCAAAACAAACCATTTTCCCACAAGTGCCTCCCTTCAAAGTATAAAACCCAAGCACAAATTTTAGCAGTTTATTCAAGTTAATCATTTCAATCATTGTTTCAAGATCTATGCTATGAATACTGAAAAAATAAAAAATTAATGACTCTGACTGGATCATAAAGTATAGAGCAAGAAAAAGATGATTATCGTGCGAAATTAATGCTTATAAGTATAAATCTAAAAAATTACACCTTTCTAAAACTCATAAAGAAGATGAGATATATTTCAGTCCTACCCATATACTTCTCCAATAGGTGAGCAAATTTACCTGATTTAATGGAATTGAAGTTGATGGCGGCGTTGAAGACAGATCAGGGTTTGAGGAGTGAGCTTTATTCTTCAGATTTTAGGGTAAAAAATGTTCAATTCCATACTAATCAGAACAGTAATGTTAATGGATCGAATTTTAATTCGAACCCGATACAAAATTCGATGAAATTAACAGAAGATTAATTTAAGGTCTCAGTCCGATAATCCGATTAGGATCCGAATTCAATAATCCGTTAACTAAATAGAACAAATATGTATATAAGTCAATCTGATTCGATAATAATTCGATCCGAACTTTTATAATAATATAATATATTTTATATATTATTATATAATTTTATTTCATATAAGTTTTTTTCATTTTAAAATTTGTAATGTATTTTATAAAGTATAATTATAATATAATATTACTATATATTATAATATTCATTTTAAAACTTGTAATATATAAATATTGTTATAATTTTTTGAGATATTATTGCTTTATTTTTTATGAATGATATGAAATTATTATTAATTATATGAGTAATTATTACTCATTAATATATAAACATTAAAAAAATTATGCTAAAAATAAATTCAAATTGGATAATCAGATCAGATATCTAATAAAGTAGCAAATCGGATATAGATTTAACTATAAAAAATTCGTCGGATTATCGGATCGGATTGAATCTACAAATTATTCTTATCGGATCGGATTGAATAAAGGCAGTTCCGATCCATATCCGACTCGTTTACACTCCTAATTGTGTCTCATGTTGATACTTTTTGAAAAAATGTCTAAATTTAGGTTTAAATTGACTATCATACTCTTAATGAACACTTAAAAATAAATAATAATAATAATAATAATAATTAATTAATTAATTATCTAAATAGTTTCATTTTCCAAAATTTCATCATTTCTTCGTTGACAAGTCATATCAAGATTGATTAATATTCATTGGACTCAATCAAACCTCTTATTATCTATTAAGTAATAACTAGATAATTATGAGAAAAACTTGTCTTATTTGATGGTGAGAATGAAGTGTTTCTAAAAAAATGGTGGCTGAAGTAGATGATAAATACAAGTGTTGAGGGAATCCCGATACCTCATTCTCGACATTATAAATATCAAGATTGTTTGTAATGAATATGCAATTGTTTATCATTTTAAATGTCTTATTGTAGATAACATGTTTTTGTTGGCTTGCCCGTGTAAACTCACCATAGTATTGTTGCTGACATCCAGATATGGAATATTTAATGAGGTTCTTTGACTCTCACAGTGATACTTTTCTCAACATGGATGACGACTGGAAGTGGCTTGACACCCGAACAACATCCATCGTTATTCGACTTGTTCACAAAGGAAAGTAGTTAAGAACAACTTGTGTAGTAATTGTTTGTCAAGGAACGTGTGAATGTTTTGCAGCTTTTTATTCAATTCTCGACATTCTATAATAACTGATTAAATCATGACATATGAAATGTCGAGAACACCATTTGATTTGACAGAAATTAGTTCAATAAGTTACTTGCATTCACATCAAATTACATTTCATTACAAAACAACTTGCATCAAATGCAATAGTTCCTTCACTCGACAAATAGTAAATCGATGACACAAAAAAATGCTTATTCACCTAAAGTTGCATAAAACGGGTAATCACTTTCACCAATTTTAATGTTTAAGTATATCAATATCAGTTGAACTTGGACGTATTGTTTGCATTGCTTCATTTGCTATCTCCTCGCTGGCACAATCATCGAACATAATATTGCAACAAAATAAATAGTACATATGCCATTTGTCTAAAAAAATCATTTTAAAACTAAAATTAATTTAATGTTAATGTTGGGAAGCTCACTTGAAATAGAAATAAAATCTCGACATTTAGTACTTGAATATCCAACAATCGTATTCACGACATCTTAACATGTCGTTCTCAACATTTGGTACCTGTTATTTGTCAAGAATGACATAATCTGTCCAAGACAATGAGCACAAGGCAAAATACATGGAAAAACGTATAGTGACCATACACAGTCGAGTGCAGGCATATGCCGTACTCAAATTGTGGGTGGGTTAGCCCCTTTAATTGTTTTATTTTTTATTTTTTTTGTTGGAAATGGACCAATATTTTTTTAGCTCTTTAAACTTTGATGCCCCTTTAATCTAAAAGATCAATTAAAATTGACCAAATAATTGGCTCAATTTTAATTTAACAAAATTTGTAATTTACACACAATTCTCACCCAAAGTTCCAAACATGAAATGTGAAAGTTAAGATTCAAAATCATTATTAGACCGCCCCTGAGGCTTTGGCCCTATTCGTTCAAAAAAAAAAAAAAAAAATTTGAAGGCAGACCCGGAAGTTCTACCTCCTCCTACACTGAACAAAAATCCTAGGTCCGACAGTGTCCACTAGGACTAATCTCTTAAAGCCCCCACAGTGGGAAAGTGCATGGCAATTGGCATCTTTCAAGTCATTCACTACGATGTTGTTTTTTTCTTTTCATTTTTAGGGGTGAATCACATTGAGTTAATAGGACCACATATTACTTGAAGAGAGATTAATTTGAAACATAGGCTCCTTTAGGCTTTAATTAACAAATGTACTGAAATCTTCTATCTGGTTGTAAAATCGTGGTATCTGCCTGTAGCAGGGATGCGTCCCTTAAATTTTTCCCCACTATCACATCTTACTCCTACTCGGCACTCGTAGACAACCTCAAGAAGAGGCCTCAAAGGTCCCCATAAAACCTTCAAATTTGGAATATCAACCAAGCTCAAATTCATGGAAAAGATGGATATCTAAAAACTGATACATAAACTCATATTCAAGTCACCATTTCGTATATAATTTCTACAAATTTAACATAAATCATTGAAAAACATTACTTGAACTCGCCAGATTTGCTACCATGCCCAACTGAATTAAAAATGGCAAGTGGGTATATCTTCGTTGCAAGAAAATATGTCATAATTGCTTGTAATCCTATCAAAATTGAGTGGCAGATTCTTCTGGACTAGTTCCATTCAATGAGTCGGGAGAATATCTATACAAAATTGAAAAAGTCAAAATCTTTCCCTCTACAAAGCAAATGTTTTTAAAATTAATGAAACCACCCATAATTCCAAATTTCCAGCAGGATTCAAAAATAAAATCAAAAGTATATAGTTCTTAATAAATGTGTTTGGAGTTTTATTTTCATTTTCATTTTCCTCTATTTAGTAAAAGTTTTTTTTTTTTTTTTTGTTTATAAACAAAGATTCTTTGATGTTTTAATTTTAAGGTAAAATATGTGGTTGATTAAAAATTGATTTGGAGAAATATATGTTTATAAACTTGTTATTAAACAAGTTACCAAATGGAGGATTATAATTACCTGAGCAAAGTTCAGAAGTTTGCCTTCGATGCTTGTTTTTGGGTCCGTCCAACCAGAAATCTCCTCAAGAAATTCAGTTAGATCTTTATTTTATTCAAAATAAAAGTGAGACAGAGTGAGAGAGACGGAGACAGAGACAGAGACGGTGATGGCTTCTTTATTCATCGGTTGTGAGAGAGACGGGGACGGAGAGGGTTGTAAGTGGGTTGTGTGAGAGCTGAGTGAATTGAAATTAGGGCTGGAACAGTTTTCTAACCCTGAACAACTAAATTCTAATGAGCCGCGGGATAATAGAATGGATCATGTAATGCTTGATTGATATTTGTCCTTTTTGAATATATATGATAGATTACGTGTTAAGTTTTTATTGGTTAGCACAACAAAAAGTTATAGTCAAAACTTTGTCCTCAATTTAGAATTTTAAATTTGTACTAAGGGCATTTAGGTTCAAAATGCAAGAAAATAAACATCACAAAAATTTGGAACATTTTTGCAAATGACTGTAAAAATGGACATTCATGTAATTTCCTCTTTATTTTATAGACAAACAGCATAATTTAGCTTTGTAGGTAACAAAGGCGCAGCCACATATTTTCTTCATAGACCACTAGTTAAAATGACGTGAGACTTAGATCATCCAATTTGGATGTGCTAATCTTAGAGCATCTCTAATGATTTATAAATTGTGAAAAAAATGATTGCCACATAGGAAAAATCAATAATAATTTAAAATTTTCATCATCAATTGTAAGTTTTCATGTCTATATGATACTGATGTAGGAGAGATATTATATAGTGCTATATCCTAGTATAGATAACGTGCTAAACAAAGTGACTAGACAAATATTAATTTTTCATTTATTAAGTTTGTTATTTGAGATGATGTTAATTTGAAGACACGTGTATACATAAAAATTGTAGACAAAAATCATTAGAGATAAACTTAAATTTTATTATCTTACAGGTTAAACATTGTTGCATAAGCAATAGAATTAATATTAATTTATATAAATATATGTTAAACTTAGCTAATGTTTCACTATTACATTGAACTAGTTAAATTTAACAATAAATTCTGAAATGCAAAAGGCAAAAAAAAAATAATAATAAATAAAATTAACATGTAAAAGGAAGTAAATGTGAATTGGTCATTTTCAAACAAATATACAACATCAATTAGTTAAAAGGATAGATAAAGATAACGAACTTTTAATTTGTCTATAATAAATCCACTTAACATACATTTTAATACATACAACGCAAACGTAATTTTGATCCATACATAATATATGATAATAACATGTGGATTGACACATCCCAATGGATACTCTTTGAATCCGTTTGACATGATTTTTACATTAGCTTTTGTTTTTTTATAAAAAAGCTTCCTAGAAAACTACTACTTAATTTTTAGTTGAAAATTAATTTAAAAAAAAAAAAAAATCTACCGTAAAAGTGTTTTTTAAGGAAGTTTAGTTGAACCAGCTTCCTCCAAAAGTTTTCTAGCTAACGAAAACATTTTCAAAAAAGTTTGTCAAACGAGTTAGCTTTCAACTTATCAAAAACCGTTTCAGATAAGCCCTTCATGTTCAACTTTAAATAATCCATTAAAAATGAATTAAATGAAATGAGAAATATGTATTTTGACCTTTTCTTTTTTTATTTAATAGGAAATAAGTGTATAGTCAACATGAACAAAAACAATCTATTAGGGATTAAGTTGTTAATTTAAAATGTTTAGGATTTATATGTCAAAAAAAAGATAAAATTAGAAAAATTGTTTGCACGAATTTAATAGATCAAGAACCTTTTCTTCAATTCATTTATTTATTTTGGTAAAATAGTTGACAAGTAAAATTTTAATAAATGAATGATAACAAGAATTTAATTTGCTTTACCACACTGTAATTAAAAAAAAAAAAAAAGAAGCAAAAAAACTACGAAAATTCAATATCAATAAGATTCTGGATGATCATGAGATTGCCATGGATTCCAAAGAGGATGATGAAAACATCATTGGCATTTCCTTCATCTTCCCTGTACCAACATTTTCTAGAAACTCATTTATGGTAATAAGATTTCTCAGGTATACTTAACCCATGTGCATCAATAATAATGGTAGCGTTAAGTTAACATTTCCATGTGGAATTCCCAGTCAACATAAGAGAGAATCTGATCACTCCATGATCATATTACATCATTTCATTTGTTAGACAATTCAAGACTCAAATACATCATAATTCATATATAAAGATCCATTCATGTTAATTGAAACAATTTATTGAATACATTGGTCCTTGAAAAGTGAGCTCCAAGTGCTTGCTTTTTCTACATGGCTCATTTAAATTATCATTTTGGGTGTCATTCACAGGTTGTGAAGGTTCATTCATTGCTTTTTCATGTAGTCCCATTTATCTTGAAAAAGGTAAAAAATCGCCATAAAATAAACTTGAGCTATGAAAATTATGCTCCAAAGGCTTGTACTCTTTGATGTCCTCTTATAGTCAACATGAAAAAAAAAAACCATCAATTAGGGATTTAGTTGCTAATGTAAAATGTTTAGGATTTATATGTCAAAAGATAAAATTAGTAAAATTGTTTGCACGAATTTAATAAATCAAGAACCTCTTCTTCAATTCATTTATTTATTTTGCTAAAATAGTTGACAAGTAAAATTTTAATAAATGAATGATAACAAGAATTTAATTTGCTTTACCACACTGTAATTAAAAAAAAAAAAAAAAGACAAATAATAGAAGCTTAACACCTTCTGATCTAATAGGGTGGATATTACCAATGATTATGATGTTTATTTTGTTGTTAGTCCTCAAATGATACCGAAAATATTGTTCATGTATTAAAATTTGAGATACTATTTAAACACTTAGGGGTGTTCTCCTTGTGTTTCAATTTTGAGTTTTAAATTTATTTTGAGTTTTGTGTTTTGAGTATCCATTTTGATATTGCTGAAAAATAATGCATCACCCAATCGCACAGATTTGACAGTTTCTAATAATATTTGTCACATTTGTACATATACCCTAATTCTAGTAACTAAATTGTCAATAATAAACATGTTGTATTACAATACTTTGCAATTTTCCCGAATCAATAACTAATGTCACGCTCTAGATATTATTTGTATTATACAACATTATATCTGACATTTTTCTGAACCGCACTTGAAACCATTCAGCTCGAACCAAACATTGCTTTTACATGATTGTTTTATATTAGTTAACATGTTGTTAAGTCAACAAAAATAAACAATAAACAATTGAACGAAAAATAAAATTTAATCCATACTATTTTATATAAATATTAAGATTAAGATGTAGATGATGGCACTATTTATTTCCCAATAGCAATATTTTTTTCTTTTGAGAATAGCATTAATTTCACGTTAAAATTGTATATCTAAAATAATTAATTATGGAGCTACTTTTCATCTGAAACTGAAATTAGAATATAAATATTAAAACTAGATGTTGCTAGGGCAATTGTTGAAAAGCAATCAAAATATGCAATGGAAAAAGTGGATATTTTGTCGACTTTAGCGGATGTGGCTTTGGAAAGAGGTATCTGCATTTTTTGTTTTGATAGTTTTTTATTATTTCAACATGTAGAGAGATTTTATGGCCTTTCTCTACTCATATTTGAAGATTTTTTTTTAATGATTAGCGTGTGCTTCAATGTTTTTCTCTGTCCAGGGGATGTTGAAACTTCTCTAAGTGACTACTTGAAAGCGCTATCCATTTTGGAACGCATTGTTGAACTGGATAGTTATCTTATAGCTGAACTACATCCTTCCTAATTGTGAAAATACTTTTCATTTTTCGAGGCTATAATTACAGGAGAATGTAGATGAATGTTTAGGTATATGCACTTTGTTGATATGGAAAACTTTACCAAAGGTCCAATCCGGAATATTTTGGTTTAGTCCATTCAAATAAGCCTCAAATAAATTGGGCTAAGCTCAATTTAGATCCCTCAAGCTGCACAACGAGCCATATTGATAATTCACCGTTCTCCGATCTATGACCTCAACAGTTACCATCTGGGAAAAATTTCTCGAGGTCAGTAAAATATTCACTCTGGTAAATACTGAACCTCGAAAAGCTTTAATGAGGGAATGAAATAACTTGCTCAATGCAAATGGGTCACCTATGGCAGCACAATTCAGAGAAATTGCCTGCAGCACGGCGCCTGCCATTACAGTTTCAGAAAATGTTTCCAACAGTGGGCCCACAGTCACATGAATTTTGCTTAAACAACAAGTTATCAACGTCATTTGTCTTGATTACTGTGATAATCCCTCTATTTTATTCTTTTATCTACAGTAAACCCTAAATATTTGTCTATAAATGGAAAGGGTTTACTTCATTGTAAAACATGCCAAATTAGGAACAAATACGTTGTCAAATTTATTCCAACAAGTGACTTTTTCTTCCGTGTCTTTATCAAAAAATACCTACTCAAATACACTTGAAATACCAACCTAAGTTGACAAGAGAATTGCCACGAGTCGCTGACAGTTTTTGAAGTCGACAGTTTGGCGCTAGAAGGAGGGCCTCCCCCTGAAAAACGAGGTTCTCCATTGATCAAGCTTACGTTACATTGCTTTTTCTGAAACTTAAACAAAGCAGCTTTGTTCCCAACAATTTACTTGACCAAATCATCTAAAAATGAGTCAACACTCCAGTAACGCAAGAACTGGAAGCCATGAAATTGAAGTACCTCCTCATTTCAGGAAAAACCAAGGAGAAACCTCCAAGGAGATCAAGGATCCTTGCTTTGATGTAATTATGGATAGACTGGACCATTTTTTCCAACATACTGGCTCGTCTAAACAGAATCAACAAATAGCTTTGCCCACCAGAACGGAACTTGAGGTACAATCCCCATTACACGGCGCACAATAAACAAGGTGGGCCTTGAGTTTTGAAGAAGATTCCTCCAAAGAAACACGGGGAAAAAGAAAGGTTTCTCCTAAAAGAACCTATTCCACCAAAAAAGGAGGAAGTGCATTCGATCGTCTTGGCGAACCAAGTCAGCAGCCTCAAAAAACTACCTTTACCATAATGAAGATCTTCCATGACAAATAGAAAACATCCCCCAAGAAATGGATAAAATAGAAGCCTTAAAACAACAAATTGTGGAGCTGGAATATAAAGATATAAAAACATAATGCAAGGAATAGATAAGGGCATTCCATCTCCTTTCTCCAAAGAGGTTCTAGCTGAAATGCTGCCTGACAAATTCAAAATGCTCGTTCTCCTAAGCTACGAAGGAAACACGGATCTAGCGGGGCATATTTATAAATACACCTCTTGGATGGAACTTCAAGGGGCTAGCGATGCTATTTTATGCAAAGCTTTCCCTTTGACCTTCAGAGACGGACCTCAATGATAGTTCAGGCAACTCCCTCAATGTTCTGTAAAAAATTAGGAGAGTCTAGCCAAAATGTTCTTAAGCCAATTCATGTGAGCCAGATTGAGGACGACACCAAAGGAATGCCTTGTTCCATCAAACAAGGACCAATTGAATCACTAAAAAGTTACCTGGAAAGATTTAGTAAACAAAAGGTGGAAATGGAAAAAGTGTCTGATGACGCTGCGCTCATGGCCGCCCTATCCGGCCTCCGTCCAAAAACACGTTTTTGGTGGTCAGTACACGAGGAGGGCCCAACATCATACCATGACTTCCTAAGTAGAGCTAAGAAATACATCAGCGCTGAAGATGCAACGTATGATAAAGGAATGAAGAGTAAACCGTCAAAAGAAGAAGAAAAGTCCCCAAGGAAAGATAAAATGCCAGATCGGAGAAGAGAAAGGAACAACGGACCTAGGCCTTACCCAGAAAGGTTTCGGGATTACACTTTACTAAATACCTCCTTGGAAAATGTGTTTTTTCAAATAAAAGATAAAGGCCTTCTGAAGAGACCACCCCCTCTGAAGGCGACCTCAACAAATCTCAATCAGCAAAAATATTGTTGATTTCACATGTCTGTGGGACATGATACCAACGACTGCAGATAGTTGAAAGAAGAAATTGAAAACCTCATTAGGTGAGGTTATTTATGGCAGTTCATTTCAAAACCAATAGAGGCAGGGGACAAGCAGGCTCGCCATCCTGACCTCAAGGAAAGCAAGGAGATGGATTAAGAACAGAGATCAAGATAATGGAGGGAGGAAATCACAATTTCACAGGCTCGAAGAGGGAAAGAAAAAGGATGGAAAGAGAAGACCACTCGTATTCAAGCAATGAGGTACGATCTTGGAACATAATAGAGAATGAGATATCAGAGAGCATCACCTTTCATGAGTCGGATGCGAGCCACATCCTCCAACCACACAACGACGCTCTTGTGGTAATAATGCATGTATCCGGAATACAAATTCACCGTACTTTGGTATTTAATGGAAGTTCAGTAAATGTGTTGTATCTTAGGACCTATGACCAAATGGGGCTCAGTAGGGATCTACTGCAGCCTCATCACAAACCATTACAAGGTTTTTCAGGAGATTTGATATACGGGATTGGGCGTATTGCATTGATGGTGGAGCTCGGTGAACCACCATGTCAAAGAAGGACAATCGTCGACTTCATTGTGGTGGATTTTCCCACCAATTACAATGCTATTTTAGGAAGGCCAATTCTACACGAGCTAAAAGCTGTGTTGTACCCTAAAGCAAGCGTAAATACGGTCTTAGAGCAAGAGATTGATCCTAGGAATGAAAATTGCATAAGGAAAGCAGAGCTCGTGGATGAATTGGAAGCAATGTTCCCATGGCCAACAGAACCAGACAAAAAGCTTTTCATTGGAAAAGAACTCAAAGAGCCCCTCAAAACCGACCTAAAGAATTTTCTTGCAGAAAATTTAGATGTGTTCACCTAGAGTCACTCCAGCATGGAATGAATAGATCCAAACATGGCGTTCCATAAGCTCAAGATAGATCCCAAAGTCCTACCTAAACAATAAAAAAGAAGGCCTTTGAATCCAGAACAATATGCGGCTTTGGAAAAAGAGGTAGATAAGCTCTTGAGTAATGGGTTTATCAGGGAATCTCATTATCCAAGATGGGTCGCTAACTCAGTACTAGTAAAGAAAAACAATGGCACCAGGAGAGTTTGTGTCAATTTCGCCGACCTAAATAAAAGCTTGCCCAAAGAATAGTTTCCCCCTGCCCAGAATTGATCAAATGGTGGATGCCACTACTGGACACGAGCTCCTGAGCTTCATGGACGCGTACTCCAAGTACAATCAAATCCTGATGGATCCAGAGGATGAAGAAAGTACTTGTTTTATAACAGATAGAGGTCCGTATTGCTACAGAGTAATGCCTTTTATCCTTAAAAACGCAGGAGCCACCTACCAAAGGTTGGTAAACCACATGTTTGCCAACCTAATTGGTAAACCAATGGAAGTATGTATAGATGATATGCTGGTACAAAGCGTTAAGTATTCTGACCACATCAAAAACCTCCAAGAGACTTTCCAAATATTAAAGAAGTTCAAAATAAAGTTAAATCCAGCCAAGTACGTTTTTGGTGTTAGCTCAGGGAAATTCCTTGGATACATGGTCAACCAACAGGGGATTGAAGACTAAAAAAATCAAAGCAGTGCTGGAAATAAAAGTACCGACGAAATTCAAAGAAATTGAAAGTCTGACAGGGAGAATAGCTGCCCTCAACAGATTCGTCTTAAAATCAACTAACAAGTGTAAACCATTCTTTGACGCTCTACGAGGAGGGAAGAATTTTCAATGGACTGAGACATGCTATAGTGCTTTTGAAAAATTAAAGGAGCACCTTTCAAAAGCACCCCTATTGTCAAAACCGAAGGAAGATGAACACCTGTATTTATATCTCGTTGTGTCACCGCACTCCATGAGTTCGATACTCGTAAGGGAAGAAGAAAAAATCCAGCTACTCATTTATTATACCAGCCAAGCTCTACAGGCCATAGAATTAAACTATTCACCAATGAAAAAGTTAGCACATGCACTAAATACGGCCTCTAGGAAATTAAGACTATACTTCTTCCAACGCCCCGTGCATGTTCTCATAAATTACTCCCTCAGAAAAGTCTTTCAAAAAACTGAATCTTCAGAATCTTCCAGGGTTGAATTCTGCAATAATATCAGCTAGGGCAGTTTGAAATTCATTATAAACCACAGACTGTGATCAAAGGACAAGCCCTAGCTGATATTATTGCAGAATTCAACCCTGGAATCCAATAGGACGAAACAAATGACAATGACATCTAGGAACTCCATGTAGATGGATCTTCAACCGACCTACGCGCATGAACTGGTATCATCCTAAAGAGCCCTTTAAAGCAGACTTTTTGCCATGCTGTTTGTTTCGATTTCAAAGCATCTAATAATGAAGCAAATGATGAAGCCATTGTTGCAGGGCTGCAAATGGCAAAGGAAATGGGGAACAAACGAATCATTCTATACAGCGATTCATAGCTCGTGGTTAATAAACTACAAGGGACCTATCAAACAAAGGAAGGGTGCATGGACCAGTATGTAAAGGTCGTCCAAAGAGAGCTAAATTCATTTTTGAGTTTCAAAATAGTACAAATTCCGCGATTTCAAAACAGTCATGCAGATGCATTAGCCAAATTAGCAACAAGCGAGGGAGTTCACGAGCTGGACAGCATCCCAGTTCGCTTCTATCGAGTTACTCCAGATAACAATCATGGCTATTGACACGAAATCGTGCTGGATGGATGAAATCTATGAATTTTTGAAGAATGGTAGGTGCCTAACGGACCCACATTTAGCAAGGAAATTGAGAATCAGATCCACCAGATTCTCGATAATTGACAGATTCCTATACAAAAGAGGCTTCACTACTCCACTACTAAGATGCCTCACCGAAGAAGAAGCTCACCAAACATTAACAAAGATCCACGAAGGAGTTTGTGGAAACCATACTGGGGGACAAGCTTTACCCCTCAAAATAATTAGGCAAGGATAGTTCTGGCCTACATTAAAGAAAGATGCCATGGAGTTCACTAAGAAATGCGATAAGTGTCAAAGATTTGCTCCCCTATACAGAACCCCCACCAAAAGAACTGAGCTCAATAATCAGCAATTGGCCTTTTGCAAAGTGGGGAATTGACCTGGTGGGTCCCATGCCAACTGGAAAAGGAGGAGTAAAATTTGAAATCGTGGCCGTAGATTACTTCACGAAATGGGCAGAAACATAACCACTGGCCAAATAACCAAGCAAAAGACAACATACTTCATTTGGAAATCTATTGTTTGCCGATTTGGAATCCCCCACTCAATAGTCACGGATAATGGTAAACAGTTCGATAACAGAAGACTCGGTGAATTTTGTGAAGGGCTAAACATAAGAAAACACTTCTAAACGCCGAACAGCCAGGTCGAAGCTATCAACAAAATTATCAAACACACTTTAAAGGCCAAACTAGAAAAATTCAAAGGAGATTGGGCAGAAGAATTACCTAGTGTACTATGGTCCTACCGAACTACGACCAGAACAAGCACGGGAGAGACCCCTTTTTCCATGGCATTCAGAACAGAAGCAGTTATTCCAGTTGAAGTCGAAGTACCGACCTACGGAACCTTACACTTTGATGAAGGACATAACAATATCTCTCTCCCAACAGAATTGGACTTTCTGGATGAAAAAAGTGAAATGGCCGACCTCAGGAACGCTGTTTACAAACAAAGAAGTGAGAAATATTTCAACAGAAAGGTTAGAAGAAGGTACTTCAAAGCAGGAGACCTAGTCTTAAGAAAGGTTTTCTTAGCCACCAAAGAACCCAACGTCAGATCTTTCGCGCCAAACTGGGAGGGACCTTACCAAGTAACCAAGGTGCTGAAAAACGGAGCTTACGTACTTCAAACTTTAGATGGAGCTCCACTTTTACACCCATGGAATGCTAAGCACCTAAAAATCTATTACCAATAGAGTTGTGAAGTTTTTTATGAACGAAATTCTTGTATGCCAAGTTTTATCGAAATGAGAAAACATCGTTTTGTTATCTATATTTATCAATTGCTTGACCTCAGCCACCTGAAGGTAAGAAGACTGGTCACAACCAAAAAACCCTCGTCAAAATACTTGAGTTCGATTACCGACCTCAGAAGTCTCGAGTTAGGTCATGACTTCAAAACTCGAGAAGGGAACAAAAACCCGACCACGTTCTGGTAAAATTAGCTCAACTGGCATGCCCAGCAAATCCCTACGGGTCGACAAGAGCTCAAAATTGTCCATAAGTTCCCAAAGAGAAATGGACTCCTAAGTATATTAAGTACTACACATTTGGAGTAAAAACCTGATCACATGAGAACATCAGGTGAAAAACATGGGCTCCAACTTGGGCTCTACGAAAAAGTCTTTAATTAGTGTTGAGTTCAGATTAACGAGCTCAACGAAACTATCAAGTTCAAACTAACGATATTAACAAAGTTATTGCAATCTCAGAAGTCAAGTCATATTCATTATGTTGTTATTACTGATCTTAAGATTGGTAACAAGAATCAACATCACTTTCAAAAAGACTATCAAAATTATTTAACGTAGATATCGATAAACAAAAGTCAATAGATAAGAGCTACGGTCAAATGGATTTTTCATTACAAAAAACTTAAAAGTTACAAAAAGTCTCCGAGGGCGAGTAAAACAAAAAATAAAAAAGAAAATCAAGTGTGAGCTCCATCTGAAGGAGCTCTGGTATGCGAGCTGGATGTCCTCAGCGCACGCTCTTTCTCATCCAATTGTTTAAGGTCCTCCTTCGACCAATTGAGGTCATAGTCCGAGGACTTCACTGCGATCTCTCCGATCATAGTCTTAATGCCCAAAATATATATCTCAGACTCTATCGCTTCAAACTTGGAGGAAGATTTGAAGGTAGTAACTGCTTTGGCTGAGGCAGACTTGGCATCCTTTTCTGTGATGTCCGCTCTTCTATCATCCTCCTTCTACTGATTCTTCATGGCCTTAGATTTGTCATTCACTTCTTCAAGATCCTTAAGAAGACCCCTAACTTTCTGATCAAGGTATGCATTCGTTTCTTCCACTTCCTTCAACTTCTCTTCAAGGGCGGTTTTTGCAGAGCTATCATCTTCAGCAATTTTTTGGGCATCATGGCGAAGTTTTTGCTCCAACTCCACCTCATTGGTCTTCAGTTGTACTTCCGCCATCAATTTCTTCTCTCTTTAGCCGACCTCCCCAGATGGAGTCCGGTATTTTACATTTGTATGGTATCCCTCCGACAGTTTACAGCGGCAGTGGCAGCTAAATTTGTAGGCTCCATCTCCTCCATGTATTTTCTCTGTCTTGGAGTCCAGGACTTGCCTACAAGACGGCATACCTCCTGTACTTCAATAGGGTGCTTAGGATCATTTGGTGGGGACTTGCTCCTGTGGAAATCCCCTAAAGATTTAGGTCAGAGTTTCTTCGTCCTTACAAACTCTGACTCTCTTTCTTTAGCGGATCTAAAGAAGGGACCCTCTTCCATCTCCTCATCTCCTAATTTGGAGGACGGTGATAATTGCGAAGGGATGGATTGAATTAGCTCCGCTCGTTGCAACTCTTGTTTTTGCCCAAAAATAACCCCCATTAGTAGTTCCTCCTGCACTTCCTCTGGCACCTCCTCCAAGACCATTGGCCTTTTGGCCGGCCTAGCCACTGTAACTCCACTTATCTCTAGAACCTTTCTTTTTTTCACCACTTGCGGCCTCAATGATGATCGGTTCACCCACTAAGGCTATGACCTCGGTTTTCCCTTCGTGAATCATCACAGCTCGTAAATCCCTCATTGATTGTTTTCTTTTCTCAGAGAGAAAGGTAGAACCAAATTCATGTTATGGAATAAAAGAACAAATCATGAAATAAAAGTTTCTGATTTCAAATCAGAGTGCAGTGATAAATCGTGAAATAAAAGTTTTCGATTTCAAATCAGAGTGCACTAATACTTACTTTTTCTTTCCTAATTGGAACGAACTCCAGCTTCTAAAAAAGAAGTCTCGCCTTATACAACTTCTCGTCCACTATAAAATTTTTGCACTCTCACCTCCAATCAGCGTACTCACAGGCTTTTTTGGCCCTCTGGATGGACTCCTGAATGTGGTCGAACCTCTCATAGTCTGCACAACAAGAAAGGTTAATAGAGTTAAGATAGTGGATAAAAAATTAAGATCAAGGAACAACACTTACTTAAGGGGTGAAAGCTTCCATTAATGGTCACTTTGGGAGTTAGGTCATTGTTGACGTACTGCCAATTGTCAGTCACCCAAAACCAATTGATCTTCCAGTCCTTAACGGACTCTGGAAGACCTTTTATCAAATTCCCTCCTTGTTTTGGGTGGCACTGGCATAATAAAACCCAGAGTTCTTACCATCGTGTTTAAACCCGTACATGGAGTGGAATTCCTCTACGCTCAGTGCTCCAAACCCCAGTTCGTCCCACAGTATTATCATCCCCACTAAAATCCTCTAGCCGTTGGGAGTAAGCTGAAATGGAGCTATTCTCCAAGAACTAAGAAATTTTCTTATTATTGCGGAGAATGGAAATCTCGGACCGACTTCTAATATCTTTGTATTGACCGCTATGTGACCTACAGGAGGATCACATGACCTATCATCTGAAAGAGGAATCTCCAATTTCACCTCTTTTGAGATCCTATATTTCTTCCTCCAAAAGCTCAGGTCTTTTTCCGTCACCGCGGTAATATACCTCTTTGCATCCCACTCCAATCTGTCCCTCATAATGGCCATCATCCCCTCAGTAAAATTGGAGGCCTATTCTCCCCAGTCTCACATGAGGCTAAAGTGACCTCCTCGCCAGAAGAAGTCATCGCAGTCGGCAGAGCAACCCTTATGGTTTCTTTGGGAATCTACGCTAGTTCCTGCTTCCTCATTCATGACTACCCAAAGTATGAAGAAAATGTATCAGATTTTTACAGAAAGGGATGAAAAATCGCAGAAGGAAAATCCTGAAAAGTTCTCTTAAAACAAAGATCAAGCAGAGATAGCTTAGAAATGGAAAAAGAAATGAGAGGGAGTTCGAGTTCTTATACCTTAACGAAAAGGAAAAATCGCTGAAGTTGCTTGCCACCCGAAAGAATGGAGTTGTGCTGGGGAAGTCTCAAATAAATTGGGCTAAGCTCAATTTAGATCCCTCATGTTGCACAACGAGCTACATTGATAATTCACCATTCTCCGATTTGCGACCCCAACAGTTACCATCTAGGAAATATTTCTTGAGGTCAATAAAATATTCACTCCGGTAAATACTGAACCTCGAAAAGCTTTATTGAGGGCATGAAATAACTTGCTCAACGCAAGTGGGTCACCTAGGGTGGCACAATTCAGAGAAATTGCCTGCAACACGGCACCTGCCACGTACAGTTTCAGAGAATGTTGCCAACAGTGGGCCTACAGTCACGTGAATTTTGCTTAAACAACAAGTTATCAACGTCATTTGTCTTGATTACTATGATAATCCCTTATTTTATTCTTTTATCTACAGTAATCCCTAAATATTTGTCTATAAATGGAAAGAGTTTACTTCATTGTAAAACATGCCAAATTAGGAACAAATATGCTGTCAAATTTATTCTAACAAGTGATTTTTTCTTCCTTATCTTTATCAACAAATACCTACTCAAATAAACTCGAAATAATGACCTAAGTTGACAAGAGAATTGCCACGTGTCGCTGATAATTTTTGATGTCGACAGACTTTTTTTTACCAGAATTTGGATCTCAATCCCATCTCTTCATATTTCTATTAAATCATTTAGTTCCTTGACTGGAGATTTCAGTAACTTTAGAATATGTTAGTGTTTGGAAATTGGTTCTAAACATGAAGAGGTTATTCTATATTTCCAAAAGGCTATATCAGTTTGCAAATCTCGAGAGCAACGACTTATGAATGAAGCGAAGGACATATGAGGACCAACTAAAATAGCATCTGCTTTTGTTCAACAGGCTTCCAGTATGTCCTAGTTAGGCAATTAGATAAATTGGTAAGAAGCACATTTATTTGTCAAATGTTGGTATGTAGCTTCTGGAACCTACTTTGTTGAGTATTTCTGGAGAATCAAATTGTTGATTATAAATTAACAGGAATCAAACTGTTGCTAGATTTATCTATTCAAGTATTATGCCATTTTTTTTACACTGGAAGGAAACCCGAAGATTTCCAACTGGAAACAAGTAATTCCACCTTAATCTTAGAGCTCCACGAAAAACTTGAAGTCTCTAAGAAGGGTAGTGCTGATGCAGAGGTTGTTGGTATTGCTTTAACTACTGAAGAAATGGCTTTGGAGAAGATAGTAGCTGAAGGGGAGGGATCTTTCGCATCTAATTTCCATAAGAGTGAATGATATGTAGATAAAAGGATTTGCTTTCATTGTGAGGATAATCATGCAGCAAGAATTCACATGTATGCATTCAATCTTCATTATACATTAAGAATATGACTTGTATTGTTTAATCCACAATTTTTATAGCTTCATCGTTCTTTACTTGATATAGTTTTATGCATTATTTTGCAGGATTCTGTTTAATGATGATGGAGGGTAGAGACAAGTAGCAGGAAATGGAGTGTGACTGTATTATATTTGATCTGCAGAGGTATCAGACTATTTTTTTGGGACTTAGGAAAATTGGGATGACTTCTGATTTGGGTGCTAATTATTGTTTTTGCTTGAAATTTTTTCATTTTCTGCTTGATTTTAGGTTCTCAATCAGTTGGTAGTTTTTGGCATTGAATGACTTATTTTTCTTTAATTAGTTTATTGAATTTTTTATTGCTATTTATCTCGAGCATGTGCTTGAACATGTTTGATTTAGTTTCCAAAATATGACGGAATTTAATTTTGAAGGTTTAATTCATCTTATTAAATGGTAGCGCATGTATTAAATTGTAGTTGATCAGTAATTTTTTACTGATTACCTATTTTCAAGGCAGTGTTTGATATCTAATTCTTTGGTACTCCATTTTGTTGCAGAATAAATGCAATGTGGGTTATGCATTTATAAACATGATAGATCATTCCCTCATTATTCCTTTTTATCAGGTATGCTTCATCTGTGCCATTTTCAATTTTTTGGAGGTATCCCAATTCCCACCTTATGTTTACATTTTTCTTGCCAATTCCATGGCATGTTTAGATATGTACAACTAAAATTTTGAACGCAAAGGCCTTGGCGGGGCTCCTCCAATGAGGCCTAGAATTTCCTTCTTAAATGACTTCGTTGAATCTGGCCGTAGCGCCATTCTCAACAGTAGATTAGGGCACCTGTGTCCTTAGTTTTTGAGTTTTCTGTGTCAAATTATTCAATGATGAGTGCTTATGAGCTTTTTTTTAAGGGCACGCTCTTGCCATTTAAGGAAAGTTCTAGCCTGAAGACTACTACTACTCTAAGAGATGAGTTGCAAAATGAAGAAGACGAAGGAGTGGGTTTTCCATTGAGGCCTCCCAAGAATTTTACCATATGGAAAAATGGTCTTTTAGGGCTAAGAAGAAATCACACTTAGTCCAAAAAATCTACAGATAAGAGTGAAGGGTATGTAGATAATCAATGCAACAAGAATTCACAGGTATGTATTCAATCTTCATTATACATTAAGAACATGTGTGGTACTATTTAATACACAATTTTTATAGCTCCATCGTTCTTTACTTGATATAGTTTTATGCATTATTTTGCAAGATTCTGTTGAATGATGATGGAGGGTAGAGACAATTAGTAGGAACTGGAGTGTGACTGTATTGTATTTGATCTGTAGAGGTATTAGACTATTTTTGGGACTTAGGAAAATTGGGATGACTTTGTTTTAGATGAGGTTTGGGTGAAGAATTATGTGAGAAAATCTAATTTTATTTTTAGTTGAGCATGGATTTAAATTTTGGCTCCTATGTTTATCTGTTATTTGATAAAATTAGTTTTTTGTTTAAATCATGTAGAATTGTTTATCAGTTTATATTTAGAGCATCTCCAATGGGATGTGGATTGTATGATTGAGAAAGAGATATATATTATTTTAAGTGCAAGGTTTGAAGTAGATGTGTGTGGTTAAAAAACACTGCTCCAAGGGATCTGCACTGCCAACTAAGACGATAAATTAGATACCGTCTATGGAGATGGCCTTTTTTATTGATTAGAACTACATGTGTAGTGTGCATTATGGCTCTTTATATAATTTCAGCATTTTCATGTTGCAATCTATACAAATAATTAGGCAACATTTCGTAAATATGTCATGTTTCTTTGACTATCTATTTTTGGACTTCAACAAATTTACAGAACCAATTATGAAACTTTAGAAATTTCAAGAAAGCACTAAAGAGTGTTCCCAATACTGAATGCTAGATTTTGGCTCGACTTTATCTGGCAAAGAGTGTCCATGGATTCAGTGTGTGAAATTTAACTATCTGCTATTTGAAGAGAAAACAGATGAAATGCTTTTTCAATTTAAGGTAGAATGTATTACTACTTGAAGAACTCACAAAAATAAGAGACTTCGTTTGAAGTTTCATAACCATTACCTGCTACAATTACTGATAGCTATCTCGATTTTAAATTTATTAATTTCTATATTTATGGAAAGTTTGTTTGTATGACGAATTACATGATTTTCATTATTATTACAGTCTTTGTTATGTGATCCGAACTCAAATTCCCCAGCAAATTCTGAAGTTGCTGGGATGTTCTGTGAGAACAAGCGAGAATATAATCGTAGGGCTTTATTTGAAAAGACAAGTATTCAGTCATAGACAAATATATGTAGCAGTGTCTCGAGTTACCAATCATTTTGGATTGAAAATACTATTTTCTGATAAGGATGGGCACCAAACAAATTTCACTACAAATGTTATTTTTAAAGAAGTTTTCCAAAACTTAGTTTGATTTTGTCAACCAATCAAATTTAATTGAATATCGATATCCAATTATATTTCTTTGTGTTCATTACTTTATAAAGCCACTTTGTTCATTGACTATTCTCACCGTAAATAAACATAATGATAATGTCATCTGTGCATCGTACGGGTATATACTAGTTCAAATTATAATAGTTTATTTGTATTGTAAAAGTCAATTATATGAGTATTAATTTCAATAATTTTTATATGTTATTATTAACTTCAAAGAAAATGCAAATTTCGTAGTTTAGTTAATGGTATATCATGTTTGATGTAATATTAATGATACAATATTGATTCGTGGAAGTATCAATATATTTTACATGATTTATGCATTTTTCTCTCGTATTTAAGTTTTTCCAATTTTCATTTAAAATATTAATCACAATAATTATAAATGTTTGCTTAATCTTAAACCTACAAATATTTGTATTTAACCAATAAAATTATATTTTTACTTTAAAATCAAGTAGATAAAATAATAATTACGTAAATCTAGCAATTATCATGATTTGACAATAGACAATATTGAAGCCAAAAACTTATTACGTAAATAGTATATCATATAATCTTTACACAATTATTAAAATTAAGAATGATTAAAAGAATATTATTCATTTTTAACCATAATATTCACAATTTTTTATTTACCTCTCGTGTTTAATATTTTCTCTAAATTTCTTTCAAAAACATTAATCACAATAATTATAAACGTTTTTTTAATCTTAACCAAACAAATATTTGTATTTGACCAATAAAATTATACTTTATTTATAAAATCAAGTAGTTAAAATAATACTACCGCAAATTTTGCATTTATCGTGACATGACAACCGGGCAACATCGAACGTCAATAAATCATACTAAATATTAAAATTATCATTTTCGATTGTAAAACTTTACAAAAATTTGGACAAAATCCCCCCTATAAATTGGACTTAGCCAACCTGTAAAGGGATATCACAACCACCATAATACTTTAAAACATCAAACTAAAAACTAAAAATCATCAAACTACAATCAAATCAATCCAAAATTCATCCCCAACTCCACGCCAACAATAATCTAGAATCAATACTTTATATTATTTTGGAAAATTCTATTTTTTAAAGAACCGGTATTTCTATTTAACTTTAACATAATAACGAGTGACATTCTTAATTGTTTCCGTCTCTTCCTCTCTTTCATTCTCTTTTCCATTATACACCACTACCCCTCTAATCTGTGCAAGCTCTTTTGCTTCTTATCATGTAAGGTATCCAAAGTTACATAGTATTTAACCCAAAACTTTCAAAAGTTAATTCTAAATAGCATGAGATGAACCCAAGATTGTAATATGCTACTCAATCAAGTCATGGAATAATCATGTTAAATAAAATAATTACCTTGCTGAAAATCCCCTTCTCTTGATTCTGCTAAAAAAAAAAAAAAAAAATTCGTATAATGGCAATAAGCATAAGCAATAAATATATAGACAGCGTGAACTCACCTCTCTCTAATTGGTGTTGAGGCTTTGGCAGATGATGATCTCGTCTGCGAATCTGATGGAGGATGCCAAATGGTCCCACTTCATACCTTTTTGTGTTTTCCCCTTTCAATTTCATTCTTTTACAACATTTGAACATGACAACACATAGCCCCAAAACTAGTAATACAACTGCCAACAATCCAACAATAGAAATCCAATAAACAATTTTTGTTGTACTTTTCTTAGGGGAAGATCTTGAAGAACATCCAGGGTTCCAGTAAGCCGGTTGTTCTGCAAATGCCTGCAACATAGAGACATTATTACGATAAAAAAGAAAATATCATATATTTTAAGAGATGCAACGAAATGAGTAATGTATATGATGTACATTTTGCAAGTTACGCAAAGCTTTTTCCCAGGAAAATATATCGACCAAGTATCATCGATTCTTCCAAATGAATACAAGACTTCGCCAGCAGAATATCATGAATTTATCAGTTTAAACAACACTTAATCAATTTTCAAGTTTTGTAAAAAAAAAAAACTAACTACTTAAAATAAATGCAGGACATTAAATTTAAATGCACAAAATTAAATGACGTAAATTAAAGTGCTTGAAATTAAATGACAATAATAAAAATGCATGAAACTAAATAGCGCAAATTACGTAAATAACTTTAAAAATAACTAAGTGCAATTAAAATTACGTCAATCATCCCAACTAGCAAAACTTAGCTAAACATGCGTTTAAAAATAAAAATAACAATAAGCATTAAAATTAAAAAACCCGGAGTTTAGCAAATTGCTGAAATTTGCAAAATAGTCCTCCATCTTTCAAGCAATTGCATTTCAGTCCCTACACTTTCATTATTGTCCATTTCAGTCCCTGCCTTTCCAGCCCTTCCAACATCCTGCAGTGTATCACTCCGGCCACCAGCAGCTTCACAACTTCAGCAGATCAGTATCAAGCAGCAGCAGGAGCTCCCCGTCTCTTATTTCAGCAGAAGCAGTAGCTACCCCAGCAAATTAATTGAACTCAGCTGCATCAACAGCAGCTTCAGTTTCTAGTGGTTAGCAGCTCCCAGTTGCCTTCCTCTCCTGGTCTGCTTCTCGTTTCCTCCAGCAGCACCAACAGCAGAATAAGTTCCTGATTTCACCAGCAATCTCCAGCAGCAGTTGAACCAGGCAGCAATCAGTTCAATCTCCAATATTCAGCACCTACAGCAGGCAGTTTAGTTCACCAGCAGCAGCTATAGCAGAGCACCAGTAGTTTCCTTATTCAGCAGTCTCTTCCAGATGACAATTAGCAGCCTGCAAACTCCCTCAGTCAATTGAACCAACTGAATTTGCAGCAGCAGCAGGTCTTCACCGGTGATGGCAGCCTGTCACCCTGCTCTTCTCCCCTCGGTTTTCACCTTGCTCCTGTCTTCCTCCTATCTATCTTCTTTCTTCCTAGCTACCCCCCATCACAGCATTAATTTAACCCAGCAACACAAGTGTATAGGCTGCTGTCACCAGCCTTAAAATCAATTGCAGCAGCAACTTACCAGCACCTACAATTATGGAAACTATTTCAACAGGATGGGAAATCATGCTGCCACTAGACTAAATCCAACTATTGACATTCTCTCTAATTATAACACATATGGAGGAAACAAAATTGATCCTTCAGTTGGTATAAATAGCACAAAAGCAATTGGAAGTTGGAACATGACAATAGAAGACTACAGCCTCAGTTTTAATTTCCCATAAATAGGACACCGGGAAATTGTGCAAGTCACACTATAAGCACTTACTCAACTAGAGCAGTGCCTTACTCAACTAGAGCAGTGCCATACTCTGGAATATGTATCTGTTGCTTCTTAATATACTCAATAATAAGGAATGATGATAGCTTCTCCAGGATGTTGCTCAAAGGTTAAAGTAAACAACATCAAACACAAAAAATTTGCTCCAGCTTGAGAGAAATATTATCTTCTAATCCAATAACATTTTCATATTACAAACAAATTTACACAAAAAAGTAAAGCAGGACTTGGAAAATCTGAAAATGATAATTGGAATTAGGCTACATAGAATTTGAAAACCAATTACACAAATTTAAATTTAATTAAGCTACATAAAATTACAGAAATTTAAATTTAATTAAGCTACATAAAATCTGAAAATGATAATCGAAAATTAGGAACTGCACCTGGAAGCTTGGAGCAGAGGGAGCTTAAATAATTATATTACCAGCAAAAAGGAGCAGTGGGCGACAGCCAATGGACTGACTGACTGACTGGTGGTGGTGGAGCTTGCGCGCGCCAGTGGGCGGCAGGTTGTTGATGCGGTGCTGCAGAAGGCCTGGACTGGACGACTGTCGGTTGAACTTGAGCCCAATCCGCAGCGCTACGCAGGAAGGACGACCGTCGACGGGAGGGAGAGACCGGAGACTGAGAGAGACAAATTAGGGGAGCGGCGATGAGAGCGTAGGTTCAAGAGTAGAGCCTGCGAGAGAGAGTATACTACGATTTGGTAAAGGATATTAGGTTTTTAATTTTTTGTTATTCAAATTTTGCAATGTAGCCCCCAACTCTCGTCATTTGTTAATAAAGTCCCATAACTTTGGATAATGTGAAATTTTTTCCTAAATGTACCCTTTGACAACACTCATTGCGCGTTGCCAAAGGCACCCTTATGCAACGCGCAATGCGCGTTGCAAAAGGCTATAATTAGCAACATTCACTTGCTGAATGTTGCTAAATGTCAAATAAATCAACCAATGGCAACATGCAACTACTGAATGTTGCGGTAGACCCCCTTTAGCAACATGCAATTAGCGAATGTTGCCGTTTGCATGTTGCAAAAGGCCATTTTTGTTGTAGTGATAATACCGAAAATTTTAGCCATATAATCTTTAGAAAACTAATCTTATATTTGTTTTGTTAAAAAAATGAATTTAAATACGAAATAAATCTACACAAATTCAAAAAAATATTAATAATATAATAGATAATTATGAATTCCAAGATAACAATAATTTACAAATATAAAAATAATAAATTTATATAGAAAGTTTAACCAAAGAACTCTTCTTTTTCCATAGTATAGAAAACATATAATTTCTTAAAAATAAAAGTAATTTTATAATAAAAATATTATTTACACAGATTTCAATAAGATATTAATCTATACGAATTCAAATGACAATTACAATAATACACAAATTTTTATTTATTTTTTTTTTTATTTCCAAAAATGACAAGTGCATTTGGACAGAAAAATGTGTGCATAAAATGATGACGGTTATCTTATTATTATATATATATATATATATAGACATGGATAGCAATCTCTTGTCACTAACACAAAACGATGTAAGGGAAATAGTTCAAGGAGGATCCAGAAGAGCAACAGAAAAATTATTTATATATTAATTAAATAAATGTATACACTGTATACAAAAACTACCTAGGGTTTTATTATCTCGCCGTCAACTTCTATCATTGAAACTCAAAATTGCAACAAGGGATGTCCCGATTTAGTACTTCCACAAGTTAATTTTTGTGGATAAATTGTGCATATAGCAATGAATATGGTAAGTTCCCTTTACTTCGTGTTACCTCCACAAACAAATCCACAACATGTTTGTGTTGATTACTAAAAAAATCCATAGAATTTGTGTCATGGTAGACAGATGTGAAATGTCTTCTTCAAACATGCTATTATGTATTATAATGAAGTTTACTATAGTTCTTTCTGAAGCAACTGGAACAAGTTTCCACTATATATCAAGATATACAGTGCTATTAAACAGCGAAAAGGAGGGTAATATTATTAGGTGTCACTATAAGAATTGGAACAAACAGGGAAATCATTTGTCGCCCATATAGGCAAGAATATCACCCCTGAAAAGTTACAAGGGTGACTAGAGGTGTCAATCCGGGTCGGCCCGCCAACGTATGAGCCCGGTAACGGCTCGCATGGAAAAAAGCCCGTTCGATGCGAGTTCAGGGTCGGCCTACAAATTTTGAACTACAACCCAGGCCCACCGCCGGCCCATCCGGGTTGAGCCCATGCGGGTCTGTGGTTCGCGGTTCGTTCCGGTTTGGCCCATATGATTGTATGAATAAAATTATAAAACTATATAATTTTTCATATTTATAGCAAAAAATATTTTTATTTTTTTCATTAAATGTAAACTAAGAAATGAACAAAATGATAAATTCATATTTATACCAAGAAATGTTTACATAGAATTCAAATTTAATGTTACATGAATTATTTATAACTTTGCAAATTTAAATATAACATAAACAAATAATAGCTAAATGCATTTCTAATTACTATAATTAAATATTTATAACTTAAGTACATCCCAATTAGGTTGACACCTACTTAACTATAATTTAGCTATTCTAAAATTATATATTTGTTTCCTAATCAATCTTCACTCTTCAGGAACTGCAAGATTTTTGAAGTCTTCAGCAACATCATCAATAATTTTATCTTGCATCCTTCGATCCGCTAATATCTAATCTTTCACGCAAATGAAAGCTTCCAAAATATCTTCTTTAAGTCTAGATCTTCTTTCATCCAATACCCTATTACCTGCACTAAAATCAGACTCAGATGCCACTGTTGAGACTGGAACTGTTAGTAGATCTCGTTCCATTTTAGATAATACATGGTATGAGCGCTCATTTAAATTCCACCATCGTAAGATATCTAAATTATCCACTTCATCTTTAGGTATTAAACTATAATGATAAAATTGATAATATCTTTCTAATTCAGCAGGTGTGGTATTTGGATTTGCAGTTGAAGTTGTAGATGAAGAACCAAGAACATTACGTTTCTTAGCTATTAGGGAGAAAAAAGAAGATTTGCCTTCAGAAGTTATACTAGAGTTTGTAGATGAAGGAATATTTTCATTGTTACCATATTTAATAAAATAGTTATTATACATTTCATTAATAAAAATTTCCGATTGTCGATTTGTAATATTTACGTTAAAAGCTAATGTTTCAGAAAGTGATTCTAAAGCACATGAACTCCAAACAACTTAATGTGAGGATCCATTACAGCTACCACTGGAAAAATTAGTGACATGTTTTCATAATATTTTTTAAACTTTTCCTTTGAAAGAAAAATGGATCGTCTCTAAATGATGAAAATTGTCCAGCAATTTCTACTAATTGTAAAAGTACAAGATTACTAATTGGATAATAAACTCCAGAACTAGCTTTTGTTGCCTTGTAGAAAGGTTTCAAAAATTTCATAACTTTAAATGTTTTTTTCCCACTCCGAATCAGTTACATGAAATTGATTTTTCTTTGAATTAAAAAATGCATTAATGGCTTCAGTATAGCCAACACACGATTTTAACGTTAAAAAAGTTAAATTCCATCTATTGGAAACATCATCAACAAATTTTCTTCTTTTCAATCAAAGAGTTTTACAATTTTTTGCAAAATTCTTGTTATCTAGAATTTGAACAAGAAATATAATTAATAGATTGTCGAATTATACTTATTTGTGATGTTATTAATTTCAAACCATCTTGCACAACTGAATTATTTATATGACAAACACAACGCATGTGAAATAATTTAGAATCATGTAGGGGTGTAATCGTTCTAATTAAAAGCCCAATGCATGAATTATTAGCACTTGCATTATCAAAGGTAACACTAAATAGTTTATTTAACACACCAAACTCATTAAAAACTTGTAATAAATTTTCACACAAATTTACACCATTATGTGGATATTCAAGTAAACCAAAAGCAATAATTCTCTTATGCAATAACCAATTATTATTAATAAAATGTTCTGTAACACAAGTATAACCATTATGATTTCGTCCAGACCAACAATCAGATGTGAAACACATAATTCCATCTATTTTTTTAAGTTCATTTATTAAATTCTCAACCATTGTATGAAATAATTTCATAGAATCAGAACGAGCAGTATTTCTACTTACGCTCCTATAAGAAGGTTGAATGTATTTTTGCAGGAACTCTTCAAAATATTGATCTTTTGCAAATGTGAACGGCATCTCACGAGCTGTTAAAAATTCCGACATTCCAACTCGCATTCGTTCCTGCGAATAAACAAAGTTAGTAAAAGTAACTGATCCACTAGCATTAGTAAAACCAGTACTTTGAGTTTCTTTAGGATTAAAATGTCTTGTTTCATTTAGATGTTTTTCTTTGTGTCTTCGTAGAGCGCCGGTGACTTGACCATATCTCCAGACATAAGCCTTTTTGCAAAT
>OY743176.1:22660213-22662713 GCA_963555705.1 Ligustrum vulgare | reverse complement strand
CTATAGAGAGAATTGGATTTTATCATTTCTGTATCGGAAATTCAATATAGATGGATATATACCCCATATATGTCTCTCTTCTTGTCACTTTTCCCATGCAATTTGCTGCAAATCGTAAAATACTTGCACAAATAGCTATATAAAATAGGAATTGTCTTTATATGATTTCCAACAAGATCATAAAGAGAGATTCAACAACTAAAAGAAAGATCGATTCTTTGGGATCCTTCCTTTCTTCAAACGGCGGCTCGACCTTGCCGGTAAGAAGCAAAGCTGAGGACAGCGCTAAGTGAGTAAACTTGATGTCTTTCAGACCCTCGACAATCGGAGTCATAGCAGGCTTGACGGAAAAAGTTAAATATTCAAGTCAAATAAAAGTGCAATCCAGTCAACCATGTTGGAATTAGATGCATAATATGTATTTTTCGAGTAGAAATGGGCCACTGAGCAAAACTCATGGGCTAATGCCCTTGAGTAGACTGATTTTATGGCCAAATTCCATCATTTGGGGCTTCAAAACAGCAAGTCAATTATGCAGACGAAAATTAGGGTTTTTGCGTATTTTTAGGTTAAATTTTGTTTTTAATTATTTGTTTGCTTATTTTAGAATTTTAGTATAATTAGAATTCTATTTTGAGTCAATTAGCGGTTAGGTTATTTTACTTATTTATATTCCATTCCATTCATTGTAATTAGACTTTGATTTTGATATAAACAGTTTTTATTGAGGATTCAATAAAAGTTATAGGTGGATTCCTATATTTTTCGAACTTATCAAGAATATTTCTTGTGGCGTTCAAATATCGAACTTATCAAATATTTGCTAGAATATTTGTGGCGTTCGAATCAGAGACTCATCAAGGAGATTGAGCAAATCCTTGTGGCATTTCGAAAGTAGTGGTTCTTTATTCCGCATCGTCGAGCCATCGCATCGTGAATATCGGGTCATGATTCATCCGTCCAACCACAACCTGAGTTCGGAACTTTTCGGCGTTTCTTCCGCGCTTCAGACCTCATCATCTGATATCAGAGCTGGATTCTGAATTAAGGTTTTTTTTATTTTATCTAGTTTAATTCTTATGTTTATCATCGAGTCTGCCATAAGAATTATCCATATCTTGTTGTTGAGTCTTTCTTTTCTTGAGTGTTCTTCGTGCCAGTAAATGTTTTCTATTTTTGATTCATATAAAAATTCAACAAAATTCAAAAGTGTTTATTTTATTTAATTCATATCCAAATCCCGTACCGTTTATTTTGTTACGTTCGTGTCGAGTTTTCGGATTTATATATATAAAAAAAAATTATTTTTTTTTAATTTATTTTTTTCCGAAAATTCATCCGTTATTCAAAAAAAAAAAAAGTCGTTCCAAGATTCAAGAACCACTTTCTTGAATTTCCTTAAATTCTTGATATTCGTTTCCTTCCAAATCAATAAAATTCGTTCTTGTTATTTGATGTCTAAATCCTCTTCATTCTTGAATATCTTTTAACATTACATAAGGCATGGATTATGATCCGGACTCTTTATTCCAAACTAGATGTTATGTGGATCATAATGGGTGCAGTTTGGCGATTGATGGAAAGTGTTTTACTAATTTCGTTAGTAGTACCGTGGTTGAAAAATTAGGATTGCCCCTAGAACCACACTATAAACCTTATAGGATGTCGTGGATGAGGGAGTTTGGGAATTTCAAAGTAACCAAACAAGTTCTAGTGCCTATCACCCAGGGAATGTATAGTGAGGATGTATGGTGTGATGTAGTGCCATTGAAATCTTATAATATTTTATTGGGAAAACCTTGGAGGCGTAGGAGGGAGGCTGTTTATGATAAGAGTATGCACACATACAAATTCCTTAAGAAATGGAAAACATGCGCACTATATGGGTTGACATTAGAGGAAGCACTAAAAGATTCACGGAGGGAAAGGAAGGAGAGTAAAAAGTGGTGTAATAGGAGGTATCATGGGGATAATGATATTGATAAGAAGGAGGGAGAGTTGAAATTAAAAACAAATAAACAAACTCCAAAATTTGATGAGGAATTGATTAGGAATGAAATTGTTGATGATAAGAGGAATGAAATAAAAGTTGGTGTAGAAGTTCAACATTTGAACTTTGAATTGAAAAATCCACATTTGGATAGCGATGAGGTAGTGTGCGAACATGGTGATACAAATTTGGAGGTAGAAGAGGTGGTTGAATTTGAAAGAAAAAAATTTGAAGAGGTGGATGAGCTAGAAAATCTTGAGTTAGAGGAAGTAACCGAGCTTGAGAGAAAAGAGATAGAGGGGGTGAGCAAGAAGTTGCAAAAGGAGAACGAGGTGAATAGAAGGGCCTCGTGGTTCAAAAGGTGGAATTGACGGTGATAATTCATGAATACAAGGATCCATACCTTGTACCTCATGAACTTAACATTTCCCTCCCCGTTCTATTTAATTCTTTCTTCCAGGTTTCTTACACTTGGGAGCTTGAGTCACACCAATCATGGAAATTCAAGCT
>OY743176.1:22332713-22655213 GCA_963555705.1 Ligustrum vulgare | reverse complement strand
TCCGGCCAACAATCCTATCTTTCTGGGTCACTCAGGATTAACCTAAAAACAGTACGGCTTCTAAAAATCAAGTTATGCTTTCATGATATGCATAGGATGAAATGATTTATGTCTACCAACAAAATTTACAACATATAAACTACTGAAATTAAAAACATGAATACAAAATTATAAAATAAAGATAAATTTTTTGGAGATTTATTAAAACATCTTAAAGATAATACAACTAAGGATTTCCCTTTCGGAAAATTCCTAAAAGGATTAAATAAAACTTGGGAAAGAACAATACCTCAGGGATATTCACAGGTTTCTATACACAGGTTTTTGGATTGAGAATTTTTCTGATATAAGGAGGTTTTTTGTTTAGGAATGAAAGCAAGGAGATCACAAGTTGAAAACTCTTGTCTTTCCCTTCTGAAAACAAATCCTTATATAGATAAATTCTTGGGAGCAAATTTACAAGTCTATCCTAAGACATGTCTTTCTTTTTACAGCTGTTTTTACTTTTTTAAAAGTTGTCTTATGCTTTTTTGACACGCGTTTTCTCCGAGCAACTCTGGTCAAAAAAGTTTGGACAATCTTATCCTAAAACCATCTTCTTTTCTAAAAGTTTTGTCGGCAGCATCTTCTTTTCTAAAAGTTCTTTGTCTTGTAGCGTCGGCAGCATTTTCTTTTCTAAAAGTTTTTTGTCTTGTAGCGTCGGCAGCATCTTATGTATTTAAATTATGTTCTGCTGTGGATGAAAAAGACATTCCACTATCTGAATTATTGTAGCCTTCTCCTTCTTGGTCTTCGAATCTACTATCTCCTTGGCTAGATCCGTCTTCGTTATCTTCTGGCACTGGTGCTTTTTTATTCTGTGGGCATTCTGAAATTTCTTTTTCATTTTCTGTTTTATTCTTGGAAAAAATTCTTTCAAAAACTTTCTCTATGGCTTCATTCATTTTTTCTTGAATTTCTTTTTCTTTTTTCTTTTTGATTACTAATTTTTTCTTTCTTTTTGATGTCTCTTCCTGGCTGAATGGGGTCTTTTGAAGTTTTTGAATTTGGGAAAGTAAATGGTTAATGGAAACAATGTCGTCTTCTGGATTTTGGGCTTCTTGTATGATCTCTTTTCCCTTTGTATTCTGGTTACTGAGTTCTTCTTGGGTACTTTGTATTGGGCTAAGATTTTGGTCTGGGCTGAAAGATGGTTCTTGGGAATATTTGACAAGATAATCAAACTTTCCACTGGGTTGGCCCAGTGTATCCCAAATTTCTTTGGTCTGAGGAGGAAATTGCTGGGTTTTTCCAAAAAGTAAATGGGCTTGTGTAGTAGGGAAATCAACAGTTCCCTGAGTCTGTTGGGCTTTTGGCAAGTCCATAGCCATCAACGGGTTTGAAAAGTCTTTACCGGCTACCGTTTGAACCGGACTAGCTACTGACTTCTTTGGCTCAGTAGTACCTTTTCCTATACTAATCTTTAAACTGATAATTTCCTTTTCTAACTCTGTGATCTTCTTTTGTAAAAGGGTTCTTTCTGTAATGAGGTTCTGGTTGGCTTCATTGATGACTCTAAAATTATTCTTCATGCATTCACAATGGTTACAAAAAATGTTCTCGTCTCTGCTGGGTGAAAAATCAAGAGGAGGGTCTTGGTAATTCTTTAAAGAAGGGGAAACAAAAAAGTTAATACCTATGAGTTGTCTGGCTGAATCAAGGGCCTCTTTCAAACTTGTAAAGCCTTTGTAAAGTGGATCTTTAAAATTGCTAATGCTTTCTAAAACTTCTAGCCATGTATGAAAGACACCTAACTTATGACCTTTTATGACTACATAAAACTTAAACTTTGTTATGTTCTGATTAAAGTGTTCTGACAATGCATTCATGCATGCAAGAAAATATTTCTGGTCTTTTGGATTTTTATTGTATGAAATCCATAAATTGTCTAAGATGCATTTTTCTTCTTTTGAAAGTGAGACGTGTGCAAGTGCTTTGAAAGAAATATTACTACTTGGAAAACAAATAAGTTCTTGGTTACCAAATCTTAATCGTTCTGAGTAAAATGGTCTGTTCTGAGTAGATGGAGTCTGAAATGATGCAAAGGAATTTCCTGGAGGAATTCCTGGTCTTGGAGGATGTCTAGACATCTGTAGAAAATAAAATTAGAATGAGTTAATCTCAATAATTTCTTTACTTTCTACCATCCTACTAAGGATGTTTGCTGCTTTATTATCTACTCCTTTGATATGTTCAAACTCTATATTTATTCCTGTGTTCGTAATTCTATCTACAAAATTTAACCATCTTCTTCTGCTAGTTTTTTTAGAGTCTAATTTTAATTTATTATAAAAGGATACAATGGCAACACAATCTGTTCTTATTATGATTTCTTTCTTTGAAATAATAAATAATTCAAAACTATCTAAAGCATAATTAACAGCTAGAAGTTCTGCATCTATACTACTCATATTTTCTTTTTCTTTATAGTTTCCACTATTGTATCTGCAAATTCTTTCTGTGTTTTTGTCTGCATATCTGTTTGGTTTGCATAGTAAAATGGCTCCCCATCCTAATATGCTTCCATCTGTTTCTATGATCAAAAAATCTGTGTCTAAAGGCATTGCAAGTTTTGGTAAATTTTTTATTTTATCTTTAATTTCTTGTACAAGCTTTATATCTTCTTGGTTAAAGAATCTCTGTCCTGTGGGAGAGGTCTTGGAATATAATGGTCCTGCTATTTTTCCTAAATCTTTTATAAATGGTCTTACATAATTTACCAGTCCTAAGAATTTTTGAATTTGTTCTAAATCTTCTAATTTATCTGGAAATTCTAATGCCTTCTGAGCTATATGAGGTTGTAACTTTATTTCTCCCTGGCCTATATTAACTCCTAAAAAATCTGTGTATTCTTTAAATAAAATCATTTTCTTTTTGCTTATAATTAACCCATGTTTTATAAATTCTGAAAATACAATTCGTAAGTGTCCTCTATGTTCTCTCCTATTTTTGCTAAAAACAAGAATATCATCAATATATGCTATAATAAACTTACTATGTTTGTTAAAAATGTCTTCCATCTTTCTTTGGAAAATACTAGGTGCATTTTTTAAGCCAAATGGCATGACTAGCCATTCATAATGTCCTTCTGGACAAGTGAATGTTGTCCATTTAATACTGTCTGGGTGCATTTTTACCTGCCAAAATCCTGATTTTAAATCAAACTTACTAAAGATCTTACAGTCTTGAATTTTGTTGATTAAAACTGTTTTGTCTGAGATTTTGTATGCATCATCTATTGTATTGTCATTAAGTCTTTTATAATTAATAACCATCCTACTTTTTCCTCTAACAATTTCTGAGTTTTTTCTTACAATAAAGGCTGCTGATCTATGTGGGCTATCTGATCTTCTAATAACTCCTAATTTTATTAATTCTTCAATATGCATTTTAAAATCTTCTAAATCTAAATTAGTTGTTTCTATGTTTTTAGTTCTTATAATGTATTCTGGATTTTTTATTTTTATTTCATAAAAGATTCTATCTTTTTCCCAATATTTTAAAACATTTTCTCCTAATATTTCCATTTTTTCCAATCTATTTATCAAATTTTCTATATCTTGTTCTGTAATTAACATGTCATAATTTTTTTCATTATCTAAAAATTCTAAAGACTCATAGTCTATTCCAAATTATTCTATTTCTTCTTCATTTGGATCTTCTTCTTTTTCTTCTAAAAGTTGACATTCTCTTTCTTTATTGCAGGGGCAAATTTTTTCTTTAGGGCTTCCACCACGCTTCTCAGCGCACTCTGATGGATAATGTATGGTTTGTGTCGGGGTGAATAATGTATGTTTTTGGAAATGTATGAAATCTTTTGTAATTGTAACACTACCATTGTCTTTTAATAAAAAACTTAGTCCTATAATAAAATCTGTTTCTTTTAAGTTTAAAGGTATGATCCATGTTGAGTCTTTTGGTAATGTATATTCTATGCTAAGTCCACAATTAGTCTCAAAACTTATTTTACTATTTGGTCTTAATAATTCTGTATATGTATATAATCCTCCATCCATTTGCTGTGCATTTATTGGATTCTTGGATTCTATAATATACTGATCTGGAATTAATTTTTTATTTATTATACAGTTACTACTACCTGAGTCTATTAATCCTAAGCATTTTATAATATAATTTCCTATTCTTATTTGACATTTTACTTTAATTGTCTTAAGTTTTTCTGTATTACATATTACTTGAACATAATTTATCTGTGAACATTCTAAATCTGGTTCTTCTACCATAATTTGCTTATCCTTTCTATTTGTTTCTAATATTTCAATTCTTTTTATCATTAGTTTCTGCATTTCTTCTAAATTTTCAATTCTTCTTCTAAGAATTTTAATTTCAGCAATTTCTAATTTATTTCTATCTAATTCTATGTTTATTTCTTCTTTTTCTATGATCATGTTTTCTTCTAAGCATTTTATACATGCTTCTTTATAACATTCTAAACATTTTGCTCTAAGTTTTATTGCTGGATACCAATTACAAATAAAACATGCTATATTATCTGTTCCTATATTCATTTGCCATTTGTGTCTACATGGTTCTATTGATGTTTCCATAAATTCAGCTTCTTGTTCTGATTCTGATTCTTCATCTATTTTAAATTCGGAAAATTCGTCTAGTATTTCGTAATCAGATTGTTCTTTTTCCATTTCTATTTGATCTTCTATTGATATTATACTATAAATGGATTCTTTGTCTGAAATGTATTCATCTAGTTGTATTAAATCCTCATTTGTATATTCAATAAGAGTACTTCTTTTATCATAATTATTTATTCTTTTTGGACATGTTCTTGCTAAATGTTCATTGCTATTACAAACAAAACAATTTAATTTATTTTTATAAGTTCTTTCTGGTTTAAATTTTCTAACATGTCTTTTTTCATCTAAGTACGGTTTTCTTTTATTTGATTTTCTTAAAAAGTATCTTTTCTTTATTGGTCTTTTAAAATTCTTTTTATATTTCTTCTTATATGGTTTAGAGGTTGAGGCTCCATATGTTTGAGGTGTGAAAATGTCTTTACAAAATTTATAATCTGTCGTTTTTAGCTGTTTCTGAATTTGTAATTCTACGCATTTTCCTTCTAAACATCTTATTACGTGTTGAATTCTTTGTCCTATACTCCAATTCTTTTCTGGGAATTCTTTTACGGAGGCTAGGTTATTCCATGATTCTGTTATTTCTAATCCTAATGGTCCTGGTAGTTTATGAAACAATTTATTTCCTATTTCTAGATTAAATGTGTTTCCTGATATTGAAGTTAAATAATAATATTCATTTAAAAACTTTTTTACATATTTACCTTTAGTCCATTTATATAGGTTAAGTTGTTCTAAGTCTCTCATAGCTTTTCTCTGAATACTCATATGTCCTGAATTAGGGTCTGCTCCAGTAATTAAAATTTGTATTTTATTAACAAAATTGTAAGGGTTACTTCCTAATTGTACTAATTGGTCATATTCTTCTTTTCTTTCTATTTTATAGGCTTCCCACATTGCCTTAGTACTTTCTCCTAAGAATGTTTCTAAATATCTATACATATCTAAGGGTTCCATTTCTTGTATGTTTCTAATATAATGTCCTATTATTGTATTCTTCCATACATCTATGACATTAGTCCATGTCTGAGGATCATGTGTAGTAATATTCAATATTTGTGCCTTAGAGGCTGTCTGAAATTCTATTTTTTGTTCTAGAGGTCTCTCACTTCCTTTTGCTACATATTTACTATTCTGTGGTGGTTCATTATATGAACTATAGGCTCCTCTAGGAGGAAAACCATCTCCATAAGTTAGAATTTCATGTTTTACTGTCTTATCAAAAGGGGTTTCATCAAATGTTCTATACCTAGTTGTATCTTCCATAAGTTCTTTTATATAACTATAATCTGTAACATCTGTTTTATTATCATTTTCTTCATTGATAACTCCTATCCTTATGTTTTGTTCTGAATCATAATATAAATATTCATTTTCTTTTATTTGTTTTGAAATGTACATTTGATCTTCTAATTCTAAGAGTTCTTCTTTATTTAAAATGATTCCTAATTCTTTTGGAAAGATTATTTTATCAATATCTTCTCCTATTAGTTCTATGTGAACATTTTCTTGGTGTGGTTCTTGTTCTTCTTCATCAGAAGTTTTTGGTACATATTGATAATCAATAAACCTTAAACTCATTCTACCATGTACGTCTTTATAAGTTAATGATTCTCTGGGTGCAATTGGTTTTTCTTCTTCTTCTAAGAACTTATCCATATCCCATTCTAATCCTGCCAATTGTTCTGCTGAAAAATTCTTTAGGTTTAACCATATTGATTCCTTTGCTACTCATTAATCCTACTACTTTATCCATATATACTTTATACTTAGTCTGTGAATTGATTGAGCATCTTCCTAGAAATCCTACATGTATTAAAAGATTATCTCCAGTATTTGTTTCTTCATATCCTTTAGTTTATATGCCTATTTTAATTTTTTCTGAAAAATCTCTGATAGTCATTAAAAAGTCTGGGTTATAGTAAATAATACCATTATTACTATTCATGTCTACTTCCATACTTGCTATCTGTCCTTTTTCTATATTGTTAAATCTTTCATCATAAATGGTAATTAGTGTCTTACATCCTAAGCTCTTTCTAGTTAATCCCTTTATTCCTATGACAATTAATCCTAAATGAATAAATCTAAAATTTCTTTTTCTAAGTTCTTTTTTAGAATCTTCTGATATTAAATTAAGTTTTACAACTTGATTGCCAATACATTGTATTTCTACTTCTCTATGATGTCTAAAAAATTGAGTTCTTGATTCAAAAATTCCTCTATTATATAGGATATCGGGATTAAGTACCCTTAACCCATGTGTCTGAAATCTTGCATAATCTTGTTCTGGATCTATGATCTCTTCTAAAAATGGTGTTGTCATACTCATCTTGGGAATTTTAAATCTCTTGATAATCTTCTTGTGATTTTTTCTTTACCTGTTTCTTTAATATTTAAATTTCTTAATTTATTTGTTATGGATCTTAAATCACTTTCTATTTAAGGGTCTATTCTTTTATCTAAAACGTCTAATTTTTTATGCAAACTTACTAAGAGAGTAATAATTATATTATTTTGTCTAATTAAAATTCCTTCAGTAGTTTTTGGAGAATCTAGGTTTGTTATTCCTTCTAGATCTTTATGGAAAATCTTACAGTAATCGAATGCTTCTTTATAGTTTCTTTCAGATTCAAAATCTCTGTTCATTAACTAAGAATAAATCCTTTTAATTCTTCTGTTTTATTATTAATCTTTCTCGTTTCTTGTAAAATTTCTTTATTAGAATCTAAAATTTTTGTTATTTCTGAAAAATTACTGCTTAAAGTTATATTTTCCTGTTTAGAAATTTTTTTTAAAATAACACAATTTTGATTTTTAATAAAGTCTAAATTTTCCTTAATATTCTGAAATTCTAAGTTTCTTGTTTTAAGATGATCTAAAACTTCTTCTAAACTTTTATTAAATTTTTTATTAGCTTGGTCTAAATTTTTTGCAAAATTTATGACTAAGTCTATTAAAAGATTCTGACTTGAATCTTCTGAAAACAAACTATGTAATTTGTGTGATGTTTCTAAATTACAACTTAAAATATTATTTTCTATTGTTTTGAACTTTTTACCTTGATTAGAAAGTTCTAAGTCTAAATATTCTATGTATTTTTTATTAGCTATGGCTCTGATACCAAAAGAGGAGGGGGGGGGGGGGTCTTACTTAAAATAAACACAGCCACTGGCGTAGAAGGGTTTATCTTAAGGTTGGATGCAGAGATCGGCTTGTATGCGGAATTTATTGGTCTAAAAGATTTTCACAATCTTGTTTATAGTATCATGTCTCTATTCTATATTGTTCTAGATAGAAAGGATAAAATTCACTGTCTGTTCTTAAAATTTTTGTTTCTAAAATTTTTTCAAGTTCTTTGATTTTAAATTGTAATTCAAAGATTCTTTTACTAGTTCTGTTTATATAGTCTCTAAACGGATTCAAAGTATTACTGTATTTTTTAGCGTTTATTACTGAATCTAAAAGTTCGTAGTCTTCTTTTAAAGTTTTATCTATGACAAATGCTTGGGTCTGATGTAATGATATTAAATATTCAAATTCTGGGATAATTTTTGGAAATTATTTTTCAATGTTGATTTCGTTTGAATTTGAAGTTGAAGGGCTTGAAGATGAAGGGTTCATAAATTTCTTTTGTTTTTCCAAATTGTACTTTTATCCTACTCGGTACTCTCCTTAGCTTTCTGTATATCTTAAAATATTCTAACAAATCTCCCTTTTTGTCTTTTTTTTTTTAATGATGAGGTGACATTTGTTAACTTCTTCGTCCAATCTGTATCGTCTCACCACCCACACCCCAACACTCACAAACCTATCTTGTATTTTAGGGAAAAGTACAAAACTACAAATTTAAAACTATCACTTTTTAAAGTTAACAAACTTAGGGTTTGTTTGTTTTTGATTAAAAATTAGATTTTTATCAAAGTCAAAGTCAACAATTAATCACAACCATATATTCCATGAGTCTCACAACTTTTTACCAACACATCTCTTTAATTGTTATCAAAATTCGCTACAAATTTGATTTTAATCTCTATCAAACAAGGGCTTAATATTTCTTTTTAAAAATCAGGTGTTTATAATAACAAATAAATATAATCTTGTATAAAAATAATTAACTAATATATTGATAATATAATTTTATCTAAACAACACCCACACTTGCACCCCTACACCCCCACCTCATCTACCTCGACCACACGACCCACCCAACCCCAACCAACCCACCCGATCCCAGCCTATCCACCCACAAAGTTACAGTTGGTCACACAAAGTTATAATTCAGTTACATATACAAGTTTAATAACAAATTTTGAGCACCCCACCACACCCCACACTACAAAAGTCGCAGTTGATCACAGAAAGTTACAATTTGGTCACAATTACAAATTTATCGCAAATTCACCATACTCCCAAACCCGACCCACCCTACCCCACCTCGAAAAGTCACGATTGGTCACACAAAGTCACATTTTGTTAACAATTACAAATTTAATCACAAATTTCACCCTACCCCACCTTACCTTACCCTATCACACCCGACCCATAAAGTCACACTTAGTCATACAAAGTCACAATTATGATTTTAGTCATTTCACCCCCACCACACTCCACCCCCGCAAAGTCACAATTCAATCACAATTACAAGTTTAGTCACAGTTGGTCAAACAAAGTCACAATTACAAACTCCAATGATTGGTTACAAACACTATTCGAGTCACTCACACCCAACTTGCCCCTTTCTCACCTCAATCATTTCCTTCACCATAATTGGGCATTACTCATGATCATTTCGTACTCATCACAAGTCACATAAATTCACAATTACTTAATAAACTGGTCACATTCCATACTCGTCACAAGTCGCACAAATCTACAGTTGGTCACATAAGGTCACAATTCAATCACAATTACAATTTAGTTGCAAAATCACTCCCACACCACCCCACTCACAAAGTTACAATTGGTCACACAATGTCATAGTTCGATCATACGATGTCACAAGTAGACAATATTTTGGTAACAATTATCTAATAATTAGTCACAAATACCCAATAATTGATCACAATAATCAGTAATTGGTCAGAGGCAGTCCACCCCCAGTCCCATCCCGACCCGGCCCGGCCCTTCCCAACCTTCCATTTCCTCATCCACCATCGTCGTAGCCGCCCACTCTCCACCATCGTCGTCGCCCCTGGTGCACCACCACCATCCACCTCACTATCACCTCCCCAACCACCACCACCACCACCACTACCATCAGATCTACAAACTGCAACCACAACAACCCCAGCCCCCACACAAACCTACACCGCACCACCACCTCCACCACCAAACACCAACTGTACAGGGGCTGCCCCACGCTAAAGGCAATATCATCGCCAACCACCACCTTACCATCGGAGCACCACCACACCCACCTCACAGCCACTGCTACCCCAAGCTCCCCAACAACCACCCGTCGTGGAAGAAAACTCAGCCACCATCGTAAACCAGAAAAATGCACCACAGGCAGCCATTTCAACCCGTAGGTAAATTATCACCACCAAAAACATCCCACATTTTCACCATAAGACAGCTCAAAACAACAATCCCACCATATGTACAGTTATACATTGCGTCGAATAAGAAATGGGAAACCTAAAATAGGATAAGAGAGAAAATAAAGCAGTAGAAGAGAAAGATTGATACCTTGTTAAGAGATATATCCACTTATTTTTCTTGCCTTCTCAAATCTCAACCGAGGGCTATCTGTAAGGACTTTTAATCAATCTTGTGGGCTTATATGTGAATTATTGTGTATTGAATAAAAGGCTATCAATTTGGTTAAGCCCAATTAAAGTGATCTAATAAGGATTTGATATATCGGGCTTTAATGCATCTAATTAAATGTATGGGCTTTTATGTGTAGATACCAGGCCATTATCTAATTCATGATGGGCCGGATTAGGTTAATTGGCAATTCAGTATATAAAGTCGGTTATGGTCCCTGAATCCTACGGACTGTTCATCTTGTCTGACATCCCATCATCAGAGAGAAAATACGGACTACGTATCGATTTAGAAGATCCAATCAACCGAATCGTTCATCGTGAATCACGTTTGATTAAGGTACGCTTCCGCTTCAGTTATTTAATTCTTGATAATTCCAACATGATGATTTTGGATCCTGGATAAATAATTTATCTGTGAAATAAATTTTCTAACACTATCATTTCCAGTTATGGAGTAGGGATTCGCATAAGGAAACAAACTACTCTCTGAGCTCTCAAACATCCTAAAGAAAACAACATGTAGAAAATCTGCTCTGATCGCCGCAGCTTCGTTGTAGCAACAGCGACGACGTCGCAAGATCAAAGTGGGACGTCTCTGCTACGACGTAAGCAACAGCGAGATTCCGTAGGAAATGAAGTTTGACAGGCTTAGGGGTGGTGGGAAGAGTAGTTCCAACGGTAAGGTGGTGGATACCAGTCTGAGAGAGATCGCCTCTAAGATCTCGATCGTAGAGAGAGTTCTCATCTGAGAGATGGTGTGAGAGATATGATTTTTAAAAATAAAATATTTAATTAATAATGTTAATTGAATAATTAGCATCTGATTTTTAAAAAAGTAAACATTATCATGTTATTTTTAAAATTGGAATTTAGAATGTAGGGTTCCTTGTAATTTTCCCCTTATTTTATATCTTTTCATGTTTCTTCTTCTTTCTTTAAATATTTTAATATCAATAAATAAAATAATATTTTTGTTGATGTCATATTATATAATTTAAATAGATCTTCAAAATAAGTACCATATTAATATATAATTTTTTTAATTTTAAAAATAAATATTTATCGTATTTTTGGACTTAATTAGAAATTAACACATCCATTTTAGCAATATTTAGAAGTTAAAAACTTTTACACGTGTATGTATCACTTAACATTTGATTTTTTACCTACGTAACTAACTAAATTTAACTAGCCCAATTAGACTTAGTCGGTATAGCCTCTATTTGACAATTACATTTTGTTTATAAGCCACTTTTTGTACCCATTTTTTCAAACCTCATTTTTTCAAAACTCGTTTTCAATAACACATTCTACTAATAAAATAATGTACACATAAACTCAAAAGATTCTATAATTTTTTACTACGACTGTGTTCAGTAATGGTATTTTTGCCATTATAATTTCAAATTATAATGTGCACAAATTTTCAAACCACTTTTTAACAATACACATTTCCTCTCTCCAATTCTTAACTACACATCTTACTTAGAAAATCCAAATAATATGCATTAAAAATCGTCAAAAGCTGTCGAATGGCCTACATATTCTTCAAAACTTATTATTACAAACCACATTATTTTGAAATAATTGGTCTCAAGGAGGGGTTAAATAACGAATTCATTTTTTAAAGTGAGGACTTCTTTTAGCTACCGGCCCAAAAAAAGAGATTAGCCTCTTGATCGATCGATTGATTGGATCGAAGTACGAATTGATTGATTGAAGAGTGAGATCAGTTCAAGACTAAGGCTGAGCAACTAGCTGCTACAGGATTGAACGTCTATCTTTCTCACCAAACTCCCATAGGAGGGCCTAATAGTAGCATAGACTTCTTTTTCTTTCTAGGTAATGCGAAGGGGGCCAAACTAGTAGAGCAGACTAGCAATTCTATTAGAAATCGAGTGTCAATTGGGACTTCACTAAATGTAATTTTGATTGATATGAACCAATCCCCTTCACCAGGTTTTGACAAGACCTTAGGGTCAGATGTGGCATTTCTTCTATCAAATTTGCTACAGTGCATGCGCAGGTGTACCGCATGGGCTACCGTCCCCTCATATGGGGCGGGTCCCACACCGGGGTGGAGTGGGACCCGCCCCCATGTGAGGGACAGTCCCCCGCGAGGACGAAGCAACATTTTTGTTCTTCCATAAGATTAGCGCTCAAATAGGACAATGGATGCGGTGGTGCTTAAGTAAACAATAACGACCAGGCTATTGGGGCTTCTAAAGATAAAATGTATAGTTAAAAAATATTTAAAAAATGTGTTGGATTAAAAAATAGTTTGAGAAAATTTATTGTTTAATTGCTTATGAACAAGCTACAAAACATATGCTAAATTACAGGTTTAATTAAATGCAAAGTCAAACAATCCATTTAATTGGACCGAACCGACTAAGCTTTTGTTTGATAAAGTAATTATAAACAATTTAATAAACAACACATTTTTATAACACTTTCTAACAATACACATTTTTTGAAAAAAATATTCAACCACATTTTACATAAAAAAAACTCAGAATTCTTTATTTATAAATAAAACTCAGCTGCCAAATATAATCTAAATTTGGATACCTAGATTGGTGTTTTAGTACCACTTTTCTTTTTTGAGAACAATACTACTTACTTCTTTCGTCTCATAAAGATATGTTCATTTCTATTTTCACATAAATTAAGAAAACATAATTAATATATGTTGGAACTATAAATTTATTACTCCCTCCCTCCCATTTATATATGCTTGTTTGACTTTTCACACAAATTAATAAAACATATTTAATGTTATTGAAAATGTAATTTTTGTAAAGAAAATTCTCAACTTACCCTTATTTAAGTATTAAAATTATTATTATTTGAAGTAATAAATAGGGGTACATTAGTAAACAAATAAAATAAATCTTTTTCAATAAAGAAACAAGCATATATAATTGGGATAAGAGAAAAAGGAAAGACAACCTATGAGGAGGGAGTAACATTTTACCAAATATATATACCTACATTAATTAATTGATAGTTCATATTTGTTGATAACAGTGCATATTAAATAGGGACATATTAAAAAATTAAGATATTAATATATTCTCAATAAAGAAAGTAGCATATAATTTGGAACCAATAAAAAAGGAAAACGAGTCTATCTTTATGGGGTAGATGGAGTATGTTAAATATCATAATTTAGGAAATAAAATTGAAAATGGGACGTAAGTTGCACTCGTCGGTAGCTGTGGGGATCTGCCGTGTTGTGCCTAATGCAACCTATTTAGTGCGTCGTAGCTAGTGGCATTTTGCACGTTCGACTCATCAGCTTCCCTATGAGCTCTTCTAGTTAATGATGGCAACATGACGGATATGGGTTGGGGACCTCATTTCCATCCCCATCCCCGTTACATGCAGGACGGGGGTTAAAAATTCCCCGTTTAAATTCTCGTTATTATTATTTTTGTTTGAAAAAAAAAAAAAACTTATTATCCCATGCCTTTAAGTTAGAAATCTAGGTTGGAATCATCCAACTTGGTTTAAAAGAATATGTAATTTTTCAAAATGCACTAATTTTTTTAATTTTTAAATTATAAATGGACGGGGATGGGTCGGGTACCTCATTCCCATCGCTGTAATGAGAATAAAATCATTACCATCCCTGCCCCATTCGGGGCTGGTTACCGCGAGGATTGAGTATCGTGGGAGAAATTGCCATCTTTACTTCTGGTCTCTCTCCCTCCACTTTTTTGTCTTAGGTTTACTTATTTCTTTTATTATTTATTTGGGTATTTTTTAGGGTTTTTGCTATAAGTAACTTTTGATCGGTAAGTTGAAAAATAAATGACGTGGAGGTGTGATGATTTTTGATTTAGAATATGATGTGATGTGTGAAAAAATAAAATTGTACCACATACACCTTATGTCAACCTGTAAGTTAAGCTACTTGTAAATATAGCAAGATTGGTAATTTAGAGTTGGTTCGAGTGGGTCAAAGTTTTTGAATATTTAAGGTGAGAAATGCCATATGTGCACCCAATATGTATATCTTGAACTATACCATAGAGATAGGAGAAAGAGCAAAATGATTATAAACCATAGAGATGGGAGAATGAGCAAATTATTAGGGATATCAAAAAATTCTACAGACCCGAAATCCACAGTGAACTGGTCCCATTAAGGGCACCCGTCTCAAATAATTGGGTCCGAGGGGACGGTCCTCTGCCACCTCTCGCTCCCAAGCTGTCATACGGACCCTGAAGAATTTTATTTTTTAATTTTTTTTATTAAGAAAATAAAAAATATAAACGGGACGGGATAATCGACCTGTCCTGCCCCAAGACCCGAAAGGTATTCGCGGGCTCGGGACGAGATAATTCAATCCATTTCCATCCATAAAAATGATCATTACATTGTTTGCATTATGATGGCGTACAGGACCAGGCCCTAGCGTTCTTGGACCGTTGGGATCGACAAGCGTGAGGTGTTGGGTTTGAGATCATCAAATGGCCATAACTTTATCATATGGTGTCCCTTTTGGGCCCATAAATACTTTTCGAAAAGGTCTCGACGAGCAGGACAAGACTTACTACTTTGCTGTGATGTATGATGAATTTTAGCCATTTGACGTTGTTTAGGGCATCAAAACTGTAATTTCCTATCTTTATTGTTAATTTTGCGTTTTTATTTATTATAGTCGTAAGCCTGACCCGTTTAGGGATTAATGACCCATTATGTTTCTTTATTAAAGACTATCTTATTTCAGATATGAGGGATTTTGGACTTTGAATGAAATTGGTGTGTTTTCTTCAAGAGTAGAAATCCGTGTTATTTGTGAGTTTGATTGTTCGTGTTTAAAATTGTAGGTGTGCCTACATCAGTTGGTATCAGAGGGACGGTCAATTTCTTGGAACAATGGTTCGTGGAAGAAGTAGAGGACGCACGGTAGTTAACAGGCGTGATGAATTGGCAGAACTTCGGCGGTAGATGCAAGTTTTGACCGAACAGATGGCGGGATTGATGGACATTGCCGATCACTTTCGGGGACAGGCTGGACGTGTACCTGAAAGGGGAGGGGCACGCTTGGCCAACGTTACAGGGAGCAACGCCTGGAACCAGTGATGGGGATGGAGAAAGCCCCGTGATTTCTGACCAAGAGACGGAGGTCAACCATGTTGCAGATCTAAATCCGTTGATCTCACCCCACCCTCGACGACATAGGCAGGAGGCTGCGAGTGAGTCACAGCAGTGGGAGGCCGATTTTTGGGTAGAAATTCCAGAGTTTAGTGGGAGTCTTGATGCGATGAACTGTTAGATTTGTTGTTCTATGTGGATGAGAATTTTGAGTTCAAAGAAGTTCCTGAAGATAAGAGAGTGTCCTTGGTGGTGACTCGTTTACGCGGTCGCATAGCGGTGTGGTGTTAAAACGAGCCGTAAGAGGCAGGGAAAGGCTAAAATAAGGGATTGGGAAAAATTGAAGAAACATATGAGGTAGGCCTTCCTTCCCTTCAATTACTCTCGATCATTATACCAGCGCTTACAGAATTTGAGGCAAGGATCGAGGAATGTGAATGATTATGCGACAGAATCTTTTCAATTAATTACTCGGAATGATCTTGAAGATCAGAAGACCAGTTGGTTGCTTGGTTTATAGGAGGACTGCGACTTCCCTTTCAAGATACTTTTAATATATTTGTTCCAGTTTCGGTTTCTGAGGCACATCTACAAGCCTTGCAAGTTGAGAAGTAGTTGAATAGGAAATCGAATCAATGGAATAATTCGAGAGGGACTGCTGGAGGTAGAGGGCATCCCTCCACCCCTTCAAACAACCCTGTTCCGGTGGGGGCTCGGAACACAGTAAATGGCGGATTTAACACAGGCATTGGCACTTCCTTGGGACGAGGTAGTGGTGTCCTGCGTTGTTACTCTTGTGGAGTCATGGGTCATAGGTAGGATGAATGTCCTTTAGCTGCACGAGGCATACCACATCCTGAATTGTTAGCTGATGGGTCGGTAGCTGAGAATATGCAGCCAGATGTGATGACAAAAAATCTCGAGAACATGGTCGTTCAAGAAGCAGTTTTGGAAGGGGATACAGGCCTTTTACTTGTCGTCCGATGTTCTTGCTTAACTCCCAAGACTTCTTTGAATGATTGGCAAGCCAACAACATATTTCAGTCTTCATGTACTATGGGAGGTCGGGTATGTAAATTTATCATTGATTCGGGAAGTTGTGAGAATGTAATCTCGGAAGAAGCAGTTGCTAAACTGGGGATCACGCCAGAACCACATCCTCATCCTTACTCACTTGCATGGCTTAAGAGAGGCAACGATATCACTGTAAGTCATTGTGTTTTGGTTACACTTTCCATTGGCGCTGTGTATAAGGATAATGTTTGGTGTGATATTATTCTGATGGACGCATGTTATATACTACTTGGGAGGCCTTGGCAATTTGATAGGCAAGTCTATCATGATGGACGGTTGAGCACCTACAGTTTCATGTTTCATTGCACAAAGGTTGTATTACTACCTGCAAAGGGCGTCACCTCGACTCCTTTGTCTGGGCCAGTAATAACCTTCTAACTTGGGCATTGTTTGAAAAAGGATATGTTAACAGAAGGGGTCGTTTATTTGCTCCTTCTAACAGAAGGGGTCATTTATTTGCTCCTTCAATCAGAATTTGCAGGTATAGAATCGGCTTAGGTTGGCATGACAAAGGGGGCAGAATTACATCCTTCTGCCGTGCCTTTGGTTGAAGAGTTTTGTGATATTTTTCCAACTAAATTACCAAATGGGTTACTGCCTTTGCGAGATATCCAATAACAAATTGATCTTGTCCCAGGTTCTTCTTTACCGAACATGCCCCATTACCGGATGAGTCCTACCGAACATGAGGAATTGAGGAGACAAGTGGAGGAATTATTGACCAAGGGTTACATTCGAGAAAGCCTTAGTCTTTGCACAGTTCCAGCTCTTTTGATTCCAAAGAAGGATGGGTCATGGAGAATGTACGTGGACAGTCGTGCCATTAACAAAATTACTGTAAGGTACCGTTTTCCAATTCCTCTCTTGGATGGTTTACTTGATCAGTTGGATGGTTCTACTGTATTCACGAAGTTGGATATAAAGAGTGGGTACCATCAAATTCGTCTCCGCCCGGGGGACGAGTGGAAGACAGCCTTCAAAATGTGAGAAGGCTTATTTGAGTGGATGGTAATAACATTTGGGCTATCCAATGTGCCTAGTACATTTATGAGGGTCATGAATGAAGCCTTGAGACCTTTTATTGGGCGTTGTGCCATAGTCTATTTTGACGACATCCTTGTTTATAGCAAGAAGGAAGCTGAGCATTCGCAACATCTACGGGATGTTCTAACCATCCTGCGTCGCGATTCCTTTTTTGCAGAGATCAAAAAGTGCATATTTTTCTCTGATCGGGTCTTATTCCTTGGATATGTTATTTTAGCAACAGGGGTAGAGGTTGATAGTGCGAAGATAGAGGCCATCCAATAGTGGCCTCGTCCACGTACGGTAACAGAGGTGGGAAGTTTTCATGGATTGGCTTCTTTTTATCACTGTTTCATTCCTCATTTCAATTCTATGGTGGCTCCTCTCACGGACTGTATGAAGGGCAATAATTTTCAGTGGTCAGATGAGGCAGAACATGCTTTTATGGGAATTAAACAATGGCTCACTTCAGCTCCTATCTTGGTGCTTCCAGACTTTCAAAAACCGTTCACCTTGCATTGTGATTCTTCCAAGATAGGAATAGGTGCCGTTCTCATCCAAGATGGTAGGCCTGGGCTTATTACAGCCGGAGATTGACAAGGGCACGGGGCCGCTATAATACATATGATGTTGAGCTTTATTCCCTGGTGCAAGCTGTGCGGCATTGGAGACATTATTTATTTCAGAGAGAATTTGTGTTATATAGTAATCATGAGGCATTGAAACACCTCGCCACACAGGATGCTATTTCCTCATGTCACGCAGCTTGGATTTCTTACCTACAGTAGTTTTCTTTTGTGCTCAAGCACCAGTTATGAGCGGTGAATAAAGTCGCAGATGCACTCAGTTGCCACCATTTATTGTTGGGACAGATGTAGGTGTCCATTCCCGATTTTGACAGTTTCAGCGATCTCTACAATCAGGGCCAATTTTTTGCATCTATTCTGCAAGATGTTAAAGTTGGTCGTAATCCAACTTATGTACTGGACGACGGGGTTTTTTTTAAGGGGTTACAGCTTTGTGCTCTGGACTGCAGTTTGAGAATCAAATTAATTGAGGAATATCATGGAGAAGGTCATGTTGGGTGCAATCGAACATTAGCATTAATAGAAGCATCTTTCTTTTGGCCAACTATGAGGCATGAGGTGTCGAGGCATGTTGAGCTCTGTCGTGTTTGTCATATCCCACCAACGTGGGGCTGTATCGTCTGTTGCCTATTCTGGATATGCTATGGACGGATATTAGTATAGATTTCATGATGGGTTTACCCCGTACACAACGGGGTCATGACTCTAGTTTTGTCATTGTTGATCATTTTTCGAAGATGGTTCATTTTGTGCCTTGTAAGAAGACAGCGGATGCGGTCAATGTAGCACAAATATTCTTATGGTAGGTTTATCGTTTACACCAGTTGCCCACGTCAATTGTTTCTGACAGAGATACTAGATTTTTGAGCCACTTCCATCGTAGTTTGTGTAAGCTTGTCAACACCTCCTTGAATTTCAGTATTGCTTATTATCCTCAGATGGATGGACAAACGGAGGTAGTGAATCGATCTCTTGGGGGACTGTTGCGCAATTTGGTTGGCAACAATGTTCATTCATGGGATCGGTGTTTAAGCTAGGCAAAATTCGCTCATAATCCGTTGTCAACCGAAGCACAGGGTTCAGCCCGTTCCAGGTGGTTTATAGCTTGATTCCCCGCGGGCCTGTTGATATTCTCACACTGTCCAGCAAGACTCGTCCTCATGGTCTTCGTTGACAGCTTGAAAGCTATTCATCAACAGACGCGGGATAAACTATTGGAGTCTACTACCATGTATGAGAAACATGACGATATCAAGCGACGTCATTTGGAATTTAAAGTTGGTGATTATGTCTGGGATCTGCTAACTAAGGATAGTTTTCTAGCACATGAATACAACAAATTGGTTTCTCGCAAGATTGGACCCGTGGAAATTATAGAAAAGATTAATCCCAATGCCTACAGGTTGCAGCTCCTCAGCCATTCGTATGCCTAATGTGTTCAACGTCAAGCATTTGGTTCATTTTGAGGATAATGACTCCTTCGATGACGTCCCCTCCAATTCGAGGGAGAATCGCTCGGAACCCGGTGGGGATGATGGCATGCAGGACCAGGCCCTAGCGTTCTTGGACCGTTGGGATCGACAAGTGTGAGGTGTTGGGCTTGGGAACATCAAATGGCCATAACTTTATCAAATGGTGTCCGTTTTGGGCACATAAGTGCTTTTCGAAAAGATCTGACGAGCCGGACAAGACTCACGTCTTTGCCGTGATGTATGATTGGTTTTAGCCATTTGAGGTTGTTTAGGGCATCAAAACTGCAATTTTCTATCTTTAGTTGTTAATTTTGCATTTTTATTTATTATCATCGTAAGTCTGGCCCGTTTAGGGATTCAGGTCCCTTTAGGTTTCTTTATTTAAGACTATCTTATTCTAGTTATGAGGGATTTTTGACTTTGAATGAAATTGGTGCGTTTTCTTCAAGAGTGGAAATCTGTGTTATTTGTGAGTTCGATTGTTCATGATTAAAATTGTAGGTGCGCCTACATCACATTATCTCTATGGATGTAACCCACGTGGTACATCCGAGCATAGCATTTCTCACTTAGATCGAATTTTATATAAAATCAAGTTGAATTTAAAATTGATTGATGATCAGTGGACCACTTATATTATTAGAATTAACTTTTGATGTTTATCTCATGCTTCACGTAAGATAATTCAAAGATTAAGTACTGTTCTGATTTTTAGTAAATTTAATAAAAATTGATGAGACGTATGGTTCAAAAGTTGTGGATCTCACAAAGTTTGTGATTAAAATTAATTGTTGACTTTAACTTGAGATTAAAATTAAATTCTAATCAGAACCAAACACGGGCAAGTCTTTATTTGATATATTTATAAATATAAATCAATTATAAAGAGGAAAATATATCACGAAATGTGTAATTTAGTATATCTCCGTTTTTCAACTTGCATACTACTTGGCTCCGTGCTAGTAGCTTTTCTACAAGATAGGAACGATATACCCTTTTATTGATGTAGTTTACATTCAACGTGTTGAAGATCGAACTTAAATAGAGTAAGATAAAAAGTTAAAGTGCAAATCATGGGTTTTAGTTGATGAGCACTAATAAATTACTTTTTGACCTCTAATAGGTTGGCGGCCCTTTCTTCAGGTTTGGCAACCTGAGTTCGAGTTGGGAGGAATTTGGATGGAGTTTATTTGTAATAAAAAAAAAAAATGTATATAATCTGTTGAGCTCCCAAGCTCCTTTTCCCAGCAAGATGAAGAAGAAGACCCAGCACGAACCGATCCCAGCCTGTTTGCTTGTTCCTTGTTTGAGCTCAGTTTATGACCACTTAAACACACTGGAACATGGCACCGTCGTCCTCGAGAAATGGCAACCGGATCTAGGCTCGCCGGAGGTAGCAAGATTTCGCCGGAGATATTGGACCTCTCCCACTTCTACCTCTCCACCCAAGAATGTGCCAAGTCTCTTTGAAACAAGAAAGGTTTCCCCCTCTTATTCAAAATTCAAATCCCATGGGTAAGTGAAGTCCCAATCATAGGGTGCCATGTGGATTAAGTGGACCACCACTATATTCCACAAATCTTCACCTTGGGCCACCTTAATCCATTACCAATTTCTCCGGTTACAAGTACTATCCATGTGTGTGTGGTCTAATAAATCATCATCGCTCACTCCAGCCAAGTTCCTGCAAAACAACTAACCATTATCAATTGCAAGAATTGATAAACACTTGTTGAATTTACCTGCCGCAAGTACCTTTGTCCCAACATTTGCAGGATTATCATCAGTTGCAATTTTAAGCAATGTAAACTCACCTGAAGCTAACTTCTCCCTAATGAAATGATACTTTACCTCAATGTGCTTAGACCTTTCATGATAAACAGGATTTTTACATAACATTAAAGCACTTTGACTATCAGTAAATATCATAGCAGTTTCATTTAAGAAGTTCAATTCACATAATAGTCCTTTTAACCACATGCATTCTTTTACCACTTCAGTGAGTGCAACATATTCAGCTTCAGTGCTGGAGAGTGTAACAATAGATTGCAACTGTGATTTCCATGTGATACAATTATCACCCAAACAGAAAAAATAAGAAGTGGTAGATTTCCTCTGATCTTTATCACCTGCAAAGTCAGAATCTACATATCCCTTAAGCTCAAGCTTATCACTTCTCCTTTCAAACACTAACCCCCTTTTAAGAGTTCCCGCTAGATATCTTAATAGCCATTTTAATGCAGCCCAATGAGGTTTACCTGGATTAGACATAAACCTACTCAATAAACTAACTGCATATGCAAGGTCTGGTCTAGTGGTAATCATAGAATACATCACAGAACCAATGGCATTAGCATAGGGAACATTACTCATTTCTTGCTTTTCATCTTCATTTTTAGGACATTGTGCAGATGATAAATTTATGTGTGCAGCTAATGGTATATTGACAGACTTAGCAAGTTTCATGCCAAATTTGGTTATCACCTTGTCTAAATAAGACTCTTGATTAATAGTCAGTCTATTATCAGCCCTATTCCTTTTAATAACCATGCCAAGAATCTTTCTTGCCTCTCCCAAGTCTTTCATGTCAAATTCTGATTTTAAAAGGTTTTTCATTTTAACAATTTCAGCTTTACTAGAACTAGTAAGCAACATGTCATCCACATATAACAACAAATAAACTTCACAGCCTATCTTACAGTTATTATAATACAAACATGCATCATATTCACTCCTTTTAAAACCAATTTTAAACATATAAGCATCAAATTTCTTATACCATTGCCTAGGACTCTGCTTAAGGCCATACAAGGACTTTCTAAGCAAGCACACAAGTTCCGACTTACCCTTCACCTCAAACCCTTGAGGTTGAGCCATGTAAATCACCTCATCCAATTCCCCATGAAGAAAAGCGGTCTTAACATCTAGTTGCTCTAATTCCCAATCATATTGGACAACTAAGGCTAAGACTAACCTGATAGTTTTATACTTAATAACAGGTGAAAACACCTCATTATAGTCTATCCCTTCTCTTTGAGTAAATCCTTTAGCTACCAATCTAGCTTTATATCTTAAAGGGTCATTAGCTTCTACTCCTTCTTTCAACTTGTAGATCCATTTACAATGGACTACCTTCTGATTCCTTGGTTTTTCAACCAACTTCCAAGTCTCATTTTGTTTCAGAGACTGGATTTCCTCCTTCATAGCCTTTTTCCAATTTTCAGACTTTTCACAATTGATCGCTTCCTCAAATGAAGCAGGTTCAACTGAATCTAAGGCTTCACCTGAAACTAAGACATAGTCAATCAAATTAGAAGAGACGTACTTCATATTTGGTCTAACTTGTCTCCTCTCCCTATCTCTCACTAATTGGTAGTTTTCCAAATTAGTACCTGCAGATGTTTCTTGATCAGGGACTTCCGTTTCAAGAATTTCAGGAATTTCAAGTTCAGGTTGCTCTACCATGACTTCTTGTTCCGCTTCTACTTGAGGTTGGGTTTCACTACCCTCTGGATTATCTTCACCTAATCTCTTCACCTCAAAGTCAATCTTCTTCTCAGTACAAGATTCCCCCTTCTCAGTTTGTCTATTTTTGGTCTTAAGACAAGGCATATCGAGTTCATTGAACTTCACATCTCGACTGTTGATAACTTTCATGCCCTTACCATCTAAAACCCATAACCTGTAACCTTTCACTCCCTCGGGATAACCTAACATGACACACTTAGTAGCCCTAGGGTCTAACTTACCCTCAACCTGATGTGCATAGGCCGCACAACCAAATACTCTAAGGTGTGACAAATCTGGAGGTTTCCCAGTCCACAATTCTTGGGGAGTCTTAAAGTCAACAGTACTAGAAGGTGACCTATTTATCAAATAGGCAGCGGTACAAACAGCTTCACCCCAAAAGCCTTTAGCTAACCCCGAACTAATCAGCATGCATCTAACTTTATTCATTAAAGTCCGATTCATCCTCTCAGCTACCCCATTCTGCTGGGGGGTAGATCTTACAGTCCTATGCCTTCTGATACCTCTATCCTTGCAGAAGGTATCGAACTCAAAGTTGCAAAACTCTAGACCATTGTCCGTCCTAAGAGTTCTTACACTTTTCCCCATTTGTTTCTCAACCAAGGCAATCCAGGACTTGAACTTACCAAAAGTGTCAGATTTGGATTTAAGGGGATACACCCAAACTTTCCTCGAGTAGTCATCAACAATAGATAGGAAAAATCTACTACCTCCATTTGTAGGATGTTTTTCTGGTCCCCACAAATCAGCATGAATGTATTCTAAGGGTCTGTTAGTGTTGTATTCACCTATCCCAAAGCTAACCCTGTGTGACTTTCCTAGAACACACGTCTCACAAAAGCTTAAAGGTATAACACTATCCTTTCCTAGTAAACTCTGATCACTAAGACACTTCAACCCCTTGTTTCCTATGTGTCCCATCCTTTTATGCCAAAGATCTGATCTATCTTCATAAGTTGTAGATAATGCAGACTCGTAGGCCTTTAACGCTTTACCTTCAAGGATATACAATCCATTCCTCTTGGGACCTTTCATAACAACTAGAGAGCCTTTACTCACTTTCATAGTACCGAAATGAGATCTGTACTCATAACCCTCATCTTCCAAAATGCCCAAGGAAATGAGGTTCCTCGCAAGGCCCGGGACATACCTGACATTCAGAAGAGATCTGATCATGCCATCATGCATCCTAATAGCAATATCACCAACTCCTTCCACAGTCTGTGTATAGTTGTCCCCCAAGTACACTTTCCTAGGCTTAACTTCTCTATAGTTATAAAACCAAGATTTAACAGGACTCATATGGACAGTGGCACCCGAGTCTAAAACCCACTCACTGTCAAAATCAATTTCAGACACATTCATTGCTTGTGGTCTATGAAGGGTATTGTCGACATTATCATCATCACATGTCACAGTCATCATATGAAGACTATCAAAAGCATCACCTACAGCAACTAGGTTCTGGTCATCACTCTGCTGAGGTCTATGTTTCTTCTTAAAGTCATCACAGTCTCTTTTGAAATGTCCAATTTTACCACAATAGTAGCATTTCTTAACACTCTTATCCCGAGACTTGGACCTACCCTTCGAGTTTCCTCTACCCTTCTTCGTTTGGAAGTGGTTTTCTCTCGACTCTCTCGACTCATTTCTCCCTCTAAAACCACTAAACAAACTCTCTTCCCTCGAGCTGCTACCCCTTGACTCCCTCTTCATCTCGAGCTCCCTAGCCCTTAAAGCCTCAACTACAATATCTAAGGTCACAGTGTCCCTAGCATATGTAATAGCATTCCTAACATCTCTATAAGATTCAGGCATGGCATTTAGTATAATAGCAGCGAGATATTCATCATCAAATTTCTTTCCATTGTGGGTCAAACACTTGACAAGACTGTTAAACTCACTCAAATTAAATTCAAGATCCTTTCTTTGATCCAATTTATAGTTGAAAAGTTTTTGAATTAAGTGAATCTTCTTCGTTAAAGATTTTGTCAAAAAAAGTTTGTCAAGTGCTTCCCACAAATCTTTAGCAGTCGTATGCTTTTCAACTTGTCCCACTATATCATCAGATAAATGCAATATTATACAACTATGTGCAATTTCATTCATCTCAGCAATTTCATCAGGTTTATCTAACAATGCTTTTGAATAAGTACTAGGGTCCTCAAGTGCTTTAGAAACTCTTTGTTGAATTAAATTAGCCTTCATTTTTTGCTTCCAAATGGAATAATCTCCCTTACCGTTAAATTGTGACAATTCAACACGAGAACCCATAATGCAAATAATGAAAATTCAAACAAGTTAACACAAAGCAATTACCCACACTCAAATGCAAGATCAAACCAATTTCACCAAAATTACTCTTCAAGATGATCACACAAATAATATAATAACAAGTAATACACGACAATTTCAAGAAATTAAGCACGTAGTCAAATTCCAATCCTATGTGAGTTCTACCAACAAGCAATGGTTACCGGCAAGGTAACCCCCAACACTATGTAGCCACCTCACAATAGCCTCTAGAATATGAAATACGTAATGAAAATAAGGGATAGCCAATGCAAACCGAGCGGACTTTTCAATGTCCGTATAATCGAGAGTTGATTTTGCAAAATGGACTTCGGAAATGAAACGAGCAGGTCGAGCTGAAGATTCTGTCGGAAAATGCCTCGCCGGACCGTCGCCGGACCACCGCGCCGGAGTTCTACCGCCCCTGCCGGAAAATTCTCAAAAAACACAGAAAGATGCTCCTCGTCGTTACGAATCCAACGGTGGTGACCGTTTCGCGATTGGAGCTCCCTACCGGCCGGAATCGCTGTTTTTCAGTTTACCAACATTTTCTTCTCCGGCGAATAACTCCTGTTTCAACCGTCGGATTGCCCTCAAATTTCAGGCGAGTCTTCTCCTCGAAGAGCCCGTTCTAATGGAGGTGGCCGATCGTCGATCGGAGCTCTGGATCGGCCGGAATCCCACTTTTTCAGTCCGGTTTTCACAGCTTTCTTTCGCCGTTTGCCGCCGTCTCAGCCACCGGAATTGCTCCGCCTTCTGGTCGAGTGTTCTCCACGATGAGGCGGTTCTTTTGGTGTTGGTCTTGCTCTGGTTGGTTGGCCGGAGGTCGGGTTTTGGAAAAAATGGACAGTGATTTTTTCTTTCTCCTTTCCTCCTTGCTTCCAGCGGTTTCTACCTCACGGTTTTTGGAACTTCTTCAACTACTTCCTTCGCCCAGCTACTTAACCATAGCTCTGATACCATTTGTTGAGCTCCCAAGCTCCTTTTCCCAGCAAGATGAAGAAGAAGACCCAGCACGAACCGATCCCAGCCTGTTTGCTTGTTCCTTGTTTGAGCTCAGTTTATGACCACTTAAACACACTGGAACATGGCACCGTCGTCCTCGAGAAATGGCAACCGGATCTAGGCTCGCCGGAGGTAGCAAGATTTCGCCGGAGATATTGGACCTCTCCCACTTCTACCTCTCCACCCAAGAATGTGCCAAGTCTCTTTGAAACAAGAAAGGTTTCCCCCTCTTATTCAAAATTCAAATCCCATGGGTAAGTGAAGTCCCAATCATAGGGTGCCATGTGGATTAAGTGGACCACCACTATATTCCACATAATCAATGAATGGTGTGATTACAAAATTATTTTACATGTCCTCAAAATCAAAGTCATGCTAATATGTCAATTGACAAATCATTTAATATTATTTAGCTTAGCGTGTCAAATATTATATCCTTGTTAAACAAATTCACACGTTGGGTATGACATTATTTTGAAAGATCCCTCCAAATTTCAATAAAAAGCCAAATTATATCGTAAGATATATACAACACAGTGTGACATTCTTGTTTGTATAATAAAAGGAATACCCTTTTTGTTATGAGACATGCTTTATACCATGCTTCTCAAAGAGGGAAAATATTCAAATTGCTATTCAAATGGTAAGAAACAAGACATGTGGGAAAATGTAATTAAGATATCTTAGTGTGTTGTTTTTAATGGTAGTCTACTTGTACCTTGTCGGATGAACAAATGGCAGCCCTCATGTAATGTTTGTTTAATTTTGACACAGAACGGAAGTAAAGATTTACAAACGTAAATTAATTTCAAAGAACCCTAATTGAAATCCACCAAATGAAACAGATTTTATTTAATATCAATGAATGCGTAATTGAATGACAAAACAACCCTTTAAAGCGTCTTTGCCAACCCTAATTGAGCAAAAAGACGAAAATAGACATTCAATAAAAATAAACGACTTAAAAGGAAAATTTAAATAAAACGAGAGAAAACTTCAAGTGGTCGGTAACTGTCTTTAAACTGCATTTTTGAAGCCGAAAACGACCTCAACTGGGGAACCCGGCCTACAATGTTGTAGATTGCCGTGCGACGATTCGGAAAACATATTATAATAAGGATTCTGACATCAGTGCAGAAAGTTATGACCGTTTGTTTGAGACCCCTATTTTCTTGGCCAATCCTTGATCAATCTCTTTTTCAAACTTTAATGCAACATGTTCTACATCAAATTCCTTCTATTCTCAAAAACTTAATTATGTGATTTCATAATAATTAATAAAGCCAAGGAAAAATTTACTCTCTTAATACAAATGGAATGTACTTTAATTCATTGGACAATAACGCACTAGACCTGTTGGTTATTGTCTTAAATTGTCAAAAGTTAAATGACTTAAATTGTAATTAATTCAACTACCTCGGTTATTGGGAATGGATTGGAATCTCAATTGAAATGAATTATGGTTTTGATCTAACGAAACTTGCGTGTCCTATGAGAAATTGAGGTAATACCAATTGTTGTTTCTACAGGTGTCCTAGTGGAATTAAAGAGGCAATTATATGTTAGAAGTGCTAAGGAATTCTGTCACTCTTCTTTCTACATGGCGTGAAGAGGCAACCTTCCGGTTAGAATTGCAGTTTATGAAGAAGTGCTAAGGAATTCTGTCACTCTTCTTTCTACATGGCGTGAAGAGACAACCTTCCGGTTAGAATTGCAGTTTATGAAGAATTCTCCGGTTCGAATTACGACGGCATTGACGTGAATTTATTCCTATAAATACACGTATTATTTTCTTTTGTTAGAACACATTAATTAGAGAGTTGCAAGGAAAATTGTAGTCTAACATCTTGATTTTTCTTGATTTCTTTATGGGATGCACAAAGAAGTAAAAATTGGTAAATGCAGTAAAGCTTGATATATTCCTACAATACTTGAGGTTTAGTGGTTGATATAATCAATGTTGTCAAACCCGACCCAGCTGAGTCGACCCGGAATCCGACGACCCGGGCAAAAAACTGGACCGGATCATATTTAAAACTCTTTCCCGATCAACCACCCCGATTGACCTGGGAAACCAGGTCGACTCGGACCCGGGTTTGACCTAGGTTTTATATTTTTTTAATTTTTTGAGTTTTTAATATATTTTTAATATTAATTAATGTTTGAGTCAACCCCAATTTGACTCTGAGTTGACTCCATGACCCTCGACCCAGTTTCTCGATCAGATCGAGACCGGCCCGGCCGGTCTGAAAACATTGGATATAATAGTAATAATTTATTATATAGTGAAAAAATTTGATGGTTTGAAATTTCTGCATTGTTGTTTTATTTTCTTATTTGCTCAATTATTTTCTTGAACATCAAAAAGATTACGTGAATTAAAGAAGAGAGAATCAACATTTAATTGCGAACAAGCGAACAAGACCTTCATTGTTACATGGTGCTCAGCAGCAATGGTGTTACATTATATGCATATATATATGAAAATGTACCTAATAATGTCAAAATCACAATTTTTTTTAGGTTATTTTTCAAATAATTATGTACATGTACATGTTCAAGTACCAGGAGTTCCTATATGACTTTAGTTTTTAAAAAAGTTTTTCCTGAACTTAGATTAATTATGTTAACCTTTCAAAAATTAATAGTGATTACTAATATTAAATTAAATTATCCCTGAGTTATTTGATTTTATCATGTAAATGTTGGAATATGATAATATTTTCTCCTAGAATCACTCATAAATATTATTTGCCGTGCATCGCACAGGTAAGAACTAGTAATTACGTACATGTACATGTTCAAGTACCACGAGTTCCCATATAACTTTAGTTCATAAGTCTCTTTTTGGTAAAATTGTTTATAAACAATATATTTTTTCAAATTATTTTTCAATCAAAGATATTTTCTAAAACAACTTTTCAATCATATATATTACATCAAAAACATTACATTTTTTGTCTATAAACAAAAATATTTTTACCAAACATAGGTAATTTGAGAGATTCTTCATACTAGGATTCTTTAGTTATATAATTCCGTTTCTCAACTTTTTGAACTTGACTCAGCATTTCGATTCAATCGTGTGCACCTTGAATTTACATTTATCTGCAGTATAAGATATCAATGATCGACCATTGAAAGATGATTGTGATCGGTGAACTTTGATTTTTCAAATTGATCATGAGAATATAATAAACTTTTACTAGGATTTTGAAACTCGGTAACAATTTGCATGGAGTGAGAGGTCACATATTTGTAATGAAATGCGGCAAATAGTATTAGGTCAAGTGATATGCTTTTGCATTTGTAACGCTTCCATACTCGGAGTAGATAATATTTCATCTTGACTCTATTGTCGACCTTGATGTATTTTCCATGTTAGGGTCCTGTACGCCTTATCGTTTCTAACTCTTGACTTTATCATTTTGGTTTATACTAGTGTTTTCATTATCAAGCTGTCAATCACATTTATTTTGTTATTTTAATTGTCGGATCTTTTTAATTTGTTGATGCTTCACATTATGCGCGTGTATTAGAGGCATATGCGTTGTTCAAAACAAGTGCGACTCGGGTAGCATTCGCTAGGTGGTGGTGGTGGTGTTGGTGTTGGTGTTGGTGGAGTCCACTAGAAGACATAAGGAGAGAAACTTGGGTTCAATTAATCGCATTTGGCATGGGGTTTGATATTCCGTGAACAAAACCCTAATAATTAGTTTTTGTGGATTGGGATGGGTTTTTAGCAAAAGAAAGAATCACACAACAGAGAAAAAGTACAACCCTTGTTGTGGCTAATAAAGGCATGGACCCATATATGAAAGCAAGTTCTTTATCTTTATAATGTCAAGTATGCATTTTATCTACAGATAATTAAGTTTTTATATGTTAAGAAAATTGAGAATAAGCGCGTTCTATTAGGAAACGTTCAATGTATATTAGGATTCATGCACTCACATTTGTTATCCAGTTTCCTTTATTGTGCAGGTCTGAAAGCAACGTTAAGAAATAACATTCACATCAAATAAACATAAAAATAAATTATTAACAATATAAGACATCTCCAATCCAACTTCGAAATGACGTAAAATGCCAATTTGATATCAAAATGATGCTCCAATCGGACTTCAATTTTCCACATAAAATCAGTGTAGTATAATACATATAGTTTCTCTTATATTTTTTTTCATATCATTTAATTACTTTGTTGATGCTCGATCTGATGTGTAATGCACAATTTGACATGGAGACAGTTGTTCTCCAGATCATGTCGGACATGCACGATCTGACATTCAGGTCCAGGTTGATAACCTGACATCCAAGTCATACATTGGTGAATTTGATGTAAGACTTGGACACACTTCAACCAATGTACAACCTAATATTGATGCATGCACGACCTGGGTTGACCAGACAACACAGTTACAAGACAGTTATTTGACAACTATATAGTTGAGTTAGAAAAAATCAACTACTTCCAATAATGTAAGAGCTTTTAGAATTTAGTTAAAAGTCCATACTAATTAGTGAATGTGTTGTAATAAGTAAGTTCGCCCCTTCTTCCTATAAACATAGGCAAGAAGGGATCATAAGGGGATCCTCGAATGCTTGGACAACTAAGCCAATTTATATCAATACAAGAAAATATATGTGACATCCAGGTCATACACGATTTAGGATTCACCTCTTACCTTACTCATTTCTAGACTACATAACTGACATTCACCTCATTTCTTGCTGACTTGAGATTTATATATTTCAATTAAAATAAATGGTGCTAGAAGGAAGGCCACTTATGACAAAAGGCAATTGATGCAGCCAACTCACTCAAATAAGATCATTCGACTTTAGATACAAAACAGCATTGACCGTCATAGTTCTGGAAGCCATCATGGTACTAGAAGACACCATGTTGAACTTCCTCTAGGTTGTCAGAGAAGAGATGATTACTTGAAAAGCAAACCACGACCTGATCCTCAAAATGGAGCGATCTTGCATCAATTGAACGAACTAACATGGGCTTTGGGAAGAAACAACAGCCACCATTAATTTTTCGAAATCCAGATCACGACGAAGATGTTGAGTCGTCTCACCATCTCCCAGAGGACATGCCCCATGTTCTTAGAAAACTTAGTTACTTAAGTGGAAGACCGAGAAGTTCAACAGAAGAAAGCAAACCATCACACCCTAAAAAATGATCACCCGAAAGAACACACGATGTCTTTAGAAAGTTGGGACCAAGTCCTTCGGCCCCACCTTTGAAATGGGTGTGTTAAAGTCAAGTCGAGCTTACATGGAATTAGGTAAATCTGAAATATCTTAACGAAGCCTATACTATAGTCCAGCTAAGACAAGAGGAGAAAAATTCGTCCTTGTAAAGATGCAATAACCCTTTGTTTCAATTATCCAGGCCTTGAAAATCCATTGAAAGACATGGAAGAATGGGATTTATTGAAGAAGCGATTGAAAGACCTCAAAACCAAGCAAAAAGGATGTGGTGATGACTACACTTAACCAGATCCTCACCTTTCGCTAAGAATATTTTGAAGGAATCTTTGCCAAGCAAGATAAAGATACCCCAAGTCCCCAGCTATGATGGAACTCCAAACCTTGTAGCATACCTGTACATAAACACTTCAAGGATTGAGCTTCAAGGAGTTAGTGATGATATCATATGCAAGACTTTCCCGTTGACTTTTGGAAATAAAGTGATAATTGTATTTTATACACTTATTTATATCTTAAAATTATAATATTTTATTGTCATTTTAGAATAAATAATACTTAATTTGTTTTTACTTGTTTACATTTCAGAAAATATCCCAAAATCTTGAGAATGAAGCAATTGATGAAAATTATACACAATTAGATGACATTTAGAGCTAAATTGAACAAATAGAGAAGTTAATAATGTCAATGGGGAAAGATGGATGGTGCTAAAGTGAAGAAATCAATGTGTGGAGGACCTAATTGGAGAAGAAGATGAACTTAAGTTGAAGAGAAATAGAGGAAGATTTGAAAGTATGGGGACTATATTGTTGCAATTGGAAGTTGAAAGACTGAAAACAAATTAAATACGAGGGACCAACTTACAAATATCCAACGATTGATTTGAGTCACAAGAAGATATTTTGAGGATTTTTAGGAGTTAATTGGATGCAAGTAGAAGTAAAAAATGAATGAAATATGATAAGAATATTACCATAAAATTGATTCCAACCGCACAAGATTTTGAACAGATTTTTTGTCGGAATTTAAGACCTGATTTTGGGGTAGTAAAAATTCGAATTGGAAAAATATTATTTCGGGAAGAATTGTATCCCTTTAAGTTATATTTCTAACGTACTTTGAATCACCTCAATCGGATAAGGGAATGAAAAGATATGATCAAAATACTGAACGCTGTGCAGATGCAAGAAAAGACTCACGCTCAGGTTTGGCAAATTTCTTTCCCTTTTCAACTATATCTCTTCACTAACTATATAAGAAACATGTTTTGCATGAAATTCAAACATTTTCCTCACCTAAGAACATCAAATAATTGAGCTTTTAGCGTGAAATTCTTGGGAGATTGAAGCATAGCAAAGGGGTGAGACTTGGAGATTAATTGAAGAATTGATACTTAGTGCAAGCTTTTCATTCTTCTTTGTTATTTTCAATGAAAATTTTTATTTATTGTTTTTGTTGTTTAATCATGATGTGTAGCTAGATTTCAATGTTAGGATGAACGATGTAGCCTACTTAATTATTTTAATTCCATATTCATTTGTTTTACTGATTCGTTGCATGTATTGATTTATTGTTGTATTTAATGCATGAGTTAACTGACCACTAATTCATGATTCAATGTGTTATTTTCATAAAACGTGAGGCGAGTTAATAACATAGATTAAGGTAATAAATCCGATAATTGGATAAGAGATAGAGATGTACTTTTGTTATTATTGCCGTCATGTGTGAATTCTTGTGTGTTATGCATTTAGATAAGGAATAATTCGGACCCTCGATAGAGATACACGGTTAAATTATTTAGCTAGAATTGATTTAAACTCGAGAGAGGAATCTCAATTTAAATTAGTGAATTCGACAGAATGCATATTTAGGAAATAAAGCTGGAATTGTAATAGGAAGAAATGATAAATTTCTTCCAGAGAAAAAACGTGACTTTTGGGGACCTAATTGCTTTCGACCTCATTTTAAACCACCTCAGACAATTCATCTCCTTAATGTATGACCTGAAATAGTCTTCATGAATAGAAAAGATAAAAACTTTCTCCCTAAACCAAGGCCATTAAGAATGAATTCGTCGAAACTAAATTAGTCCAGATATTGCAGGTTCCATAAATCAGCAGGGTATAATGCTGATAACTATTGAGATCTGAAGATAGAATTGGAGAAGTTGATCAATCGAGGTCATTTGAAGGAATACATGGGAAGACTTAAAGCAAGGAAAAATAAAACACCTGAGATCAAGTGGATATACAGATCTATCCTTGGCTGAAATCTGTATGCTAGTGAGAGGAAATAAGAGCCAGAAGGTAAAAAAGGTAGAGGTACTAGCTTATCAAAGATGCACACAATAGTTATTAGGTTCTCTCCGCTAGAACTCCAATACCTGCACAAGAAGATGAGCTCTTTACTTTATCTGAAGAAGACGCACAAGGAATCCTCCAATCTCATGCATATGGTCTGATCATCACCCTGTCAATATCAGGTATAAAAATCCACAGGACCTTAGTGGATAATGGAAGTATAGTAAATTTGTTATGTTTGAGGACCTACATGCAAATGGGCCTGGATGAACGTCAACTTTTTTTCCATAACCCAGCAAACTTTAAGGATTCATTGGTGATTATTTCATCCCCCAAAGGCCAAATTGCATTAATGGAGTACAATGATGTGCATTGGTTTCAATGTCAAGTTCTATTACTCAAACAACTCTAAATCATGAATGTATGATGCACATATGATGTATAACATGATCTAAAGACGTTCACTCTAAACTTTTTGCAAAACACGAAGAACTCATCGAAACATTTTATCAAATACCTTGTATGCATTGAAACATTCAATGGGAAATTATAGCTTTGGGCACTTCAAATAATCCAAAAATTTTCACCTAGAATTAGAATTCAATTAATCCACATCTAACCTAGATCCAATCTCCATCAATCCACAATTCGAAATTCACAAGAATATATCAAGAAAACTATAATTATCATTCATAATCCTTCAAAATGTGTGAAGTCATACATTGGATTTTCTTTTCATGCGAAAAGGGCTTTGAATCTTACTTATTTAATGTGGAGTTGGATAGTGGGTGAAAAATCAAATTTGGGAGTAAATTGGGAGTGAGGGATTTGAAAGTTATGTAATGATTTTTTTGGGAAATAACAACCTTTATATTGAAACTGTTGATTATGCCCATAATTTGGCCGTACGATCGCATGCTTGAAGAAGGCATGATCGCGTTGGAAAACACTATAGTCATTGCTTATTTTTAATGCAGTTGCTCGATCGCACAGTAATACTACCACGCAATCGCGTGGTTTAGTTGTAGATTTAAAAAAAAATCTTTGTTTCGTTCAAAATTTTGTTTTCAACCCCTTTGTGCATCGAGATGAGTGACACTTATTTCCTAACAATATTCTCATGTTCTAGGCTCAAGTGCGTGCTAGTGATCACGATGAACTAATTAATGAACTAAAAAGCAATAAAACATATCAAAGATGTAAAGATGCATGCAATCCTACAACTAAGATCTTAAGTAAATATTAAAGCGGTACATCAAACATAATAAATAAAGGGTTTGAGAATTTGGTTGCCTACCAATAAGTATTTAATTTATAGTTTGAGACATATTGAATATCACTTGCTCATTATCTACCCTGAATTTTACCTCCCCTTTCTCTACATCAATTAATGCTCTTTCGTTACATGGAAAGGTCGGCCTAAGGTCAAGGGGATCTTGTTATCCTCCTCCTTTTCCAAGATAACAAATCAGTTGGGAATATAAATTTGTCCACTTTTACTAGAACATCTTCAATGATCTCGTATGATGTCTGATTAAGCGATCGGCTATCTGTAATATTAGTGATATGGGTATGGGAGCTCCCAATCCTAACTTCATGTAGACAAATAAGGTCATTAAATTAATGCTTGCACCAAGATCACATAAAATCTTATTAAATTTTAAATCACCAATAATGTAAGGTATTGAGAAACTCCTTGTATCCTTAAGTTTGGGTGGAAACTTCTTTTGCAATATTACACTGCACTCCTCAGTTAAAGATAATGTCTCGAACTCTTCAAGCTTCCTCTTTTTGGAGGCCTCTTTCAAAAATTTAGAATAACATGGAATTTGCCTAATTGCATCGATGAAATGAAGAGAATTTCTAGGAATTTATTGAACTGCTGAACTTTGTTACTTTTTCTCAACCGCTAAAGGAAGAGAATAGAGGAATCATAAGGCTTAATTGTTGATTTCATCTTATCTATTTCCCCCATTGTTTTAGGTGCCTTTCTAGAGGCTTCAACCGATTTTTCCTCCTTTTCAAATTCTTTTTCTTGTCCTCATTCGCACGCTCCCTTAGAAAACTTCCCAGGAGGTCACCCATCCTAGAATTTCTCCAAACCAAGCACGTTTAACTATGGAGTTTCTAATGATGGACTTTCAGAAAAGAAGGTTCTCAGTGTAATATACCCAATAATATGTTATCCACTAATCAACATTCAATATCATCAGCTTATCGTATCTATCCATATAGTACATTTATGCACTATCTTGAACAGTTGATCCCTTCACATTCAGGAAGTTGAACACCACGACGTGTTGTAATTGCATTTACCCGTGGTTTCTCTGTGAAACCTTTTAATTAAGGGTGCACAAAAGAACCACAAAACCGCAAATCGAACCTGACTCATTGGTTTGAGATTGCATGGACCCATAGTTTTTTTTCTCTCAAACCAAACTAAACCATTTCAAAATGGTTTAGTTTAAGTTTTTCTTTTCAAAAAACCGCAAAAAATCGAACCAAACCGCTTTAATTTTTTAATAAAGATTTAATTTTATTAATTTGAATTTACCATTTTTCCACTAAAAAAATGTAAAATTTAACTATGAAAATAAAACTCTCGTGTATATATTTTCTCATTTTCATTGCATTATGATGATCCCAGAAAAAAATGTATAGAAGTTTCTAACCTTGCAGTTTAACCCATGTATGCACTGAAGGTAAAAAAATTGTACTAAGTAAGAAAACTGATCAATATAATGCAACAATAATTCTAATTACAATGAACTGATGAAAATGAAGAGGAACTTAAATCTTTGACTCGATCTATCAAATCTTCAAATGATGTATAGTGCATATCGACAACTGACAGTCTGAAAAGCATGCTTCCACATTTCAGTGAAGTTATTCACTCATCAAAACGCTTTTATTATCAATCTAGTGTAAGAGTAATGAGGTAAAGAATGAATCAAAGAATGTTAACATATTTTAACTTAAATTAACTTCTAATTTACCTTTATATATTAAAAAAATACGAATTAATTTGACATCTAAAATATATTATATTATGTTGATATGTAAACCATGGATTAAAATCGAACCAACCCGCAAAAAATGATTTGGTTTGGTTTGAAAAAATGTCAAACAGCTTAAAATAGTTTGGTTTGAAAATATATCAAAAACTGCCCAAACCAGATTGCGTTCACCCCTACTTTTAATATTTGGGGAAAATGAGTGAGAGGTATATACACTCTGTCACATGGAGCAAAATAGATTCTTCTTGGAACAAATTCCATATCTTTCTTTATAGTTTGGATAGCTAATATTTGCTCCTTTGGATTAATTTCAGTATTGTTGGGAAGTTCTCCATGTGCTCTGTTTGTGAAGACCTGTGCTATCTGACCTACTAGTGTCTCAAAGTTTCTTATCAATGCCTAATGATTTTGCAGATTGGAGTTTTCCCTTCTCATAAACTGATTAGTTTTACCCATGAACTGCTCTGTTTTATCCATAAACTACTCAGTCTTCTTCATGAGCATACCAAACATCTCTTCAAGTGCGGCCATTACCAGACCAGCCTCTTTTGGATATAGGCAACAAGGGTAAGAGTTTGAAGTTGCGACAGAACAAAGTATCTTACAAGATGGTATACCACGAGGATCTTGTTTTAATTTTCATGCTTTAGTTTTTTTTTATTGGAAAATTGCCTGATTTTAAATATTCAATGATTGGATCCATCTAGCATGGCTCCAATTCAGTGATATCCTTGATGTGGAAGAGAAGTGTAATGCTTTGCTCGGAAGGTGTACAAACGAATATTGTTCTCTCCAACCAGCTATGTTTTGCAAATGTGTGTCTTGACAAGGCGTCGACCTTATGGTTGGCTGACCTTGATATCTATTCTAATTTGCATGATCAGAAACTCCTTTTTAAATCCAGGACTACCATTCGGTAAGATGACTTTTTTTCATCTCTTGCTTGAAACGATCTGCCTATCTTTCCGACCAGTAGTTGAGAATTGCTTAGTACTTTAACATGCTCAATCTCCAGAGGAAGTGCAGCCTGTAGCCCTATGATGATGGCTTCATATTCTACGTTGTTATTAGACATCGAGAATTTGAATTTTACCACGCAATGAATTTCTATTGTTTTTTCATCTTTCTTTAGTATGACGCCGGCCCCAGAGCCTACATTATTGGATACCACATCCACATGTAAATCCAAGCTATCTTCCTTTCCGCTATCACTACTTCCTAGCCCATGAGGTCTTGGTGCAAGCTCCTTGAAAAATTCCGCTAAGACCCTAAATTCAATGCTGAGCTTGGCTTATTTGAGAAGGCTTCCGAACACATTTGGTTTTTACAAGATCTTTTTCAGAGGTTGATTTGTGAGGACTGTGATGGCATGTTCTTGAAAGTAAAGCCTCAAATTCTCGAATGTCGTGATAAGGGCAAGTGACAATTGCTCTACTGAAGTGTATCTTGTTTCTTTGACAATTAATATTTTACTTGCATAGTAGATTTAACTTCTAAGCTTTCCTTTCTTCTTTGATGAGAACGACGCTGGTTGCATGTTCTGAAACTACCAGTGTAGTAGAAGAATATCCCCAAGGTTTGGCTTGACCAGTATCAGAGGTGATCCCAAATATTTTTTTTCAGTTGTTTGAACCCAAGTTTACAATCATCATTCCTCTTGAATTCCTTGTTTCGTCTAAGGTATATGAAGAAAAGGTAAAATTAGTCTGTTGCTCTTGACATGAAACAGCCAAGGGCTACTACTCTTCCTATAAGCTTTTAAACTTCCCTTATGCTTTAAGGAGATTCCATCGCTATAAGGGATGTGATCTTATCAGGGTTTACCTCGATGCATCTCCGAGTGATCATGAATCCCAAAAATTTTCTTGACCCTATCCCAAATGCACATTCGGTCATGTTGAGTTTCATCTGATGTTGGCTGAGGGTGGAGATGATATTTTCCAATTGGTAATGTGTTCCATCCTTCTCGACCTTTTGACAACCATGTCATCCATGAAGACTTCAATGCTTTTCCCTATGTGTTTGACAAAAAACCATGTTTACCAGCTTTTGATATGTTGCCCCTACATTTTTAGATCGAAATGCATGACCTTGTAACAATATATAACTTTGTCTACCATAAATGAGGTCTTATCCTGGTCTTCTTCAGTTATTCTAATCTGGTGGTACCTTGAAAAGGCATCAAGAAAGGTGTAGAGTTCGGACCCCGAGGTTGAGTCCACCAACTTGTCATTTTTGGGAAGGGATGGTTGTCTTTATGGCATACCTTATTCAAATATGTGAGATCTATGCATACAGGCCACTTTTCATTGGCTTTCTTCACTAAGACCACATTGGCCAACCATCCTGGATATTTTACTTCTCCGATAAACCAGACTTTTATGAGTTTGTCAACCTCTTCCCTGATGAAGTATCTCATTTCGATGACAAATTTTATTCTTTGATGTTTCACCGAATCTTTTTCAGGTTGCACATTAAGCCTGTGTACCAAAAGTTCAGGATCAATTCTAGGCATGTCTTCTACACTTCAAACAAAGACGTCCAAATTTCTTCTCAAGTAGTGTGATAGTTCTTCCTTTAACACTTTGAGCATATCTTTCCCGATAGTGAATATCCTTCCTTCAGAGATCACGACTTATTCCAACTTTTCTACTGGGGACATGCACTCTTCCATTAATATTCTTACTCTAAAAATGAAGAAAGACTTTTCGAATATGGTCAAGTGGGTTGGTACACTGAACACCAACCCATTCAAGATGAAAAAAAAAAAAAAAAAAAAAAAAACTACAAGCAACTACATCAAGAACCTCTATTGGCACAAATGTCACTAGTTTTGTTTTCCCCTTGCTTATGCAACTGATATAAAAACTTCTTTCCGCTGCTTGATCTTCATGTATTGTGGAAATACTTGTAGGTGTGGGGAATTTGACAGCCAAATTGTATGTCGATACAATAGCTCTGATGTTGTTAAGTAAAGGTCTTCCCTGAATAACGTTGCATGCCATTGGATTTTGGACTACTTGGAACAGGGTCATTTTTTATGGCTTGTTTTTCTTCTGATTCCAATGAAGCAGGTAGATATATCAGACTCTCTGGTTTAATGGATCCTCATGATCGTTTGAAGCCTATCTTTTGGAAGCCGCATATGGTTAAAAGTATCAATAGGACTTTTGGGATGCTTCCATTGTCAATAAGTATCCTCTTCACATTGAAGCTTGCAATTGTAGTCGAGACAGCCACTGCATTGTCATGCGGGGAAGAGACTTCTTCCATGTTGGTACTATTAAAAGTGATGTTGTTGATAAGGTCGGGTTCTTGTATGACCACTTCAGTTTCTTGATTTCCCAATACCCGAACATAATTTTTTCTAGCATGGTTAAGTCCCCATTTGAAGCTATTCCTCCAACAACAAAATCGATCATGCCAGCGAATTGATTCCTCTCTTGATCATTTTTCTCGGGATTACACCCAATCTTGTTGTTCTTTTTCACATGCTGCCCAGTTGGCTCCTCTTGATAAGAGCCCCAGTTTCCGTTTGATGGTTTCTTCAATCCTTCGTGGTATGTCATTGACTTATATGAAATTTGCAGTACTTGTTACGATTGGTATCGGTGATTTTTTCTTTCACGAGCTTAGGCCACCACAAGTCATCCCTGTCCTTGATCTCCATCAGGATGCGATATTGAGATGTATTCAAAGAAATAGGATCCTAGAGTCCATATTTGTTTCCTCTTGTATCAGGACATAAATTTTTTTCGAACTCTTCCATCATGAAATCTAGAACATTTGCTTCACTGCTTCGAAGGCTCTAACGAAGACGTAATGGTCGTAACCTGGGTTTGAACTCGTGTTTTCACTGAGAACATTGCTTTTACTTCGAACGTGAGAGCTTATATAACGGCAATGATGTGAAGATCAAGAATTTGGAGTCTTTCATTATTAAAGCGGGTCATGAATTCTCATAGTGTCTCATTTGAGTATTGTCTTAACTGCATGAGAGGCGACATTTTTTCTTTATTCGTTCGCTGCTGGTGAAAAAGGCTGTGAAATTTTCAGTGAGATCGCCAAAGGAAGAGATTGATCCTAGTGGTATGGTAGAGAACCAATCCTGAGCCGAATTAATCGAGGTCTACGAGTATTCTACATCTCCATAACATCAGTACACGTGTTCAAGTGGTTGTTCGGTCTAAAGTCCCATCATACTCTATTATTCAAGAATATTTGAACCGACTAGGCAAGGGGAAAGCGATTATTTCAGAGTAAAGAGATTTTTTTTTCCATGTGAAAGTAGCTTGACCTTGTGTACTCTGCCTAATTTCGTCTGTTATCTGTTCCTAAATGATTTTGGAGATTTCTTGTTATGTTATGTTTGTCGACCCACTTGTGACGAAGTGGGCTGTATGTGCTAACCCTGAGGCATGACCTCGGGAATACTTGTATTTGGGATGACGTGAAGAACGACGTGTTGCTGGATAATTTGGCGAAGGTCATTCAGTTGCTGTTGGAGTTCATTGAAAGATTCTCGACTTAAAGGTCCTTTTTCAAGAGGGGCTTGCTGACCACCAATCTCTTGAACATCTTCGAGAGGGGGATGGTTGTCCTCTCTAACTGGATGATTGGTTAGAAGTATAGACCCTGTAGGTGTGGAAGGGCGAGTTTGTCGGGTATTAACAATGACTACTTGTATTGCTTTCCACAAACGGTGTCAATTGATGCTACAAAAATTAATGACCTTGATGTAGCAAGGCAAGAGTCTGCTAAATTAGTGTAAAAGATGATCTGATGCGTTCCAATGAACCTGCAAAAAAGACGGTGATAGATTTCCTCGTCTTCACTCCGGTGTAAGAATTAGTTTTCTGGACAAAGAGAAATATATAGAGAGAATATGCTTAACAAATGAGCTCTATTTATAGGGCTTTCTTCATCCTACTAGGAAAGAAAATCTTGTTGAAGGAATACCTTGTAGATGGACACTCCTTGTGTGACCTTGATTCTCTTTCAGGTAAGGGAAGTTTAAATAGTAATTTATCTTGATTTAATAAGATATAAGACCCAAAACATGAACCACTGATGTATTCCGAGGATGACGTTGGCACATAAAAGATACACGATATATTTATGGACAGATCGGCATGTGGGCTGAGCTTAGCCTATGATAATTTGGGGTTTCAAGAGATTGGCCGGGTAAATAGGCCAGCCTTGTCCCAAAAGGAGCAGGTTGGATTTTACCCTAACCTTGACATTAATCATTTATTAAGATTCTGCCTTTGGAATAGCTCAAGATTTATGCCGATCAGCTTTGTTCAATTTAAGTTTGAAATGGATAAACTTGGAATTGTGTTACTTTTTAGTATCGTTCAGTTTGATATTTTAACTTATTTAAGGGTAGCCATCATACATCTTTAAGAAAACAATTAGAAAGGAAAAGGATATAAAAAAAAAAAATCAAAAGAAAAAAGGGAGAAATGAAGAACTTTTAAATTTTTTGATTCATTTAACTTTTTAAGTATATTTATGCCAGAATTCTTAATAACTAAACTACATTTTAGATGCATACAAGATTTATAATATTTACACATTAATACATTTGTCTCAAACTTTCTTGAATGCATTTTTTATAAATTCACTTTGTTTGTAGTTTTTTTATTAAAAAAAAAAAAAAATTAAGGTAGAGTACGATACTCATTTTCACATTGTATTTTTAAAAAAGCAAAATATATAATAATGCAAAAATAAAATTAAATAATTAACCCTAATTTTAATGCACGTTAAAAATATTTTTGGATGAAAACCATAATTAATGACAATAGTTGTTTCTTTTTTTTAATTAATATCATTGACCATTTAAGTACACCATCATAGCCTTAATTAAGAAAGCTACCAAATGCAAGTCACAAAGTTTACTAGGAAAAAGTTTTTATCTGTAAAAGACTGACTTGCACAAAAAATTTCTCAAACCACTTTTTAATCACATACGTTTTCCAAAATCACTTGCAACCATATATTTTATTCCGAAAACATCATATCCTTTGTTTATAAAAAAAAAATTATCAAGGCTAAATAATCGCAATTTCTCAGAGGTTAGAAAAGGAAATAACCACTTGCGGTCTCACGTGACATTTGTCTGAAGCTATTTTTCCACCACTTGTACAAGGAAAAATTTGCCTTGTTAGAGGATAAATAGTTTTTGGAAGAAATCTTCAATTTTAACATCGTACTTCAGAAAATGGTAAAAACACGAAACGTTGCATTCATGAGATTTTTTTTAAACCTCATAAAAATATCCTTAAAAATTTTCCAATGGGGGAGTAGATATTGATTTTTGTTATATATGTTTCTTGTATTTGTTTTATTTTGTTCTATTTAATTTAGCGCGACAATTTAGATGAACGATATGAATGAAATTGTAAAGAAACACACACAGGTTTAATGTGGTAAGACAATTTTCCAACATCCACACAAGAGAAATTATTATATTTTCACTATATCAAAAAACTGTAAGGTTACAACATATTTATATTAAACTCTAGCCACGTACAAGTATCAAGGCTAGAAGAAAAATCCAAAATTACCCCTAATTCGGCCCAGGCCAACAAACATTAAATAAAGCTTCTTGGGGTCGATTCATTTGATCTGCTGTGCTTCGACATCGGCTCACTTTTCTAGCATTTATATGCTCCACTCGATATAAGCTACATATTACAACAATCTCCACCTCGGTGTATACCGCTCCCTTAGGAGAAAATAGAAAGTATACCCTTGAAGCTTTACGTGAGACCAATGGTTTGGGACCTCTCTTCTCTAGTACTTGGAAATATTAATCAAGTCCAAGCAATACTTGAGACTTCCTGCGATAACATGCTTCGTTAACATATTAGCTGGGTTCTCTGAAATGTGAGCATTCTCAAGCAATAATTCACCTCAAGAAACCAACTCCTTTATCATGTGAAACCTCCTCACATCTATATATTTGGTCCTTATATGATTCACTTGATTCTTTACAAAATAAATGGCTCTTTGACTATCACACAGTAGCTGAACTCCACCTTGCTGAACAACCAACTCTTTGACCATCCTTGTAAGCTACAATGCTTCCTTAGAAACCTATGCCACTACCATATATCTTGACTCAGTCGTAGATAGTACAACCAAAGACTGAAATGTAGACCTCCACCTAATAGGTCCCCCTGCAAGAGTGAATACATAACCTATAGTAGACCTCATGTCATCCAAATGTCATGCATAGTCTGCATCCACATATCCACTAAATGAAGCATCATTCTATTGCCTACTAAAAATGATACCATCATTTGCATTATCTTTCAAGTATCTGAGAATCCACTTGACAACATTCCAATGTTGTTGACCTGACCTAGCCAAGAACTTGCTTACAACACTGAGAACTTGTGGTAATCTGGTCTGGTACAAACCATATCATACATCAAGCTCCCCACTACACTAGCATATTAAACTTTTGACATGTCCTCCTTTACATCATCTGTCTTCGGGCACTAAGTGATAGACAATCTAAAGTGACTCACCAAAAGTGAACCCACTTGTTTTGCATGATCAATGTTGAACCTCTCTAACACCTTCTCAACATAACTACACTGAGATAGCCATAATTTCCTAGACTCTCTATCTCTACGAGTCTCCATACCAAAAATTTTCTTGGATGCACCCAAATCCTTCATGTCAAATTCTTTACTCAACAAGGTTTCAACTTGTTGACCTCACTTATACTCTTCGCAATAATCAACATATCATCCACATGAAGTAACGGAAAAACAAGCGAACGATCAGCAAGACTATTTACATAAATGCAACAATCATATTCACATCTCTTGTAGCCAATTTGGATAAATTACCGTGGAGATTGTTTCAGCCCATAAAGTGATTTCCTCAATTCACAGACTAATTGCTCCTGCCCAGCCTGACTAATTCCCTCCGCTCATCCAAATCTCCACGAAGAAAAGTTGTTTTCATATCCATTTGCTCCAAATACATATCCATGTTCTACCAATGCTAATACTACCTTGATGAAAGTGTGTCAGACCATAGAGGGGAAAATATCATCACAGTCAACTCTTTCTTATGTGAGCAGCCCTTTGCTACCATGCGAGTCTTGAACTTTCCCCCCTCTTTTTCTGAATCGCTTCTTTCCTTTTATACACTCATTTGCAACCTATCGCCCTCTTCCATTATAGAAGCTCCATCAATTCTTCTTATGCAGGTACTCCCTGTCTTCCACCATAGCACTCATCCACCCGCTCTTCTCTTGGCTACTAACAGCCTCCTAAAGAGTATTAGGATATCTGCTACTAGTAATATGTGCATAAGCGACCAGATCTTCAAAGCCATATCGGATGGGAGGTGTGATAGTACGCCTGAGTCTGTTTGTAGCTATAATGTGACTCTCATCATCACCTAAACTTGAAATCTCTATAGAATGCAAGTTGTTTTCTACATCATGAGTCTCCGGTTCCACCAGCACCACATGCTCATTACTGCTGCAGTTTTTTGACATCTATTTCTAGAGGTGGGCATTAACCGACCAAACCTACCCAAACCAACCCGACCCAATCAGTTTAAGCCTATTTTTCATGAAAATCGGGTTGGGTTCGGGTTTTGTTTAAAAAATTTTAGTCGGGTTGCGGGTTTGATAAAAACCCGACCAAACCCAACTCAACCCGAATAATTTTTTTTTTTAATGAAGCTTAACTTATTTAAATATTGTTTGAACATATTTTAATTTTATTAGCAGATGTTCGATTTATTGTATTTGTGGTTATTGTACTGTACATAATTGATTTGAGTTAATGATCGATTCATGGTTTTTTTTTTTTTCTTTTTTAAGATTTTTTACTAATTGGGCCAAAGCCCAAGCTGTCCAACCTGACCAAACCTGACCGAAACTTGGATGTGTTGGGTTGGGTTGGGTTGATTTTTTTTATCAACCCTACCATAGTGAGTTAGGTTCGGGTTGGGAAAAAAATCGACCCGACCCAACCTACGCCCAAGTCTACCCGTTTCTTCTTTCCCATAGTACACTATAACATAGATTTCTCATAAAAAGTCACATCTCTACTAATCACCATCTTGTTTCCTTTGGATCTCATAACGTGAGCCCTTTTACCCATTTCTGATACCTCAAAGAGATACACTATTTAGACTTTGCATCAAGCTTCGATCTCTCATCACTAGAAACATGCATGTAGGCTTGACACCGAGCACTCTCAAATCGGAGTAGTCTACTGATGTACATGTCCACACCTCCTCTACTACCTTCCCATCATGTGTTGTTCTAGGTGATCTATTAATCAAAAAATATGTCATACTCACTGCACCTATCCAGAATTTCTTTGCAAGCCCTACATTCAACTTGAGACACCTTGCTCTTTCTTCTATAGATATGTTCATCATTTCTGCCACACCATTTTGTTGTGTCTTACATATTATGAAGTGTCTCTTAATTCCCTATTTCTCACACAAAACTCCATGAACTTTGAATATGTGAAATCAATACCATTGTCTAACCTGAGGCATTTAATCTTTCTTCTTATTTTGGTTTCTACTTCAACTTTCCATAAACTTGAATATGGCAAATGTTTCTGACTTGTGCCACATGAAGTGTACCCAAACCTTTCTTGAATAATTATCAATAAGAATCAAGAAATACATATGTACTTCCTATGATGCTACTTTTAACGGTCCCTGAAGATTTGTATGAACGTAGTCAAGAATCTCTTATGTCTTGTGTATGGTTGTCTTAAACTGCATCCTATGTTGTTTCCCAAGAACACAATATTTGCAAAAATCGAGTTTACATGTTTTAACACACTTCAACAAATTTCTCTTATGAAGCTCCATCATACCACGCTCACCTATATTCCCTAATCACACGTCACAAGATGTACTATCTGATTTAGACGTTGCATCAGCAACTCTACTCTCTACTCAGATTTATAAAAACAACCACTAGAGTCTAAAATACTTAATAAAAATATAATATTCCTCAACTCTGAGACATATCTCACATCACACAACATTCTAACAAGACCATCAAACATTGTAATTCTAATATTTCTCATTCCAATTTTGCATGATATATCATTCCCCATCATACCAGAACCAAAATTTACCAACCTGTAGGTGCCAAATAATTCTTTGTTGGGAGTTGTGTGAAAAGAAAACGCTGAATCTAGAATTCAAGAATCTATGAGATGATCCAAAATGGCTGAAATAGATAGCATATCTCTGTCATGGCTTTCCAAATTTTCCTCAACTGCATTCACAGACCTCGTTGAACCTTTTTTCCTCTCATTATTGTCATTCTTCCACTATGGATATTTCTTCTTTATACGCCCATTTTGTTTGCACTTGTAGCATTCAATGTCCTTCCTCCTTCTTTATAAAGTCCATTGGAGATTATGCCATCGCTCCCCTTCTATATTGGCCCACTTTCTAGCATTCACGTATTCCACTCGATATAAGTCACATATTACAACATTTTAATTTTTTATTATTATATTATTATTATTATTATTATTTTGTGATTTTGAATGTTCATGTTTTCATTAATTTACAAACTTTGCGACAATAAATATAGAAAACATATAGCGTTGTAGTTATCACGTTAAAACAAGTCATCCATGATTTGATAGTTCCATTTTCCTGTGATCCCAGGTACCAGAAAAAGGACCTCTCTATTTTATGAGCGCTGTAGTTATCAACCCAGAGGGCTATGGATTTTGCTTTCAGATTTCTGTAAAGACTTGACCTGAATATTAGTTGGTGGAGCACCTGTCTTATGCTAGATAGTCTGTTCTTTACCATTATTACCTCCTACCCTACCCAGTTCGCGGAAAAGGTCCTTGAGTGGAGGAAGTCCACTATATTATGGTGATAGTTAAGAAACTTAGGCAAGGTTGGGTCCTTACAAATAGGACAAATATAGACCAAACCTTTGAAGGGCCTTCACCATGCATCATAACACTAACTTGAGTTTCTTTTTCTTGTCACAATCCTTTCACGAACTATGGTCTAAATTAATAGAACTGAGTTTTTTTCCCACTAAGTTTGAACTTAAAATCATTGACGTGAATGCATATAAAGATACCCCCTCCATCCTAATTATTTAGGCTGATTTGATTTTTCACACGAATTAAGAAAACATATTTAATATCATTGAAAAAAGTAATTTTTGTAAAGAAAATTTCCAACTTACCTTTATTTAATATCAAAACTATTTATTGAAATAAATTAGGGTACATTAGTAAATAAGCAAAATAAATATTTCTCAATAAAGAAACAATTCTATATAATTAGGACAAGAAAAAAAAAGGAAAGACGGTTTATAAAATTGAGACTGAAGGAGTATAATATTTTAGTATGTGACACTTTCAATGTCAGAAAATCATATAATACCACTAAAAGGACATGTTATAATATTCACCAGCACAACCTTCCTATGTCACATTACATGCAGGAATTGTTAATTTAAGCCTTTTGGGTTACATCTATTGACATTAATCATTAATCCTAACATCCTTTTCTGTTTTTTCAACTATTAAAATTCCAATTCAAAGTTTGATACAAGACATCAATGTCAAGCGGTCATTGTAACAAAGTTTTAATTAGAAGGGAATAACATCATTATAATTAGCAAATTAACTATCATGAGTCCAAAATCATAGTGACTAAGTGGACTTAAAGTTGGTTTATAAAGCTATGATTTGCCAAATCATAAACAGTTGGTACGAGTTAGTTTTTGTAAAATAACTTCTTGAAAAAGTAAATTTAATTTTGTTTGAAAACTAATTTTGAAAATCACTTTTTATTCTGGACATGAAGCAACACTAGACTAATTTCCTTTAAAAACTCATATAAATTGTGAAAATATTTTTAAAAAAATTGTCAAACTGATCAAAAATAACTTTTGGATCTAAAAAAAAAAAAAAAAAAAATTTGACTCCTTCAATGACATCCCAAACAGGTTCTAAGTAACACACCCTTGTGTTCTTGTGCCACTAGTACAGAATTACTCATTCACGTTGGTTGTAATAGGCAATACGCGTCGGTTGTAGAGGCGATGTATATGACGCAGACTCGTATGTAAAAATCGATGCCTAAAGTCTTTTTCTTTTCTTTTTTTTTTTTGGGGGGGGGGGGTTTCTTTCATCCATTCTGCTGCAACAGAAATTCAATAATTCAAATATTGCAATTTATCCATCTAATAACTAAAAATCAACAATACAAAATTAAATCAATAACTAGTTGAAATACCCATACATATATACAAACACATCTATAATATAAATACTTTTATATATATATATATATATATATATATATAGACACAAAGAGAAAGTATATAAACATATATACATGATTTATATACATTATATATAATACATATATTTACATACATTATACATGCATAAATATTATTACATATATTTACATACATTATATATATACATATAGATAAAAATACATGTATATAAAGAGGGAGGTGGGTCTCTTACGAGATGGTGGAGGCGTGCGGCGGTGAAGGAGGTGCAAGTCTGGTGGTTCGAGGAGAGGAAGAGATAAAGAGTGAGGGGAAGAATGTGGTGATGAACGTTGCCGGGAAATGGAGGAATGATGGTGGTGGTGCCGGCGGCATAGTGCGGTGGTTCGGGTGAGAGAAAAATAAAGAAAGAGGTGGGAAGAGATTGAGTAGTGAAAAAAATAGAGATGATCTGCGCATTTTGTTTATAAGTAAATAAAGGAATACGTGAATGGGCGTCGGTTGTAATATTACAACCGACGCCTAAAGTACATATATTTTTTAATTTTAGGCGTCGGTTGTAATATTACAACCTACACCTAAAGTCTTTTTTTTTTTATTTTTTATTTTATTTACTTTAGACGTCGGTTGTAATTTTACAACCGATAATTAAAGTCTTTTTTTTTTCCTTCCTAAAGAATACGCGTCGGTTCTTCAAAAATCGACGCGTATTCTCCTGTTTTACGCGTCGATTTTTTTTATGTTTAAACTTTACACGTCTGTTGTAATATTACAACCGACGTCCATTCTTCGATTATATTTACAAAAATACCACCGTCCTTTTATAGGCGTCGATTTTACTAAAAATCGACGTATATTCCTTATTTTTTTTTTTTTGTGATTTTTGTACTAGAATTAAATTTATTTGTTTGCCCTAATGGACCGGCTCTTTTTTTTTGTAATAGAACCCAACACTTGTTCTTGCTCTATCAAACCATGACGTCATTTATCTGAGTTAATTGTTTCAGTCTTCACTGAACTTATACCTTGGTCTCATATTTATCAATTAACTATACAATATTTCCCAAACTCACTAACTTCTTCAAGTTATTCTCCATTTATGATCAAACAATTACCTACATTCATAAATAATATATTCTCTCAAATTACTTTTTTAACTACACATATTTTCTTAAATTACTTTTTAACAATATGTCTTGAAAACATAATATTATTTATTTATAAATAAAAAACTTTTATTCTATGTATCGTCATAAAAACAGTGCCCATTTGAACTGTAAAGTCAAAATAAATTTTAAACGCAGCTTAGGATGTCAATAAATACGGTACAAGTCATTTTTGTACAATTAATAAATCCAGCTTTCATGTTTTGTAACATAGGTATAAAAAATAACATAAGATAAAAACTCACTGTAGACCTTTAAGGCTTTGGTCAGCCGCCTTTAATTGATTTATTAAAAAAAAAAAAAGGTGTAGCCCACACCCTGAGGGCCCGAACCGACCACGCCCAAGGCCATTGGTTCGGGAAGGTAAATCCAGGTTATGCCTCCAAGGAGCCAGGGTGGAAGGGCTTATGGTAAGCATGAGAAACGCTCAATAACTCCCGCTTGCCACAAGGCCAATTCCACCTTGCGGGGAATCGAACCAAGCACACAGCTGCGCTGAGCACTTACCACCCATCCCCTTTGCCACTTGGAGATGTGCCCTGGGGGCCCTTTAATTGATTTATTTATAATGGAATTTTATTGTTTTAAGATAAAATATGTGGTTAAAAAGTATTTTTAAAATTGTATTGTTTATAAATTGATTTATAAATGATTTAAAAAAAGTTTATAAATAAGGAATTTATGAGTTTCGAAGTAAAATATGTTATCAAAATATAATTTAAAAAATTTATATAGTTAAAAAATGATTAGAAAAATTATTTATAAACAATTCACCAAACATCTGCAAATACTTGATTTAATATGACTAGACGTGACAGAGCACAACCAAAATTTTTAGCTTGCTTAATGAACTTGAAATTTTAGTTGGAAAATGAAAAATCTTAGGTTGTGTTTGATACACGTTCATTTGCCCGGAAAATGTCAAATAATAGAAAATATTTTCCACCTTTTATATTTGTTTGGTGTTTGACTCAAAAAATTTGCTTTGAATTTTTTTTTTTTATGTACAACAATTTAAAGCATAACTACCTCATTTACCTTGAAAATATTTTCTTGTTTATTTGGTGAAAAAATAGTTTCCACCTTAGGTTGGAAAAGTCTTTTGTGTCACTTTTGATCATTTTTGTTGTTGTTAATTGACTTATTTTTTAAAAAAAAATTAACATTATTATTATCTAGTACAAATAGTGAAAAATTAATTTTTTTTTTATTAAAATAGTTAAATTTTGATTTATTTGTCATGAAAAATAATATCAATCAAATAACAAAATTAGGAAAATCTCCAACTTTTTCAGCTGAAAAATTAATCCAATCAAACACTTCCAATTAACATTTTTCAGGAAAATAATTTTCAGGCAAATTAATTTCTAGAAAATATTTTCTTACCATCTATTTTTCATATTTTCAATCAAATTAAACACGACCTTGTTGTTTAATTTCGTGTTCAACCATGCTGGATTTTTCATTTTTCAAGACTGATATAAATATCAGGGAACCAAACTTTGTTGATTAATGTACAATTATTGTTGACAACTATGGTTGACAATTCACAACGTGACACAATCTTATTAATCAATACATCACATAATATCTATAATCAATACATAACAATTTATTATCTCATAGTTGTCAATCATAAATTTGACAACAGTTTTACAAGTAACATATTTCTTTGTTACGGATTGATTTTGGCTAGCAATACAACTCAAGGTTTTTTCTTATTTGGCCTCTATTCTGTTTAACTAAAAATTAAAGTATATTTTAATAAAGTTGCTAAAATATATGATTCAAAAGTTGATAAAATTTATGAGTCCAATAATATGTGTTGTTAAAAAAAATGAATTTGAGAAAAGATGAGATTAGAAAGTTGGGATAGATCATAGAACAGGTGTTTGATTGATGTTTAAACTTTAAATTAGCCCCCATTTGAATTTTTTTAAAATTAGATTTCTATAAAAGTTAATGATATGTTTTTTTGAAAAATTGATAAAAATAATGATTCTCATGAAATGTATGATTAAAAATAAGTTTAAAAATTAAAATAAAGGCCAAACAAGTTCTGTTTGTCAAAAGTTTTGTATTTAAAAATATGTTTTTTATGTTTTCCAGGTAAAATATATAGTTGAAAAGTGGAGAGAGAAAATTTGTATGGTTAAAAAGTGATTTGGGGAATTGTGTTGTAAAAAATATATTTGCCCAATTGAGGCTTAATAATCTTAATTTACATATATATATATATTGGCGAAAAATTAACTTGTATAATTATATTTTAATAACATACATTTTACATGCATAAAACTGGACATAATTTTGATTTATCAAAATCGAAAAAATGAAGTAGAAACCAAAAATACACGAATATGAATTCGTCGACACAAGAATTCGATTGTTTGTCCTAAAGACGATGATGCATCGAACTAGTGCTAACGATTTTATGACATTCGTCTTCCAAAATAAAACGAAGATCAACGAAGTTACTGATTCTTTGAACTCTCTTCATATTAAAAAACTTGACTAAAAATAAATGCACAAAATATTTTTGAAGTGTATATGCATTATATTAATATGATAATGCAATCATGAAAAAAATGAATGAATAAAAATTCAAATACAACATGTGTATATAGTGATCCAAAAATTGTATCTCAGAAGACACCACTCGATTGAAAGACATGTCTAAAAATACATGCACAAAAAGACACGTTACTACGTAAAGGACGTGTGTTTTAATAAATAACAATTTCAAAAAGACACAACTCTATATCCAAAAAAAAAAAATCTCGAACATTCCACAATATTCTACAAAATTTTCAAAAAAATCACGTATTTATGCGATTTAATTTAAATTAATTTCTCATTTATCCACTAACCATTTAAATAATCTCATAAAATTGGATATAACCAATTTTCCGCACAAAATTTCAACACCATATTGATGGGCAAAAAAAGGTTTAAAATTGTTCAAAGAAAAGTCAGTTTTTTCCCTGGACTTATTGGCCTTCGTAGGACCACAAATTCCACTTGATTCATAAAGGCATTGACCAATGAACATGTACATGGGTCCTCAAGCCATCAATATTGGGTTTTATTATTAATTAAAAGAGGGTTCCACTTTTCAAATCTTGATTAGTTGTTTAGTTAATTATGAAATTAAATTACCTAATCCTCATCTAAGTTGTCCATGTTTCTTATCTTAAATGATGATCCTATTACTTGCTGTATAAATGTTAGAGATTAACAATTAATAATTGGGTAAACATAAAGCTCTCTCTTTACAGAGGTTTTCTCTTTGTATTGTAAATTCGACCACGTATGAATTACTTTGTTCTCAATTTCAAAATTCCCCTTGTTCTTTGAACTGTACATTCTTACTAGTACAACTTCTATAATGAGGCATTGATTGTCATGTCTAGTGACGATTCAGATGAAACACCAAGTGATGCATCCTATAACCTATTCCTATTGAATACTCTAATGTGAAATATTAAACGTGCAACGCAACGTATCACAACTTGAAACCTAGCAACGTTTAATAACATGTCTTGGAGAATTTAGTTCAATATTAGAGACGACATTGAACATAATAAGTGATAAAAATAATAATAATTCTAGGAAGACATGTTTTGGGGACATTTTTAAGTGACATTGTGATATATCACATATTTATTGGATGGTGAAAAAATAAATGGTAGGGTAATTATTTTCACCACTCAATGAATATGTATCATGTCAATATATCACTTAAAAATATTCCTAAAAAATGTTTCCTTAGAATTACTCTAAAAATAATTAATTTAGTCTACTCAAATAAACAAATATTAACTTATATTTTACGCATAAAATTCAAATTAAAGATATAGAGCATGTTTGGCCCCCATCTTTATCTTTATAATATATAAAAGTAAGGTAGTTCCTAAAAACAATTTCTTTCCCATTTTTCTATTTCTATAAATAGTAAGGTCTCATAGAACTAAATAGTGTGAATATAAAGTGAATTAGTGTGAATGCAAAATTGATGTATATCAAATGTGAATGCAAAATTTGGATAAATGTAAACACATTTATTGCATTAATTATATATATATATATATATATATATATATATATATATATATATATATATATATATATATATTTTATGGTAAATACTAAATAATGGTTGATATTTTTTTAATCAATTTTAATTTTATTATTAACACTAATATTGAATGAGTTCAATTAATATTTTTAGTTATCAGTATTAAATTATCATTTAATTATTTTAATTATTTATTTGTTGTTCTTAATATTATAAACTCTATGTATAACCATCAATATAAAAATTGTGTTTTAATTATTAATTGTCAAATCATTTTTTATCTTTAATATTAAAAATCATATTTTCTGAAATATATATGTAGTTGAAAAAATATGTTTTTTAGTAATAATTTATAGAAAAAGTTATTGAACGAAGACTAATATTGAATAATTAATGTTTTGATTTCTTTTTAGTTAATAATATCAATAGAATGATTAATATTTTTAATCATTCTTAGTTTTAATAAATTTTTAAAAATTATTGGGCATAAGATTAATTGTATAATTTCTTGATCTCCAACTTTAATAGGTTGTCGTATCATGATAATTGCGAGATTTTCAAATTATTATTTTGACTATTTGACTTTGATTTTTTTTAGAATGTATAGTTCAAAAGTAATATGAAAATTTGTAAAATATAATTTTTTAAAGAATCTGTGATTGAAAATGAATGTTCAGAAAAATTGATTCTTGAAAAATCAATTCCATATGAGTAAGTGATAAAGTATTATGTCTTGTAGGTTAAACAACCATGCCGCTTTTATGAATCGAGATGCATAAATGATTTCTTAGTAAATAAAATTAAATATGTTTACGATATACATTCGTTAAAATTTAATCAACACTAACATTTCCTGTTGCTTAATTTGCTACATTTATTTAAATATATGACCACATCTGTTTAATTTTTAATATTAAAGTAAATATGAAATGAAATATTTGCTTAATAAATTTAAATATCAAATATTGTAATAAGATAGTTAGTACCAATTCTAATTATACTATACGGATAGTGACAAATTATTCGTGATAGTCTAGAAATTATATTTTGAAAAAATTAATTACATTAATAATCATTAAAATTGAATAGTTATGCAAATGGTCATTCAAGTATTTTATTTTATTTTTATGTGGTAAGTTATTTAAGTTCCTAAGTATTATAATTGTGGCAACTTAGTAAAAAAAAAAAACTGCCCCTATAATTTACATATAAATTAAAAAAATAAAATCATACTTTTTAACAACTCATTGTACCAAAATTTACTGTTACGAATTATATTACTTAAAATAATGAGCCTCAAACGGTGCTTAAGTATATATTCTCCACAAAATCATTATTATTAAACTCATTTTGTAGATAATGAGGGCTCAAACAATGACTAAATATGCTCATGAAAAAAAAAACGTAATATATAAAGAAAGAGCACTTCCCAAAACAAGTATTGACCCATTTTTCTGTCTATAACACATTTTCTAAAATGGTAATTAGTAGTATTAATTCATTATTTATTATTCATTTTGGACAAAATTTAAATTTAAATTAATCTAAATGAATGCAGATTTTTAAATAGCTGCAATTTTCAGGTCTCGAGGTTTTTTGGTCCGTCTTCCTCTCTTGAAAATTAATTACATTTTTTTTTAAATTCGTAAAAATAAAAAAATAAAACTTTGTCAATATCACATAAATATTTTTATTTAAAAATATAAAATGAAAGATAATAAAAGAAGAACATTCATTAATCTTTGTTCCTTTTTCTTTTCATTTTCGTTTTAATAAAATTCTAAGCGTATATCACAGATATATCTATTTTTTCTACTTATTAAAAATTCTATTTAAATGTAATTTTTCTTTTCCATTTGAAGTTTTAAATCAATTTAAATTACAATATTTAAAGAAATTCCTGGAACGATAAACATACGAACAATAAAAAAATTAAAAAATAATTAAGGTTTGTGTAATGTACCTTTGTAATTAATTTTCTTCATTCATTTATCATTTTTAATTAAGTATTTACTTCATATGTTAAAATATAAATTTGATATATGTAGGTAACAAATGATTGTGCATCGTACTGGTGTAACACTAGTTTTTTTAAGAATAATGTGATTTTGAATAGTATTTTTGGGAGAATGTGGTTAAAAAATGTTTGAAAAGTAAAAAATGATATGCTTGATTAAGATGGATGGTTGAGATTATGTATTGAATAAATTTGATTTTCAAATAATGGTGACCAAACATGAGCATAGTATCTTTCAAAAAAAAAAAAAATTCAAAGATATAGCTTTTGGGGCATTAAGGAGGTGAGTAATGGTGGTTGGCCTTGTGCATCTTAGCATTAAAATTGCTTTATCTTCAAACATTGCCATCCACCACAAAAAATACCAAGACTAAACACAAAAAAGATAAACAAAAAAGACAAATGAGAAATCAATAATGGAGAAGGGGGCCCCCACCCCCCCAACTCCTATACTAATACTCCATATCAATAGCAGATGTCCATGATAATCTTCTCTCTTTTTATTTTATAATAAATATTTATATTTATATATACATAAATCTTTAGTGGAAGGGGACGTTTCCTCGTTTTCAGCTGGACAAACACAGAGTTGAAAATATCATTTTCTTATACATCAAACACACACACACACACAAAGAGCTTTCTCTCTCTGAAAAAGTTGTTTATAGTTGATTGCAGTACTCCTGCCTGCGTCAAATGATTTGAAAACGAAGGTCAAATCAATGAAGTTGCTGAGTTTGATCACTTCACCCAAAACCCACACATAAAACATATATATTTATCTTCAAGAACATATATATATTTTGTTGAATTATTCTTATTCTAATTGAATGGAAAAGAAGAGGTAAACGTGTGGATATTTTAGTGAATAAAGAAGGATACCTTCTTTTTCACTGCCTTTTCATCTCAAGCTTCCCACTGCTTTCATTCATTTGCTGAGGCCAAAGAGCTAGTCAGGCGCCGCCGGTGGAGGAAGGAGTACAGTTACCAAAAGATCCTTAAAGACCTCAAGAAAGAATTCTGCTGTAACGGCAACGTTGTACAAGACAAAGAGCGAGCTCGGGAAGGTGATTCAACGTAAGAATGTTTCTCAGTTTCTTGTTAGTGCTGGACTTGTGAAGAAGGATCAGATCAAGATTCATGATTTCTGAGTATTGATGATAGCTAATTTACTGTGTTCTATGAGTGTGTGCGTGGATTGTGATCTTTGACAACTTTTGGTTTGGTTTTTCTGATTTCATTATTTACATCCCTTTGATCATCAGATCATGTGATGGGGTATCTAGTAGTCTCTCTCTCTCTCTCTCTCTCTCTCTCTCTCTATATATATATATATATATATATATATATATGCTATGGCTATGGTGTCACTATAACTAAAATTCTCTCTCCTTTGCAGATGGTGACGATGAAGCAGGTGCACACTCAAATTTTCATGAAACCTGCAGGTATCTATAATATTAACCTAACCAATCCCTATCTTTCCTTAATAATAAATTCAAATATCTGCTTTTACGTTTCTTTGTTTTCGTCCCACTTCCACTTTCTATCTTCTGTTGAAGAATCAATCAACTTCTATGGAGATATCAGATTTAATTATTTTTGAATTTTAATTTACAGGGCTAATCTGATAATTTTCACTCAATTCTTGACAGTTTTTGAACACTAGTTTTTCAGCAGATTATTTGAACCCTATAAAACCCAGCAAGTTTCATATATCCTTAACAGGTACACTTTCTAGTTTCTACATCTGATCACTGTTAATGTGTGTGAAAATCGTGTGCTCGATTAATAGGATAATTTTTTTTATTTTATTTGAAGATTCAAATGGCTGCGTACTTTCATGGGAATTCGGAACTACAAGGAGGTGGTGATGGGTTACAAACCCTGATTCTGATGAATCCTGGCTACGTTGGATACTCTGACACCCAACCGCCGCCGCCGCCGGGTGGCAGCAACTTCGTGTTTCTCAACTCCAACAACTTATCCCACGTCCCATCCTCTCAAACCCAACAATTCGTCGGCATCCCCCTCCAAGCCACCACTTCCACCACCACCACTTCATATCAAGACACTCAACCTCAGCAGGATCTCTCAGCCTTCAACGGCTTCCTCCCTCGTGTTCAGTACAATCCGTACAACTCGTCGATGGACCTCACAGAGCCACGTGATGTTGCGCGCGCTCAACAAGGACTCTCTTTAAGCCTCTCTTCCCAGTATCCACCGGGTGGGTTCGGGTCTTTTAGGCCCGAGGGCCACTCTCCATCCCAACCACTAGTGACCGCCAAGTTATCGGTTCATCGGGACGATATTAGAGTTTCCGGGGAATCACCTTCATCGGTCTCTGGGGTTTCCAACGGTATAACTGGTATGCAAAGTGTCCTTACGAGTTCTAAGTATTTGAAGGCAGCACAGGAACTTCTAGAAGAAGTTGTCAATGTTGGCAAAGAAGTTAAGAGTGCTACAGGATCAGGGAAGTCGACTTTAGGACAAGCCAACAGTGTTGTCGGTGAATCCTCGGCCGCTACAAATAGTGCCGGAGAAACAAGTGGAAAACACGGTGCTGAACTCACTACAACTGAAAGACAGGAAATTCAGATGAAAAAAGCAAAGTTCGTCAACATGCTCGATGAGGTAATACTCTTCATCTACTTTTAGATCGTCAAGTGCTTCTTCATTTTCCGGAACTTTAATGCTGCTACAAAATTTCTGCATCCGCCACTGATTAGAATTATCCAATTTTTGAGTTGTGTTACATGTAGGGACAAAGTTATAGAACGGTTGACAAAGAGACAATTGGCAGAAAAGTATATTTGCAACTCGGATCATCTCCAAATTTAATCCCCTGTTTAGTAGCACTTCAAATTTTAATTTGGATCAAATTCAATTTCAAAATCAACATTTAATTTTAATCATAGATTTTGTGAGATCCACAACTTTTTCAACCACACATACTATCAACTTTTATTAAAATTTGTTAAAAATCAAATTTTTATCAATACCAAACAGGGGCTAACTGCCACGCACATCATTTGTAAACCCATTTGTACAAATAGGCAATGGCATAACCATTAAACCTACCATAGTAGAGAAAATAAGTGGCTCAGCCTAGCCTAAATTTACTAGAACAAATGCTTAGTTTGTTTGTTTTGTGAAGGTGGAGCAAAGGTACGCACAATACCACCACCAGATGCAGGTTGTAATAGGTATGTTCGAGCATGCAGCAGGAACCGGTTCGGCAAAAACATACACTGCTCTGGCTTTACAGACAATCTCAAAGCAATTCCGGTGCCTAAAAGATGCCATACTAGGCCAAATTCGCTCAGCGGGCAAGAGCTTAGGTGAAGAAGAAAATTTGGGAGGAAAAGTTGAGGGTTCGAGACTCAAATACGTCGATAATCAGATTCGACAACAAAAAGCTCTACAGCAATTGGGTATGATCCAACACAATGCTTGGAGACCCCAGAGAGGATTGCCTGAGCGTTCTGTTTCAGTTCTTCGTGCCTGGCTCTTTGAACACTTCCTGCACCCGTAAGTTCTTTTCGAATTTCTTACAAAATCCAGTAATTTTATAGGTATTTTTTTAATGAAATGTTTGATGTTCAGCTATCCCAAGGATTCGGATAAGCACACGCTTGCTAAACAGGCAGGGCTTACTAGGAGTCAGGTATCTAAAAAGGATTATACTGACATGTACAAACAATTTTGTACAAACTGGGTTATATGGAGGGGATACACGAATATTTTATTGTGTGTGAACTCCCTCCTTATGAGGATTAGTAAATTTGTTTGTACAAATTTGTTTGTATATGTAGCATGACCTGAAAAGGACTCATCATTTTTCTACTACTTTTGTGGACTTCTCAAGTGTGATCTTAAGACATTATGGCATTTAGGTGTCTAATTGGTTTATCAATGCTCGAGTTCGGCTCTGGAAACCGATGGTCGAGGAGATGTACATGGAAGAGATGAAAGAACAGAAAAACAACGGATCCGAGGAGAAGACTAGCAAAAGTGGAAAGAATGAAGAATCGGCGTTAAAATCTAAAGCTGCGCCACGAGAGAATAGCCCCGGAAACGAAAATCAGAACAAGAATTTCATTGCAAAACAGGATAAACCCATTAACCAGTCAATCTCAACTAGTTCCACATCTCCAACTGATGAAACTTTCAAGAATAATCAGTCAGGTTTCAACTTAATCGGTACATCAGAAATCGAAAGCATTACTCGAGGAAGTAGAAAGAAACCATGCAGCAGCATTGTTCCTTCAAGAAACATGGATTCAAATTCAAATTCCACCGATGCAAACAATGATCAAATTGCAATGAAATTCATCAATGAGGGACAGAGCGGAGATGGATTCACATTAATTGGAGGAGGATTTGGTTTGTATCCAATGGGGCAAATCGGGAGGTTCGGGACAGAACAATTCCAGGCTCCATACTCAGGAAATGGTACGGTCTCTCTTACTTTAGGCCTTCCACACTGCGAAAATCTCTCCGGTGCACATCAAACTTACCTTCCGAACCATAGCATAAGAGGAGTTGAAATCGAACAAACAAATGCGTTCAACGGTACGAATACTCCAACATCGGCTCACTCGACTAGCATGTTTGGAAACATCAACATTCAGGACCGCAAGAGGTTAGCGGAACAATTGTTGCCGGACTTCGTAGCTTGATGAGTTACTGTTACCGGTTCGTCTGGAAATATACGGACACAGATTTTTCAATCTCGACCGTATGGGGATGATAGCATGCTGATAGAGTAGAGAAGGAGATAATTTACAAAGTATAGGCTTATACAGTTGAGGGAGAGAGGGAGATTGAGTTCTTGCTGACAACTTAGGTCTTTATAACATATGATTAAGGTTTGTATATTACTTTTGTTGCTGCAGATAATTAGATGATTGTTATATATTTTCGGTTGGTATAGAAGAATAAATCGGTGTTAAATCCGATATTGGATATTAATTATGTCTGAAACTATGGGATTATGTATAATTTGTTTAAAACTTCTCAATTTTTTTACTGCAAAATTCACACAAGAGTTGTAGTTATGGTCAATTGATTGACACTTCCATCACAAAGTTACACGTACCCCTCATGGGGTGATCGAATTGATGGAGTAAGAGAGCGAGGAGCCTTTGATCACGAGTTCGATTTTTCCTACCAACATTTTCTCGGTCGAGCATGTTGCAACGGCTTTCCTAGTGCGATTTACCTGACTAACGTGGTTTACAAGCTATTGCGTCAACTTGATGATTTATCCAGTATACACCTAGTGGGTAGCGACTGTGAGTTCTCTCGTAAATAAAAAATAATAATAAAGTTACACGTCTAGCAAGTTGCAATGATTCAAATTTATTAGGAATAACGCTTCATAAAAAAATAACTATGTAATTTCCATTGTTTTGATTTGTTGTCCATGGTGAGCAAAATAACAATTATCCACCATTAATGAAAAGAGTCAAGTGTTCCTACTAATTTTTAAATGTTTAAACTTGGAACTTAATTGTTTTTTATTCATGGTGTATAACATAACAATTGTCCAAAACGAGCAACAAATTAGAACTTATAGTTTCAATTGGAGTTTCTTGTAACTTTGAGCACCTAGGAAAAAAGTCCATATGCACATAATGAAGAACCATAAGACTGAATGCCGTTCATTCTGTCTAGCCCGCTTGTCGATTCATGAGTTCTCCGGAGTAGTCTGGAGGGCTGGGCGTACGGGGACCGTCGAAGAAGTGCCTCGACGCGCTGAGGCCTGAGAGGTCAATCACTCTCAATTCTTCTTTCAAAATTGACGAACATGATGAAGAGCATCCAGTCACTAGTGAAGTGGTTCAGTAAAACAGTCTTCTAATCTGATATTGGGGTTCATCTCACCGATGCAACATCTTTTCATTGTGACAATAACGATGCTAACGCAACTATGAAAGTTTGATTCTTTCCTAATTTTTTTCTCCCCTTTGAGTATGTTTGTGCTAGTAGCCATTGTATGATAAGATGATACAAACAATAGTGTGGTGGATTCATATTTTTCTAAAATCTCTCATCAAAGCTCAAGATATTTAACTTGATATATACGATATGACAAATCAATCTAAATGAGGATGGAGAGAACTTTATCAAGTCAAACGGTCAACATAAACTATTTAGCATTGAATATTGACAAATGTTCACTAATATTTCGCGATGCAAAACATACCAATAAGTGTACGAATCGTGAAAAACAATAAAGTGGACTCGTGAGTTCGGATTATTGTCCTACAGAGACTGTTATTAATTATCGAAATATTTTAGTTTCTATCTCTATTTGAACAGACGAATTTTTGTTTGATGTTTAAAATCTAAAACTAAAAAATTAAACTAAAAAATTGGCGTTCTGTTTGTATTTTTATTTTTGACAATGTTTTGTATTTCCTGTTTTCATTTTTGTTTTCAAATTTACTGAAAACGCGTTTGGTTTGTCATTTCTGAAAACTAATTTTGAAAATGAAGAGCTAGAAAACACGTTCTGTTTGAGATTTTGCAAAATACTACTTAAATGATTTTTAATTAATTAGCTTGCAGAATACTACTGACTCAAACTTAAATTTCTTTTCACAATACACTGAAAACACGATTATATGCAACACACTAATGTGAGCATTAAGAATCTATATTAACACAGTTTGATCAGGTTTGGGATTTAAGGAAGCTCTAGTTCTATTAAAATTCAGAAAATGCAAATTCTTTCAAAACTACCAGAGTCCATTTATCAAGGCATTTTTTAAAATATAGCAACAAGAATTTTCACTTAATTTTTTTTTATAATGTTGATATTGAATTAACTAAAACTTTATTTAAGTTTAGTTCCAAGTTAGGATAATTCTTTAAAAAAAAAAAAATCCAAAACCCGTTTTTCGCGTTTTGAACATTTTTTGCTGAAATACACACAAAACTCTCAAAAACGAGGTTTTGAGAGTTTTGCGTTTTTTGTACAATTTTTTTTTCCAAAATGCGTTTTCGAAAATGGTAAAGAGAACGCGTTTTTAGTGTTTTCGAAAATAAAAATAGAAAACGACATCAAAACAGCAAAGAGAACAGGGAAAATTGCATAATTGTTTTGTTTTCAAGAGCCACTGTAAATTAGTTATGATTTAATTGCATAATTGTTTTGTTTTCAAGAATGACTGTAAAATAGTTGGGATCACAATTTCACCTAACCAATTAAATTAACTCCAATTTCAGTTTTGTTTCCTAAATATGTACTTGTCCAATTCACTAATATATATTGAAATTCCTCTCTCGAGTTTAAATCATTCTACCTAAATAAGTCAATCATGTATCTCTACAGATGGTCTGTATTATTCCTTATCTAGATACATAATATACAAGAATTCACACACGATCGCGATAATAACAAGAGTATATCTCTATCTCTTGTCCAATTACCATATTTATTACATTGATCTAAGTTATTAACTCACCTATCGGATTATAGAAATAACTCATTAAATCATGAATAAATGGTCAGTTAATTCACGCATTAAACACAATAATAAATCAATACATGAAATGAAAAACAATGGAATATGAAATTAAAATAATAAAGTTAGGCTACATCGTTCATCCCAACATGGAGTTTAGTTACACATTATAATTAAACAACATAAACAATAAAAGTGGGCGTTCATGAAAAATAATATAAAAGAATGGAAAGCTTGCACCAAGTATCAATTCTTCATGTGTTCTTCCAATTTCGCATCTTACTTTGCTCTAATCTCCCAAGAATTTGACGTTAAGATTCCAAAATTATGATGTTCTTATATGAGGCAAAGGTCTAGATTTCGTACCAAGAGGTTGTATTTATTTTTAGAGAAGAGACCTAGTTGAAAAAGGAAAGTAAATTGTCAAACCCGTGCGCAAGTCTTTTTTGGTATCTGCACAGCGTTCAATGTTTTGATCATATATTTCTATTGTCTAATCCGATTTGGGTGATTCAAAGTTTTTTAGAAAGAGAACTTAAAGGGTTATAATTCTTCCTTTAATAGGAGGTTTACAATTCGAACGTTTACTACCCCAGAATTAGGTCTCAAAGTCCAACTAAAAATGTATCCAAAATCTTGTGCTGTTGGAATTAATTTTTGATATTGTTCTTAACATATTCTATTCTTTTTTGACTTCTACTTGCATCCAATTGACTCCTAAAAATTCTCAAAGTATCATATTGTGATCCAAATCAATCATTGGATATTTGCAAGTTGGTCCATTCGTTTTTAATTTATTTTTCGGTCCTTCAACTTCCAATTGCAACAATGTAGTCTTCATACTTTCAAATCTTCTTCCATTTCTTTTCCAACTTCAATTCATCTTCTTCTCCAATTAGGCCCTCCACACCTTGATTTCTTCACTTTAGCACCATGCATCTTTCCCTGTTGACGTTATTAACTTCTCAATTTGTTCAATTTTGTTCCAAATGTCATTCAATTGTTCATAATTTCCATCAATTGCTTCATTCTTAAGATTTTGGGATATTTTCTGAAATGTAAACAAATAAAAAAGAATTAAATAGTAATTATTCTTAAACGACAACATAATATTCTAATTTAGACATACAAATAAGTATATCAAATAAACTTATCAAATACCTCCAAACTAGAATTATTGTTCGTTATCGATCAATGTAAAATAAAACTAATAAAACAAAATAATAAAGTAGGAGATATTTTTGTCATGTCAACATGTTTACCACATGCCTCAATAATCCAAATCACTTAGTACTTCAGCAAGAGTCATGAACAACAAAGTAAAATGACTTTTTTTATTTCATGGCAAATTTTCAAGTTGTGTATGAATAGCCATGTCAAACCCCTACTCATGCAAAGATATAATTAAAATTGTGTACCTCGTTATGCACAATTAAAGCCGAATCCCATGTGTTCAACCATATTTATCTAATGATTATCTTTTCAACGCTCATGAATGATCACAACTTACTACTTTTCTTTCACATTTCTAGATTTTATCTATAGTGGTTTCTCAATATTTCTTTGCTTTTTTTCACACAAGATAATCAGAATTAGAAATATGCAAGCATAACAAGTCAAAAGTAAGCAATCTTCAATTCTATACCCTTTATCTCTACAGTTTTAGTCAACAAAACTTAAACAAAATAATTTATTCTTTTTATGGACGACTTTTTCTTTTCTTTTTCTCTCATGTCCTTGTCTATTATCAACTTTGTGAAATACTTTTCTCATTTGCTTTCTATGTAACCCCTGTAGCGAGTTTTGGGTCGATGACTCCCAAGCCAAACGGCTTTAGGGCACCAGATTCAGAGAACCATTCAGACTTAATTACCCGAGTCACAAAGGTAACAAAGAAACGTTAAAGATGTTTGATTATCTTATGTGTAAGTCCACTCTCCGTACTTACTTTCTAATTGACCCTTGTAACGAGTTTTGTGCTGATAGCTCCCAACTTAGTTGAGTTTAGGGTACCAGGTTTCAACACTCTTACAAACTTACTTGCTCGAGTCAAAAAGGCTTTTGAAAAATAGAATAAGACTTTTATCATTTGTCTATTTTTATGCTAGTTATGGTTTATACTTATTGACTAAACTGCTTTAACTAAAGTGCAAAACTAAGAACCACAGACCTCCAACCCATCAATACATACACATTCTAACAATTCCACCCCAAACTGGTTTTTTTGAGCTGTGTTTGGTTCTAATTTAAGGAAGAGATGTCTAAAGGTTTAAGTTTAGGGATTTACAAGTCATATCAAAGTTCAAGTTGCATAATCAAAGCCCACATGTATTAAACACATTCCTACACAAGTAGTAATTCAATAATGACTATATGTGCATGAATATGCAAATCTAGCATGGATAAATAGTAAAAAAAAAAAAAAAATCAAATTTTCATGTTGTCCATTATTCTAACTAGAGCATAAAATTGATCCAAATTATATCCTAGCAATAAACAAAGTAACAAAAATTTTCGATTTTTCATTTTTTTTTTTTCAATTGCCTTCCATTTTTTTATTTTTGTATACAAAGAATCGAATGAGTACAAAAGAATGATATTCTCATCCCCAAACTAGAAATATACATTGCTCTCAATGTTTGTCAAATAAATGTAAACATGTAAAACAAAAATAAAATAGAGAGTACTAGCACTTCCCAGGTGTAGAGGATGTGTTTCTTTGCTTTGAAGCTTCCATTTGATTGCACTTTGGATGAATTGACTCTTTCCTTACATTTCCCAACTTGGTTCGAGATGTATTGATTGGTGTGCTCCTTGTAAACAAAAGATGAATGATTTTAGAGGACATGAACACCAATAAAAAAAAACTATCCAAGTTCTAATTCTATTAAGTTTGTTGTTATTTGTCATTATTTCAAGTTTTATCCCAAAATCAAGAAAATGGAAGAATTGAATTGATTACATAGCAAAAGAGAAACAAAGTGGAAGAATGAAGAAGTTCGAGGACATAATTAAAGAATTCAAGAGAATAAAATTGAAGAGAAACGGAAGTTGGGACTAAAACACTCAAATCAAAAGACGAGGACTTGAAGAGCAAATAAAATGAGATGACCAACTTAAATAGAAGAAGAAATTTGAAAATTGCATCAGACGTTATAACCGCACAGTTTCAACCTTCAACACCGTGCAATCGCACAACGCTCAGTGAAAAAGACATAATGCAAAAGGATTAACCGCGCAACCACTACATTTCTACCACACGGCCATGCCATTGTCTGGACGGGCCATAACTAGGCCTAAAAATCTGATTTCTCACCCAATCTTCTCTTTATCAAACCTAATTTCAACCTATTTTCGAGAGCAAAGTAAGAGGCACGAAATTTAGAACCCTAGGCAGCCTCTTTTCCACATTATTCCACTTAATTCATTCAATTATTTCGGGATTCAAGTGAAGAAAAAAGCAAGGGATTGTGAAGATCAAAAAGCTTTTGTAGATTCTTGGTGCAAGATGATGCCTAAACTTCAACTCTTACAATTTCGGGTTTTATTTACATTGTTTTATTTTGTTTTGTTTTTCATTCAAATAACATGATTAGCTAGATTTTAATTCGAGATTGACGATGTAGATTTAATATTTCTAAGTTTTATTTCAATTCTCAAGTTGGGATTATGTTTTTTAAGTATTAATTTTACTTTTGCTTTTAATGCATGAATTAATTAGCTATTAGTTCATGAAATTTGTCGTTGTTTCATAATCCGAGAGGTGAGTTAACAACTAAACCACATAGTAAAATCGGGAAATTTCAACAAAAAGATGGATATATGAATTTATGGTTGCATGCTATCAATTATGAATTCCTAGGAGATTTTATGCATTTGACCAAGGAAAAATTCTAAACTCAAAAGAGGTAAATAGATATATTAGTGAATTCGATCAAATACAATTTTAAAAAATAATTTGAGATGCAAAATTAAGCTAGAATATTATTTCGAAATCGTTAGTCTCGATATTCCTTTATTGTTAGAAAACTCATCATTCAATTTATTGTTTTTGTTATAGCTTAAAAGTAGTTGCTACTAGTTTAATTTCCTATTTCTTTGTAATTTTAATTGTTTATTTCTTGAATTTCTCAATTTATTGTTGTTATTGGATTCTTTTGCATTTCTAAATTTTATAGTTTAGTTTATGTCTTGTTTTAGAAACTTTAGTAGAGATGTCAATGGGGTGGGTTCGGGGCGGGTACTCCCAACCAGTGCCCCACCCCACTAGGAGAACCTCGAATCCATACCCGCTCCATGACCCACTATGTCATTTCTTGGTGGGGTGGGGTGGGGTGGGGTGGGGCGGGGTGAGTCGAGGCATCTCATACCCGTCCCGTTTAAATTTTTTAATTTTTTGGTTATGTAAATAACATATTTTTATATTTGCCTAAGTAAACAACCTATTTAATTTTTTTTTACTTGTTTTACTTCTATATTCTATCAATCCATCCTAATTAATGAAATTTGAAATCTTCAATTAAATTTTATTCTATTTTAATTAGGGGAATTTTCAAAAAATATCCAATTCAATGTTAATCACAATATATATATATATATATATATATATATATATATATATATATATATATATATATATATATATATATTGATTTGATATTTGAGTTATCACATTTATAATATCTTTTAGTTCCGTTTAAACCTTAGGTAATAACCACTATAACTATTTGAGACAAATATTTAGAACTTGTATTACCAGTTTTTGCAAATTATTGAGTTACATGGAAGGAAATGCTTGAACAGGTTTTGAGAAAAAAATTACCAACATATTGTAGAATCCATTTGCCATACAAGGAATTTCGTTAGAATGTATTATTATCAAATTTTTGGTTCCATTGAGAACTTGTTTTTACTTTTTTTGTATTATCTTAAAAAAATGGAGAGAAATATTAGATAATTAGTTGAACTAATTTTTAAGATTATTAGAATATTGTTGTCAATATTATGATTATTGTATTGTGTTATTCTCAAATCATATCACTTTTTTATTATTATTATTATTATTTATGTTAGTAATATGAGGTTGTTTTGTATTGAATATGTCATTAATGGTGGATATGAAATGATTCTAAAAAATGGTAGTTGAAGAAGATGAGATATGCAAGTGTTGAGGAAATCTCGATACATCATTCTCGACATTTATAATATCGAAAATGACATTTAAAATATTGTTCTAGACAATTTTAAAATGTCGAGAATGTGGGTAATGAACTTAAAAATGATAATTGTTTGAAACGTCTTCTTCTAGATATTTTTTTGTGTCCCCTTATTTCATGTTAGCTCATCCTAGTATTGTTCCTAGCATCTAGATATGACAGATATAATGAGGTTTGTTGTCTCGCACGGTGAAACTTTTCTCAACATTGATGACAATTGAAAGTGGTTTGGCAACCGGACAACGTCCATTGTTGTTCGAAGTGACGTATACTTTACATTTCAGATTTTCAAAATCCCTCTTTTTTGTTTGAATTGTACTGTTATGTCAATCAAAAATTAATTACCTAGTATTAAACCACCAAGGTTTAAGGTTAAGGTATGCATTTTTTTCCTCACCATATTTTTTGAGCAGTTGCAATTGATACATCTAAGATAAACCAAGAATCAAACATAATATTGCAACTAAGAATGTTTGGGTATTCAATGTGAAAGAAAAATAAAATCTGGATATTCATCAAATGTTTCATGACATTCATTACAGTTCTATACATTTTCACATGTCATTCTCGACATTTGAGACCTATTTTTCTGGATACTTGACATTTCAAATGTAAACTCGAAATAACTTGTGGTTAATATAGTGTACCCAATCTGATTGACATTTGTACTATTTTAATATATAGAGTAAATTACGTGTTAAGTTCTCATTGGTTCACTCACAATAAATATTTTAGTCAACACTTTGCGCTCAATGTGAAATTTGAAAATTGTAGTAAGGGCATTTTAGTCCCAAAAAAAAGGAAAATTGACATCAATTGGGACATTTTTGCAATCAACAATATAAAAATAGACATTTTATATAATTTTCACTTTTAATTAATATGTGAGTCGGGTTCGAGACGGGTCACTCAATACCCGCCTCGATTCCATACCCGACTGGGGGCGACAACGTCGACCCATACCCGCCCCACCAACCTGCGGGGCGGCCAAAATTTGTCCCATTAGGGGCCGAGTACCCTTCGGGTTCGGGCTGGGGCGGGTTTTTTTTCATCCCTAAACTTTAGATCAAACTAAGTTGATAACAAATAATTTAGTTTTTGTGGGATCGACAACTCTTATTCAAAAGTCTACTTTATTACTTGTTCATGATATCGTACACTTACGATTCGATAAAATCAAGTGAACAGGAGGGATAGATTTTTTTTCTACTGAGTTGATTGTTCGAGTGAATCCCTCGAGCTCACGAGATCATTGACAAATAATAATTGTGATGAGTTGAGAATATCGTTCCCACGAGGCATAAGGTCTAGTCTTAATTATCAGTTTATCGTCGATTCAATTAAGTGAAATATTAAATAAAAAGATGGCTTGTTTGTTTCTAACCAAAAATTACAATGAATAAAAATTAAATAAAAATGTTTTGGGAAGTAAATATGAATGTATTGGAATCTGAATCCGCATGTTACCATCTATCTCAATTCGATAATTTTTATAGCTTAAATCATTCACGCGTTGCTTGACAATCGATAATTCACATGCAATTAATTTTCTTTTTCAAACCAAATTAAATCTGTCCTAAACATGAAACGAATATATTCTAGTCCGAATACGAATGTTAAGAACGCATTAAATCACACAATTATCATTTAGATTGCACATTTCATACTGTTATTCCTAACATCTAGTGTTCATGTGTTGATCATACAATGTTTAAATCTATTGTAACTTTTTCAAGACTACAACAAGTAACAATATATTTAATTGGTGGACAATCAATCAAATAATAATAATAAAATATGTAAGATCAATCAAGACAATGCAAAAAATACCTAAATTACTCGTTCTTTAATTGAAACAAATAAATAACAAGTTTCATCTTCATCCAATACATAAGAGTAATTAGCCTAGTATATTAATGTAAGAAACATGAGAAAAATAAAAGAAAATCATCACCCAATCAAGGAGTCAAAAGTCTGCTTCTTCTTTTTTTCCCCAAAATCAGTCGAGTCCTCCTTCTTCCGAACCAGTTGATTGTTCCAATTTACTCCAGTAGCCGTCCACTTCCCTTGCACACCACCAATCGTTTCTATGTGTATATGTATATATTTCTCCAAGTCACCCCCAGCCAACTCTTTTCTTGTTTAATCCACCACCGACCAAGGCCTGTGTTTGCTCAAGAAGTATTCTTGCTTTTTGTGTATATGTATATCTCTCTTCCCCTCCAATTTCCCACACTCGGCTCTCCCTTCTAATGAACATAAAGATATATATATATATATATATATATATATATATATATATATATATATATATATATATATATATATATATATATATATATATATATAATGTTATTCAATTTGTTCCAAAGCTCAATTAGAGTTGGCATCTTTTAAGGTTTTAATTTTTCAAATAAGTCAAGTTGGTCCTTGAGTCTATTCAATTGTGCAATTAAATCTTTGACATCTTTGTTCTTCATTCCATCACTCGTTTCATCTATGAAATGTTTGCAGTTTAGTCCTTCTTGCACGATATTAGTCCATTTTCTCTTCAATCGTATCCAAAATTAAGTTTTTCCTAAAATAAATAAAATAAACATATAAATTAACAATATCATATCCTAAAATACTTACAATTGTTTAAATTTAAAGTCAAGATAAATACGAAAAATGTACTTATCATTGATACCAACTGATGTGAACATTTGGAAGGATGACAAGAGAGATGATATTGTATCCCTAAGAAAACTAAAATCAGATCGACAAACATTGACCAAATGATTTCTTGAATCAAGAACCAAAGTTATAAGATTGAACGTTAAACGATGTGGAGGTATTTGATAAGTTCCAACGGAACACCATACCGATTGATTTTTTTTTTTTTTAAGTTCGAGTTAATTCAATTAAAAACAAGTAAAAGCGAATCCTCATTTTTTTATTAATCTCACAATATCAACGTTGATTGTTTGTACAATAAAAATGCCTTACATAAGTGGTAATAAAGTCTTCAAAATCAACTAGGACATAAAATTAAATTCATAAATAAATAAATAAAACTCCTAAACGAATTAAGAAACAACATCATGGTGTCCGTTCGAGAATGTTGGTGTCTTGTTTGTTGCATTTGAACTTTCGACTCCTCACATGACTTCCTTAATTTTAAATTTTTTTTGAACATGTAAATGACAACTGCTAGTTTGTCTACTATACTCATCATTCCTCTTCCTCTTCAAAATGATTCGATATTGAACCATCACTCATATCAAAGAGAGTGATCAATAACATTAAGTATAGCAAACACATTATATTCATCTGAAATGTCTTGTTTGTAAGCATTGACATTAATCATCCCAACTACTTGAAAATATCAATCTCCTCTAAGATGCAACTTCTTTGGGTTCGAGAACGTTTCTTTCTCATGTGAACCCAAATTCAATCCCGTGGTTCAAAGTTCATGTCTTCTTCTTTTACTGGCTTGGAAAACACAGCATTCATTCTTTTTTCCATCCAAATTTCTGAAGAATGTCCTGTATCATCTAACATGCATCAAAACGGCTCAAACTCCTATTCATGAAGCATAACATTCAACCTCAAAATAATTGTTAAAGTTATGAAATTCTAAAATAGGTGCAGAACACAACATATCCTTAATAATATTATTACAAACATGTTCTTGCTCATTAACCCAATGAAAACTATCAGTTTTTTTCACAATCTTGATGAATGTTATAACAAGTGTGTAAATATCTCCAACAAAATATCTACAAAAACTAGTTAAATCATTTTCACCTATACTCTTATTGTACACTAAGATATCTTTAAAATATGGTACTACATTTTTGCCTATGAATGCACGAAAGACATGATTTCTTGAGAAAAAAAATGAAATTTTGCGTTGATGTCCATATATCAATGGACAAATTCTCATCTTTTAAAATGTGCTCATTTTTATTTATTTATTTTATTTTAGTGCAAAATGTCCTAAATTACCCTTCTACTCACCTTTTTGCATGCATTTATTGCTCAACTTTTTCTATGATATGATATTTAGTTGCGCAGGAAGAAACTCATGAATCAATCAAGCCTCTGTTTGGTGAAGATTAAAATCAGATTTTTAGTATATTTTTATAAAAGTTGATAAGATGTGTTGTTGAAAAGTTGTGGATCACATGAATATGTGGTTGATGTTGATTGTTGACGTTGACTTAGATAAAAATCTTGATTTTAATTGAAACCAAACAAGGACCTAATATATAGTGGATAATAAAATTATTTCAGAAGATTCACTAAGTAGATGATTAATATTTTCTCTCAAGATTGTATTCTCACTATACCCATTAATGGTGAAATTCTGTTGCCCACAATCGGGATTCCCGATTGTGAGGGGTGTGGGACCCACATAACAATCGGGAATCCCGATTTGGGGAACATAAAATTCCCCTACCCATTAAATGTTATCCCGTCAAGTACTTACTGTGAAAATCAACAATTAAAAATGTCAAACTCAATATTTACCAATTGTCAAATAGACATTTTAAGTGTCTATCTAAATGATTTGCAACCGTTATGTAGAATTTGTTCAGAAGAAGATTGTGGAAACTTACATCATCATGATGTCGAAGAAATGTAAAATTTGACAAACGAGTATTCTCTTGAATGTAATATTTAATACTGGGACGGCCTCGTACATAAGAACTTGGATAACCCCTTACATGGTCTAGAGGCTAAAAAAGTTGTTGATGGTTGTGAGAAATTGTCACCATATTATACCATATATCCGACACATGAGAAGGGGTTACAATTGTGGATACATCTAACATTGCTCCAAGTAAAATTTTGTTTAAAAAGAAAGAGTTGTACATAAATTTTGCACACTTACATTTGGTAACTGTTGCACATATATTTTGAAAAACAAAATAATTTCGCTAGATTTTAAAAGGCATTACATTTCATTAGGTACATACGGTTAAATTGCTTGTTTTGACGTTCTCGTCAATTTGTCGGTGTTTACTTAACTAGATCAGCATCAAGCAAAATCATTTATCAAATATACAAAATAGCGTTCTAACATAAGCAACATAATAAATAAAAGATAATTTAAATTTATACATACGAAATGAAGCATTATTTGGGCACTTCAAGTGTCATCACAATTGAGTTTTCGATACCATTATTTCCTCCTCATCGTCAGACCTAATGAAAATAATGTTGGGTTTTTTGACCCAAAATTTATGGGTCAAATTTATTGTTTTGGGTAATTGAAATTGGTCCATTATTATATTAATAGAAAGTTCCAGACCATTTTAATCATTAATTAAAAGTTGGAGGACTTTTGTGCAATATTAATTAACTTGGCACTTAACCTATTCGAAGTCAGAGGCTTTGTTTTTTGCTGGTATATACATTCACGCAGACAGGCTTTTTAATTTTATTTGGAGAAGAATGTATTGAATATTTGATGTGTTCTTCTTCATGATTCGGGTTTTCTCTAAATTTTATCTTAGAATGCTTTTATGTGCCTTTTAATTTTCATTATTGTATTGTTATTGTTGGGTTCCATCTATTGTATTAGATAATGTATATTGTGGTTGTCAAGATTAATTCTTGAAGGTGTTTTGTATTGGTTACCTTTAGATTTAGGGCAAAAATTTAGGAAAGAAAATATTGGATTCCTATTATTTGGTAATAGTGGAATAGTCGGTTTGCCGCATCGATTTTCCCTTCTCATTGGAGGGTTTTACGACATTAAATAATTGCTGGTGTTATTGCATTGTTGATGCGAACCCCTTTAGTGATTAAACCAAAAATTCCCACAACAATTTTTGTATCAATCCAAGAAGCTAAAAAAGGTAATAAATGATGAATCTTGACCCAAGTTTAACCTAACCAAAATTCTAAGGAAAGTTAACCCTAACCCAATGGAGAGATTAAGACAAATACCAAGACTTGTGGAATAACATCAACAAATACACAAGAACAAAACTCTCAATATATAAGTTGAAATAAATTACAAGAAATAGTTACAAGATAAAGAAAGGATTATACCTCTCCAAAGCTCTCAAGGAGTATTCTTCAATGTCTAAACTAGCTAGGGTTTGGAAAACTTTACAAGTATATACAAAAAAGTGAAAGATAAAAGTTTGAGAAATTGCACAAAAAACCCCGCTATTACATTCGGGAAACTTTCGGTCGACCGAACCGGATGACCGAAACTATTTCGATCGAACACCTGGTCGACCGAAATGGCATTTTCGGTCGTACGAAGGTCAGCCGAACCCTCCTGAAGCTACGTCTCAAAATCCTGCAGAGTTTCGGTCGACCGGAGGGACTTTCGGTCGACCGAAATGTCCTGAGCTTCCAAACTTAGGCAATTGACCTCGATCTTGCTCTCTTCCATGTGGACTTGATTTTGGAGCTTGAAAATGAGTCCCGCCATCGACTCTTGGACCTCTTTAGCCTTGGATCTTGTCATGGGCCCCACCGGTATTCTGATAGAGGGTTGACCTGTTTGACTTTGACTCGATTGACTCCCTGGATTCTCATCATCCCCTCCCTCTTGAAAAGGATTCAACCTCGAATCTTCACCTTCATCAAAAGGGGATAAGTCAGAGACGTTAAAAGAAGCCGATACATTGTACTCACCAGGAAGGTCAAGCTTGTAGGCATTGTCATTGATTTGCTCTAGGATTTGGAAGGGGCCATCACCACGTGACTGTAATTTTGATTTTCTTTGAGTCGGGAACCGCTCCTTCCTCAAATGCAACCATACCCAATCACCGACCTCAAATATCATTCGTTTTCTACCTTTGTTGGCACTGGAGGCATATTGTTCATTCTTTTTCTCGATTTGGAGCTTGACTTTCTCGTGGAGAGATTTTACCAACTCCGCCTTTCTTTTCCCATCTAAACTACCTCTTTCATCAATAGGTAACGGAATCAAATCCAAAGGAGTTAGAGGGTTAAAACCATAAACAATCTCGAATGGAGAAAAAGAACTAGTAGAATGAACACTTCGATTATATGCAAATTCAACAAAAGGTAAACACTCTTCCCAATTCTTTAGGTTGCCCTTAAGGACGGTGCGAAAAAATTGTGTTAAAGTTCTATTAACCACCTCAGTTTGGCCATCGGTTTGGAGATAACAAGTTGTTGAAAACAAAAGTTTAGTTCCCAATTTCCCCCACAAGACCTTCCAAAAGTGGCTAAGGAATTTAACGTCCCTATCCGACACAATACTCCTAGGAACCCCATGGAGTCGCACTATTTCCCTAAAGAATAGGTCGGCTATATGAATGGCATCATCGGTTCTATGACAAGCAAGGAAATGCGCCATTTTACTAAACCTATCTACAACCACGAAGATGGAATCACTACCTTTTTTTGACCTAGGCAATCCTAAAATGAGGTCCATAGAAATTTCCGTCCAAGGTTCACTAGGGACAGGTAGGGGCGTATATAATCCATGCGGTTCTACCTTTGACTTGGTCTTCCTACAAGTTATGCACCGAGAGCAAATTCTCCCAACATCTCTACTCATTTTAGGCCAAAAGAAATGTTCTTGTAAGATTTTCAAGGTTCTCCTTACCCCAAAGTGACCCATTAATCCCCCGCCATGGGCCTCCCTTACCATCAACTCCCTCAATGAGCAATTTGGCACACAAAGTTTACCTTCTCGAAACAAAAACCCCTCATGCCTATAATACTTACCAAATCCAACCCTCTCACATGATATAAATATACTAGCAAAATCCGCATCATGCACATACAAGTCCTTAATGCTCTCAAAACCCAACAATTTAGCACTCAAGGTAGTAATAAGAGCATACCTTCGAGAAAGGACGTCGGCTACCACATTCTCCTTACCTTGTTTGTATTTGATGACATAGGGAAAAGTTTCCACGTACTCCACCCATTTGGCATGCCTCTTGCTCAACTTCCCTTACCCCTTCAAGTGCTTCAATGACTCATGGTCGGTGTGGATGACGAACTCTCTAGCTCACAAGTAGTGGTGCCATGTCTTTAACGATCTCACCAACGCATAGAGCTCTTTGTCATAGGTGGGGTAGTTCAGGGCAGCTCCACTTAGCTTCTCGCTAAAGTAGGCAATCGGCCTTTTCTCCTGCATCAAAACTGCTCCAATACCTGTGCCTGAAGCATCACATTCAATCTCAAAAGTTTTATCAAAATTAGGCAAGGATAAAACCGGGGCGGTGCACAATTTGTTCTTTATTTCATTAAAGGCATTTTCTTGCGCCTCCTCCCATTTAAACCCAACATGTTTTTTGACAACCTCGGTAAGTGGTGAAGCTAGTGTGCTAAAATCTTTGACAAATCGACAGTAAAAAATAGCTAACCCGTGGAAGCTTCTTACCTCGGTGACACTTGTGGGAGTGGGTCATTCCTTAATGGCTTTGATCTTCTCCTCATCGACCTCTATCCCCTTAGTAATAACTACAAATCCAAGAAAGACCACACTCTCCATGCAAAAATTACACTTGTTGAGGTTAGCATACAATTGTTCTTCTTTCAAAACCACAAGTACACTTCTCAAGTGTTCAATATGCTCATTCAAATTTTTACTATAAATCAAAATATCATCGAAGTAAACTACCACAAATTTCCCAATGAATGCACGCAAAACATGGTTCATTAATCTCATAAAAGTGCTAGGTGCATTAGTGAGACCGAATGGCATAACCAACTACTCATATAAACCATATTTAGTTTTAAAAGCGGTTTTCCATTCATCTCCTTCTCTCATCCTAATTTGGTGGTATCCACTTCTCAAGTCGATTTTACTAAAAATGCAGGAACCGTGCAACTCATCTAGCATATCATCTAACCTAGGAATGGGGTTTCGATACTTTACCATTATGTTGTTAATGGCTCGGAAATCGACGCACATTCGAAAGGTTCCATCCTTCTTGGGCACCAGTAGCACGGGAACGGCACAAGGACTCATGCTCTCACGAACATATCCTTTACTCATCAACTCCTCAACTTGTTTTTGGAGTTCCTTGGTCTCCTCCGGGTTGCTTCGGTATGCCGGTCTATTTGGAATGACGGCTCCGGGGATGAAATCAATTTGATGCTCAATGCCTCTAATGGGTGGAAGCCCACTAGGCATCTCCTCCGGGAAGACATCCTCGAACTCCTGCAACAAAGAAGTAGCTAAAGTAGGGATGAAAGTGTGAGGGTCGTCAAGTGTAAGGAGGGACTCCTTATACACCATCAAAAGAATAAAATGATTTTCTTTTAAAACTCTCTTCACATCACCTTTACTCGCATAAAAATTCATTCTTTTCTCAATTTCTTTTGTTCTCTTTCTTTTTTCTTGCATCCCCTCATTTTTTTTCTCACTATTTTTTTCCCCTCTTTTTTTTCACTTTCTTTTTGTCCCTCACTCAACTCCATCTTTTTTTTTTCTTCTTTCTTTTTCCTCCTCTTCCTCCTTCTTGAGTTTCAATTGGTCCTTGTAAACTTCTTCCGGACTCAAAGGTAGGAGTGTTACTGGTTTTCCATTCATTTGGAAACTATACCTATTTTTCCTACCATCATGCAATACCCTCCTATCATATTGCCATGGCCTCCCCAATAAAATATGTGTAGCTTGCATGGGCACCACATCACAAAGTACTCGATCCTCATAGGTCCCTATGTTGAAAATAAGTAATACTTGCTTGCTTACCTTCAACTCACCATAATCACTCAACCATTGTAACTTATAAGGATTAGGATGTGGCATTAAAGGTAATCCCAACCTCTCGACCATACTAGTGCTAACTACATTGGTGCAACTCCCCCCATCAATGATGAGACTACACGCTTTGTCCTTCACAAGACACCTAGTATGGAAGATATTCTCCCTTTGCTTAGCCGCCTCATCCACCTTGGCTTGGGTGTTGAGAGACCTAATGGCGACTAAAGACTTGGGTGGACTAACAATTCCCTCCACCTCTTCTTCCTCGTCATCACTATCTCCTCTACATGGCATCCCCTCTTCGTCCTCTTCATCTTCCGAGTACCACTCCCCATTTCTAATAATCATCACCCTATTGTTAGGGCACTCTCGAGCATAATGCCCCCATCCTCTACACTTGAAGCATTCTATATCCCGACTCCTAGAAGTGGTAGGAACAACCTTTGGTTTATCCTTGACGAAGCTAACTTCCTTTCCCTTGGAGGTTTCAATATGGTCCTTAAGTGGTGCCTTATCAACCCTTTCACTCCCCCACTTAGACTTCCAATTGGAACTAGGACCTCCCAAGAATTTTTCTTGTCCCTTTCTTTTAAATTGCTCCTTCTTCTTCAATTGAGCCTCCACTTTAATAGCCATGTGTACCAACTCCTCCATCTCAACATAATGGTATAATTCAACCACATTGGCTATCTCCCTATTCAACCCACTCATAAATCGAGCCATAGTGGCTTCTCTATTGATGCAAACCACGTAGCAATTGTAGCTACGCAACCCACAAAATATTGAAATCGACCCAAGAACGCCAAGAACCACGATTTATGGATCCAATTAAAATTAATTGAATCAAGCAACCAATACAATCACTGGGATATATTGACCTCTTGATCACAAGCAATGATAATTCTCACCGAGATTTGAACAAACAAGAATAACTCGCAAGTTCGGGATTTATTCAATGAAGAATAAGATTATGAAAGCAGAATAACCTCTCAATTATAATGTCAAAGTTGTGTAATGAATAATGAAAATTACATCCCTATAAATAGGGTCAAAATCTAGGTTAAGAATTCTAATTAAACAAGGAAACAACTACCTAAAAATAAGGAAATAAATAAAACCCTAAAATTCACGCGTATACGATTTTACGGCCGTGAACCTTCACTTTACGGCCGTAAGGCCCTTTCTGTTCCAACATTACGGCCGTGAGACTATTTTTACGGCCGTAAGCTAAATTTCTGAAAATCTTGTTTTTGATCCGAGGCTGCGTTACGGCCTTGACAAATATACGTTACGGTCGTAAGTCCAATTTTCTTCAAATCACAGTTTTCAACAGTAGGTTGGTTACGGCCGTGAGCTCCCATATGTTACGGCCGTGAATTTTGAAAATTTGCAATTTTTTTCGTCGGTTTGAATGAGGTTGATCCACTCGTTGTTTTGGCTCGGTCCCAACATGGAACTTGCATCTTTTGATGACACGAACATTGTTTCTTGGGCTAATTTGTCCATTGGCCCTCTTTGTTTGCAATCGAGTCATCGGTCCTCCTTTGATCTTCAACGGATCTTTGTGCGGGCTTGTATCCGTGGTCTGGATCACATCATCCCCTCCCTCTTCGAAAGGATTCGACCTCGAATCTGTACCTGCATCAAACGGAGATAGATCAGAAACATTAAATGAAGCCGAAACATTATACTCACCAGGAAGATCTAATTTATAGGCATTGTTGTTGATCAGTTCAATCACTTGGAATGAACTATCTCCTCGCGGTTGTAACTTTGACTTGCGTTGTTCTGGAAACCGCTCCTTTCTCAAATGTACCCAAACCCAATCACCGGGTTCAAATATGACGCATTTTCTTCCTTTGTTAGCCTGCGAAGCATAATGTTCATTTTTCTTTTCAATTGCCAACCTCACCTTGTCGTGGAGTGCTTTAACCGTCTCAGCCTTTTTCTTTCCATCTAAACTACTACGTTCATTCACAGGTAAAGAAATTAAATCCAATGGTTTTAACGGATTAAAAACATAAAAAATTTCAAATGGTGAACAAGAAGTAGTAGAATGTATAGCCCTATTATATGCAATTTCAATAAATGGTAAGCACTCTTCCCAATTTTTCAGATTTTTATTGATTATCGTGCGCAACAATTGAATCGTTGTCCTATTTACTACCTCGGTTTGTCCATCGGTCTGTGGGTGACAAGTTGTAGAGAAAAGTAGTTTTGTACCTAATTTGTTCCACAAGATCCTCCAAAAATGACTAAGGAATTTAACATCCCTATCCGAGACAATACTTTTAGGAACCCCATGTAAGCGTACGACTTCCCGAAAGAAAATTTCAACTATGTTAGTAGCATCATCAGTTTTGTGGCATGGTATGAAATGTGCCATTTTACTAAAGCGATCTACTATCACAAAAATTGAATCTCTTCCCTTCTTAGTCCTAGGTAATCCCAAAAACAAATCCATAGAGATATCGACCCAAGGTTCACTAGGTACGGGTAAAGGCATATATAATCCATGAGGTTTAATCCTAGATTTTGCCTTCTTGCAAGTAATGCATTTACTACAAACCCGAACCACATCAATCTTCATCTTAGGCCAATAGAAATGTTCACTTAGGATTTCGATGGTCTTTTTAATTCCAAAATGACCCATTAAACCTCCACTATGGGCCTCTCTCACAAGTAACTCCCTCATTGAACACCTAGGGACACACAATTTGTTTTCTCGAAATAGATAATCATCATGTTTAAAAAACCTATCCACAGCCCCTTTACCACATGATTCATAAATGTTAGAAAAATTCAGGTCATTAGCATATATGTCTTTAATGTATTCAAATCCAAGCAATTTAGAATTTAAAAGAATATACCTTCGAGACAATGCATCTGCCACCACATTTTCCTTACCTTGTTTGTACCGGATGACATAGGGAAATGTTTCGATGAATTCTACCCACCTTGCATGTCTCTTACTCAGCTTAGCTTGACCCCTCAAATGCTTCAAGGATTCATGATTAGTGTGTATCACGAACTCCCTTGGCCACAAGTAATGTTGCCATGTCTCCAAAGCGCGCACAAGTGAGTATAACTCCTTGTCATATGTGGGGTAATTAAGTGCAGCCCCTTTTAGTTTTTCACTAAAATAGGCGATTGACCTTTGATCCTGCATTAAAACAGCTCCAATGCCTAGCCCTGAGGCATCACATTCAATCTCAAAAGCCTTGTCAAAGTTAGGAAGTGATAAAACCGGTGCTTCACACAACATATTTTTTATTGTTTCAAATGCATGTTCATGTTCTACCCCCCCATTTAAAACCTACACTTTTTTTGACAATTTCTGTGAGTGGTGCGGCAATCGTGCTAAAATTTTTAACAAAGCGCCTATAAAAACTAGCCAAGCCATGAAAACTCCTAATCTCAGTTATACTTTTAGGTGTTGGCCATTCTTTAATAGCTTTGATTTTTTCTTCATCTACTTCTATTCCTTTAGCACTAACCACATAGCCAAGAAACACAACTTTTTCCATGCAAAAATCACACTTTTTAAAATTAGCAAAAAGTTGCTCTTGTCTTAAAACCACAAGCACACACCTAACATGCTCCACATGCTCATTCAAAGTTTTACTATATATCAAGATATCATCGAAGTAAACTACAACGAATTTACCTATAAATGCACGTAAAACATGATTCATTAAACGCATAAATGTGCTAGGTGCATTGGTAAGTCCAAAAGGCATTACTAACCATTCATACAGACCATACTTAGTTTTAAAAGCAGTTTTCCACTCATCTCCTTCTTTCATTCGAATTTGATGGTAACCACTCTTAAGGTCAATTTTACTAAATATGCTAGAGCCATGCAATTCATCCAACATATCATCTAACCTAGGAATAGGATGACGATACTTTACCGTTATGTTGTTGATGGCCCTACAATCGACACACATTCTCCAAGTCCCGTCCTTTTTGGGCACAAGTAACACGGGGACGGCACATGGACTCATACTTTCCCTTATATACCCTTTGCTCATCAAGTCCTCCACTTGCCTTTGGAGCTCCTTCGTCTCCTCGGGGTTACTTCGATAAGCGGGACGGTTCGGAATGACTGCTCCAGGTACAAAATCAATTTGATGTTCAATACCTCGAATGGGTGGTAACCCACTAGGTATGTCATCGGGAAATATATCGTCAAATTCCTGCAAGAGAGAAATAGCCAAACTAGGGAGGGATTTGTTAGTTTCATCAAATGCAATGAATGATTCCTTGTATAGCAGAAGGATCATTGGTCGTTCTTCCATGAATGCTTTCTTGATTTCACTCCTTTTTGCGTAGAAACTCATTTTTCTTTCTTTTCTGGCACTCTTCGCTCCCTCTCCTTTTTCTGAGGTATGTACCCCAACACTCATTTTTTCTCTCGCCTCTCCTTTTTCTGGAGTCATGGCTCCAACTCTCTTTTCCTCTCCTTTTTCTGAGGTCGTGGCCTCAACTCTCTTTCTCTCATTTTCCTTCACTCTTTTTTCTTCATCATTTTTCAATTTTATTTGATCTTCATACACTTGTGACGGTGTCAATGGTGCAAGTGTAATGGTCTTTCCCCCTTTGGTAAAGCTATACCTATTTTTATACCCATCATGCGTTACCTTCCTATCATATTGCCAAGGTCTACCCAACAAAATGTGTCCGGCATGCATAGGAACCACATCACACATAACATCATCCACATAGCTACCAATAGAAAAACTCACCAACACCCTCCTATTCACCTTAATTTCTCCACTATCATTTAACCATTGAAGCCTATAAGGTTTAGGATGTTTTAACAAAGGTAATCCTAATTTTTCAACAAGTATAGTACTAGCGACGTTAGTGCAACTACCACCATCAATAATCATACTACATACCTTGTTATTAATGCAACATCGTGTATGGAATATGTTCTCCCGTTGTTGTTCCAAATCATCCGTGTTGACTTGAGCACTAAGAGCTCTCCTTGCCACTAATAACTCGCCATGCTCCCCGGATAACACATCTTCATCATCACATACTTCCTCCAACGCCGGCATATCGCTATAATCCTCTTCCTCACTATCACTCTCCATGGCTCCATCCTTCCGCACAAGTATCACTCGCCTATTAGGACATTGAGATGCCACATGTCCTCTCCCCAAACATTTGAAACATTGAATGTCTCTACTCCTAGATGGTTGAGGTTCCCCTTTAGGTACGAGTTTATTAGCTTGTTCCTCCTTCCCTTTTGGTGCCTCAAACTTCCCTTTTGGTGCTTCAAACTTCCCTTTAGAAACAGTCTCATCTCCTTTACTATCCCACTTCGGCTTCCAAGAAGAATTAGAACCAGATTGATACCTTGCTGTTCCCTTTTTCTTTATTTGCTTCTCCACCTTTATAGCCATGTGCAACATATCTTCCATCTCCAAATAATGTTGCAGTTCAACCACATTAGCTATATCCCTATTCAACCCATTCAAAAATCGAGCCATCGTAGCCTCACTATCCTCTTCTACATTGGCTCTAATCGTCAACATCTCCATCTCCTTATGATAATCCTCCACACTCTTTGATCCTTGGTATAGACTTTGTAATTTTTTATGAAGCTCCCGATGGTAATGACTAGGAACGAACCTCTTTCTCATGATAGCTTTTAACTCATCCCAAGTACTAACGGACCTCTCGCGATTCCTCCTCCTAGAAGTCACCAATTGATCCCACCAAGTAATAGCGTAATCGGAGAATTCAAGTACAGCTACCTTAACCTTTTTCTCTTCCGAATAAGTGTAGCAATTGAAAATTAATTCCATCTTCTTTTCCCATTCTAGGTATGCTTCCTGATCACTCCTACCCTTGAATGACGGAATTGTCATTTTGATGTTGCTCATACTACCATCCATCCTATCACCACCAAGATCTCTATCCCTTCTTCCATGCCTAATTACTCTATCCACAATTACCCCCATCATCAAAATCACTACCTTCTTCATTCTCATCGATCCCCTCTACTCTACGACCTTGCCCACCTTGCCTCCGGGCATTAGGTACTTCCCGAGGTTGCTCAAGCCTACCTATCACATCCCCAAACAACCGCTCAAACCGTTGTACCATCTCTTCCGTCATGTGGACTCGATCGTTGTTTTTTGTAGTAGCAGATTGTTCAGACATCCTAAAACTAAATATTATATGCCTTACGTGTATTTCGCTCGTGTATCACTCAAATTTGGCTTTTACCCTCTATTGATCTCACCTCTCTGCCTTTTTCCACTCAATTGCTTTCACCCCAATTGCTTCAAAGAACGAACCCGAACTTAAACAAGTTTAAGCCCGAATGATTCAAATCGGGTAAGAGTGAAAATTCTATGAACTGTTTGGAAAACTTGAAGAAGACCTTTAGAGAATGGGGTTTGACTTGATATAGAACTTGACACTTTTATGGAAACTAGGATTGAGTCAAGAATATATTTTTTTGAAATCAAATAACTGCTATTGTAATTGGACTGAGAATTTTCGTTTTTTTTATTTTTTTATTTAGATTTCTCGAAAATTCAACTTCAAGAAAGACGAAACAAACGAAATTTAATTTGGATAACAAACGAAGGAAATAACGACTATTGAATTTTTTTGTGACACTTTTTGGATTAAAGACTCAAGAACTGGAAGAACACGAAAAACAAGATTAAAGAACGACTCAAGAAAACAAAAGATATAACCTTGATTTTTGGAGCCTAAGCTCTGATACCAAATGATGCAAACCACGTAGCAATTGTAGCTACGCAACCCACAAGATATTGAAATCGACCCAAGAACGCCAAGAACCACGATTTATGGATCCAATTAAAATTAATTGAATCAAGCAACCAATACAATCACTGGGATATATTGACCTCTTGATCACAAGTAATGATAATTCTCACCGAGATTTGAACAAACAAGAATAACTCGCAAGTTCGGAATTTATTCAATGAAGAATAAGATTGTGAAAGCAGAATAACCTCTCAATTATAATGTCAAAGTTGTGTAATGAATAATGAAAATTACATCCTTATAAATAGGGTCAAAATCTAGGTTAAGAGTTCTAATTAAACAAGGAAACAACTACCTAAAAATAAGGAAATAAATAAAATCCTAAACTTCACGCGTATACGATTTTACGGCCGTGAACCTTCACTTTACGGCCGTAAGGCCCTTTCTGTTCCAACATTACGGCCGTGAGACTATTTTTACGGCCGTAAGCCAAATTTCTGAAAATCTTGTTTTTTATCCGAGGCTGCGTTACGGCCGTGACAAATATACGTTACGGCCGTAAGTCCAATTTTCTTCAAATCACAGTTTTCAACAGTAGGTTGGTTACGGCCGTGAGCTCCCATATGTTACAGCCGTGAATTTTGAGAAATTGCAATTTTCTTCGTCGGTTTGAATGAGGTTGATCCACTCGTTGTTTTGGCTCGGTCCCAACATGGAACTTGCATCTTTTGATGACACGAACATTGTTTTGGCCATTGTTTCTTGGGCTAACTTGTCCATTGCTTCATTGGCCCTCTTTGTTTGCAATCGAGTCATCGGTCCTCCTTTGATCTTCAACGGATCTTTGTGCGGGCTTGTATCCGTGGTCTGGATCACATCATCTATCCTCCTCTATATCGGCCCTCATCAAAGCTTTCTCCAACTCCTTGTAATAATCTTCAACCCCTTTTGTTCCTTGAGTAAGAGTTTGTAGTCTTTGATAGAGCCCCCTATAGTAGTGGCTTGGTACAAATCTTTTTCTCATAAGGCTCTTCAATTCATCCCAAGTATCCACACTACCCTCTAAATTTCTTCTCCTGGTGAGTAATAAATTGTCCCACCAAGCTAAGGCATAGTCGGTAAATTCCACTACCGCTAACTTAACCTTTTTATCCTCGGAGTACCTATGACATTCAAAAATCAATTTCATCTTCCTCTCCCACTCTAAATAGGCATCCGGATCACTCTTCCCATGGAAAGAAGGAATTTTCATCTTGATACTACCAAGATTACCATCCACTCCATCCCTACCCCTAGGGTTCCTCCCATGACCTCGACCAACTCCCCTCACATTCCTTCCTCCTCTATTCCTACCCATGTTCCAATTTTGGTCACTACCTCCTTCACTCTCCAATTCATCATCATCAACATCATCATCCTCATACTCATCTCTAGGCCTTCTCCTATCATCCCTCATAACATTATCATCCCTTGGGGGTGGAGCTTTCCTCCTAGTTTCCAACCTTACTAACCTCCCCTCTAATCTTCCCCCCATATCCGCCATGGTAACCGTGAGAGCTTGTATCATATTCCTCAACTCTTGAGTTTGTGCATTAGAATCTTGTCCACTCGAAGTATGTGTATTAGCCATGGAGTGTAAGTGTGCAAGCGTCCTCACAAATTATGTTCGCTCGTGTTTCACTCAATTAGGCTTTTTCCCTCTAATGAGCTCACCACTCTTTCCTTTTACCACTCCTCACTTTCTTACCCAAACTTTCCAAGGAACGTAATTCAACTAAATTGAGAATTCAATTCTTGTGTAGCACAAATTCCACAAACAACAAAGGAAGCAAAGGAAGGATTGACACAATAGCAAGTAGAATTTAGTTGCTTGCTATTATACAAGGAAGCAAGGAATTGACTTGATCAATAAAATTTTCAAGGGTATAGTCACAATAACTTGATGTAAGACACAAGGAATTCAATTAGGAATGTGTTTGGTATTTGAATGGTAAGTTTCAATATGAAAACACTCTTTGAAACATTTTGTCAAACACTTAGGATGCAAACTTGAATAGTTTGGAATTTTCAAGTGTTTGTTCAAATGTATCCTCCAACAAACTTTCAAATTGATAATAACAACAATGCCGAATATGTAGGAATCATGAAATATTCATGGGCAAATAATTTCCCCCAATTTTTTTTTCAATTTTCGTTTTTTTTTTTTTTTTTTTTTTTTTGAATATCAAGAACAACAACAAAGAATGTAAAGATAGGACTACCAATTTTAGAGCCAAGCTCTGATACCAAATGATGCGAACCTCTTTGGTGATTAAACCAAAAATTCTCACAACAATTTTTGTATCAACCCAAGAAAGCTAAAAAAGGTAATAAATGATGAATCTTGACCCAAGTTTAACCTAACCAAAATTCTAATGAAAGTTAGCCCTAACCCAATGGAGAGATTAAGACAAATACCAAGACTTGTGAAATAACATCAACAAATACACAAGAACAAACTCTCAATATATAAGTTGAAAGGATTATACCTCTCCAAAGCTCTCAATGAGTATTCTTCAATGTCTAAACTAGCTAGGGTTTGGAAAGCTTTACAAGTATATACAAAAAAGTGAAAGATAAAAGTTTGAGAAATTGCACAAAAAGCCCCGCTATTACATTCGGGAAACTTTCGGTCGACCGAACCGGATGACCGAAACTATTTCGATCGAACACCTGGTCGACTGAAATGGCATTTTCGGTCGTACGAAGGTCAGCCGAACCCTCCTGAAGCTACGTCTCAAAATCCTGCAGAGTTTCGGTCGACCGGAGGGACTTTCGGTCGACCGAAATGTCCTGAGCTTCCAAACTTAGGCAATTGACCTCGATCTTGCTCTCTTCCATGTGGACTTGATTTTGGAGCTTGAAAATGAGTCCCGCCATCGACTCTTAGACCTCTTTAGCCTTGGATCTTGTCATGGCCCCACCGGTATTCTGATAGAGGGTTGACCTGTTTGACTTTGACTCGATTGACTCCCTGGATTCTCATCAATTGTTATTTTGTATTTCGATATTCTATTGTTTGGATTGACTTGTTTGCATTTAGTTGATTTGAGATGGGAAAATTGATTTTTTTCCAACAGATAACCTCTGTTGTTGAAAGTTCAAAATGATCTTCAATGGCATTGTACAACATTCAAATTGAACAATCAATTGAACACCCCTCTAACAGGGGCCCCACCACCCATGTGAGAGTGTTGTTCAATTTGTGTAATTCATGTAGAAAAATGGCTCCACCACCCATGTGAGAGGGATGTTCAATTGGTTGTTCAATTTGTGGAGTTCATGTAGCATTTTTCCAACACAAGTTATGGTTAAAAAAGACAACACGTGTATATATACTAGAATAAATCAATAAATCCAATCTTATAAAATAAATTATCTCGCTTCATCTGCTTCAGAATCCATCGAATAATATAAAAACATTAATTGTCAAATTATACTTTCTTGGTGGAGAGCGTACATTTATGCCGCTAGTCATATGAACTCACATGTTTTCTAGGCATTCACCTACCGGGTTCATACATCCTCCATCTGCATCAATACAAGATATATATTTACACATTTTGGCACCCCGACTCATCATTAGTGATTGAGGCAAACATTTTTGTAATCATCTCCTTGAGTCATAGCCACCCCTTACTACCCTCAAATGAGAGGACAAGTAGAGATATCAAACTAAGAATTGAAAAGGATTCTTGAGATGATAGTTAATGCATCAAGGAAATATTGGGCTAAAAAGTTAGATGATGCATTACGTGCTTATCGCACGGCCTTCAAGACCCCTATTGGTATGTCTCCTCTTCTGCTTGTTTTTGAAAAGTCATATCATCTCCCGATTGAACTTGAGCATTGAACATATTGGGCTACAAGGGCATTGAATTTTGATGTGCAATTACCTAGTGAGAAGCGATTACTTCAACTCAATGAACTTGAGGAATTCCACCTTGACTTATATGAGAATGCCCATATGTAAAAGAAAAGAATAAAGAGATGGCATGATAAACACATTGTGAAGAGAGATTTCAAAGTTGGACAACAAGTTTTTCTATTCAACTCTCCACTTCCGTTATTCCCTGGAAAGCTCCGTTTTTGATGTTGGGGATCTTTCACAATCCCTCACATTTTTCCTAATGGAGCTATTAAGTTATATCATCCCCGAAATGGAAACTTCAAGGTCAATGGGCAAAGATTGAAACCATTCTTGGGAGGTGACCTCTCAAAAGAGAAGTCGTGTGTTCTTCTTCATGCTCTGAAATTAAAAAGCCCGAAAAATCGAGCTTATGACTTTAACCAAGAGCTTTTTGGAAGGCAACCAGAATTTCTACTCTTTTTGATTACTTGTCTATTATTTACTTCTTTTCCTTGCTTTCATTTAGTTAATTTTCAACTGTTTTAGGTAATCTTTTTGAAACCCTAAGTGGTCATGCCCTTGGGTGAATTACTTTAAAAGAGCATCAAAAGCTTAGGTCAGTCTTGAACCTCGCTACCAACATCAAATCGAGGAAGTTTCGTTAACTATTCTCTTCTTTATACATTGTTCTTGTTCCACATTGAGGACAATGTATAATTCAAGTTATATTATATAGCCTTACCGGCTTAGGATGAATGCTAAGAATATTTTCACTTAAGTTTATATGATGCCTAGAAAATCATAAATTTTAGTGCAATCCTTTGATTTTTGAATGTTTTGATGTGTGTGTTCATGTTGTGTTGCAGGTTAACTTATGTGGTGAAAACATGGGTGATCGTTAGCATTTAATGAAACAAATAGCGATGAGGAAAGAACCGAGAAGATGAGAAGGCAAAAATGTAGAAAAAAACAAAGCAAAGGAGGCATCCAAGGCAGTGTCTAGGCGCTGCCTAAAATGTAGCAAAACAAGAAGGGAAGGCACCACCTCGGCACTATAGCGAGAAAAAAAATAGCGAAGGTGCTACATTTTGAATTTTAGTGGTGCCTAAGCGCTACATCCTAGCCCCAGGATCCGCGCCGTCATTTTCATCTTGATTTCTACACTTTCAATGCCCAATTCAACTAGGACTTGAATAAGAAATGGAAAAGAGATAAAGACGTTTGGAGAACATCAAAAAGAGGACTTTTGACGACGTTAATCAAGGAGAAGGAAGAATTAAAGAGAGAATCAATGCGAAGAAAAAGATCAAAATCACTCCAAAAGAATTTTTTATCTTTTCCTTCATGTTTTCAATTAAGAACTCGTTATTTCTTATTTATTTCACTATGAACTAAGTTTATTTTCTAGGGGATTGATGTAATCTTAGATTGACACTATGTTTTAAGTTTTCATTAAATTTCATGAAATTTTATTCCAAGTTTATTTGTGTTATTGATTTTATTGCTTTCAATTAACTTTCCATTGATTGAATGAATTGTTATCAAGTTTCAGCACTCGATAGAGGGAACCTCAGATTTGATCTAAATTAACACAACCTAGGATTTATAGGTTTCAACAGAAAGTGTAAATTCTTTGAAGCCGTTTCACTAAGGAACCATAGACCTTATTAAAAATCTGAAAATCTTGGTTTGGAATAGAGATATTGAAATCGGATGTTTGGATTGATTTTTACTCGACACTAGAGAGAGGGAGTAAAAATACAATAGGGTTCTTTGCTTATAAAGTTGAATAAAAACAATTGAAGATTAATGAAAATACAAAAGACATAGTTGATATTAATGTGAATCAAAACCCCTAGACTCTTCATATATTGTTCAAACTTCATGATTAGGCGTATTCGTTAATTTAGTCAAATTCATCACTTTTAGAGCCTGTTTGGTATAGGAGTTTTTGGATAAATTTTGAGTTTTTTGGAGAATGCGTGGTTGAAAATTGATTGAAAAATGTGAAAAATTGTGGGTCACATAGAAATGTATGGTTGAAAATGAACTTTAGAAAAACTTTGAAATCTTTACTTCTACCAAACATGCTCTTAGATTCATTTTTAAACTCATTGGTTCCATATAATTTCTATTGTCTAGATAAAAGAGAGGTTAGTATACTTTTAGTACTTGGTAAAAATTTACTATCAATCAATGTGGGTTCAATATCCTATTTTACCATTATATTACAAAACTTGACATTGTACACTTGCGGTTAAAAAATTACACAACAATGAATTTGTGTTTAAAATTGTTATTAATTCATAAGTTATGACAAAATATGTAACTTGTGTCTATTTATATAAACTTTTTATCCATGTAAGATCATAAGTTATCTTGAACACAATAGTTAGATTAATTGTTTGTGAGGTTTTGGAATTGTTGAAGGATGGAGAGATTTATGATGTAGAAGAACTAGGTTGTGAGGTTTATGTTAAATTTGTATCCAACCTATCCATTTTTTTTAGTGCTCTCAATCACTTGATCCTATTGTGAGAGGGTGGTCGAATCAGTAAAGGAGATAGTCTAGATGTGTGTTGATTAAATGCATGCTAGATATAATTTGTGTAGAGTTTTTTTGATTAAAAAATATACGCCAAGTAATGACCATGTGTTAGAGACCTAAGCCCATTTAATTCTTGCATTGCCTTATCTCATAGCTTTTTTTACTTGAGTGATTAAGCTCGTTGGAATATCTAAAAACATGGTGTCTCGAGTTTTAAACTTGGGAGTCACCAGCCTAAAACTCAATTCATGGGTCAAATAAAAAGCTTAATGAGTATGGTATATAAAAATATATTGCATTTGGTTTTTAAGTATACCTCACTTCGTAACATTTTTTTACTCGAGTTATTAAGTCTGTTGGGGTATTTCAAAACCTAGTACCCTTTGATCTTAAAAAATTGGATAGTTATTGACCTAATGCTCACTACATGGGTCAAATAGAAAGCTTAGGGTGGTGAAAAAGTTATGGGAAATTATCACATTTACATGTAGATATAAATCATGCATTTGAATTCGATATAAGGGCATAGATATCTAGTGGGTTTGAATTTCTTAGTGGTTACTTAATTATTGGAATGCTATAACTTAGAGAGAATCATTGCAAGTGTAGATTGTTGAGATTGTCGGTAAAGCCCAACCAAACTAAAGTGGAAAAAAGGAGAAGCTCGAGAGTGACCTTTAGATTTACATCTTGGGAAAGAAAAGAATTATTGTTTGGGGGATGAATGTTATGAATGGGAGATGAAAGAATTGACCACAAATAGTGAGGTAGTTCCGACTTGAGATTCCTCCTCTCTACAATGTTTAAGAACCTAAGTTGTGATTGAAAATGACTATACACACTCACACCAATCAAACATAAGATAAGCTAAACTTCTTTTTGATAGTATTATTTTGAAAGCACAATTGTGAATTAATTATACAATTTTACACTCATGAAAAATTTGTTAGTTATATAGCATTGTTGATCTTTCGTTCAACTTACTTGTTTATGCTAGTAGATAATCTTGTTCGAGACAAGCAAGAGTTTAAGTTTGAGGTATTTGATAATTGCAAACATTTGATACCTTTAAAATAGTATTTTTGGAGTAGTTTGGGCAATTATTTACTTATTTATGCATAATTTGTGTCTACATAGGTCAACGCTCAAGTTTGAGGTGATAAACTATTTACTAACCACAAGTGTACGGGTTGTACAAGTAATAAAGCGGATTTAAGTCCAGATATCGTACTCACAGGGATTGTATAAATTGTATTTTAGATTAAAACCTTAACAGGAACAAGAAAAAGCTTTGATTTTGGGAGTTCTGAATTAAAACTAAATTAACAATTAAACTAGAAAGCAATAAAATTTGATTTATGAAAATTATGAAACTAAACATGTTAGAATTATGAATCCATTTTAATCATATCATTCATATTTTGACTTAGATAATTAACAACAAATATGTCCCCTTTTGAGCGGCGCATATTTCTACATGCAAATTGACTTTATTTCTATGACAATTTAAACATATAGAAAAGAATTAAAATATTTGTGAACACTTTTAAGGATAATACAAAACATATGGGTATATTTCTATCCCCCTATCGGACTTTATGACAATCAATTCAAGTCTAATGTATTCCTACTCTTTCGAACATAGAAAAACACCACAAAAATCACCATCGTCCACAATTATATATGGAAATAATTCACAATTAATTGTATCAAACCCATAAATTGCATAATGTAAATATCAAGCCAAAACATGGAATCAAAATATTAAAATTTCATCACAATTCTAACAATTAAAAGCCTAACCTAAAAACATGGTAGAAAATAAAATACAAGAAAAGTGATAGGATGCCACCTAGTTCTTCTTCTTGCAATTATATTCTCAATCTTGATCTTGGCTTTGCATGGATCCCTCGACAATTCGAAAGCATTTTAACATGAATTTCACCAATTGGGAACCCCCCAAAAATGTGCCTTGTGTCTTGTATATATAGGCTGCCTCAAAAGCTAGGTTAATTGGTAGAGAAAGTTGTTGAAACTCGCGCAAAAAGCCCACCAGCCGGCTCAGCGGATAACCATGCAATGGCGAGGTAGAAAGTGATGCGATTGTGCACATATGTCAATTCCGATTTTGCTTGGTTTTATGCAGTTCATGCGATCGCTCAGTTGTTTTTCCATGCAGCCACAGGATTGAATGGTCGGGTGCAATTTCCATCTTTTGATTTCATTTAAGTCGGTCATCATGGTTTTATTGCACAGCAAGTCCTTCAACTTTCGATTACTACAATTAAGTCTCTAAAATTATGATTTCTTCCAAATTTGATTTCTTTTTCAACTTTTCTTCCAATTAGCACTTTGACTAACTTCATCAACTCTTCATTTACACAATTAGGTTCTTTTATCATCTAATTGACTTCTGTTTGCTCCAATTCCTTTACATTCTCGACTTTGGGACTATTTCTGAAATATAAACATCTAATAGCAAATATTCTCATACAAACAAATAAAATCCTACTTTTAAGAAAGAAATAAGTGTATAAAATACACTTATCATAAACCACGAAAGAAGGCCAAACCATGCAAAAGTTGGGATTTGTGGACACCAAAACATCACTTTTCAGAAGTCAGGGACCAGCAAATCAATTATTAATGGACCAAGTTGCACATTTCCAAAAGTTTAAAGACCTTGAGTGCAATTTCGAAAAATGACTAATTTGGAAGAAATCTAAAAATTTAGGGACCAAATTAATTGTCCCAAAAAGATAGATGACCTAATAGAAATTCAAGGGGGCTAGGTTTTACGACCTAGCCCCTGTAAATCAAAGAGACAGCATGAGCTAATGGATCTATGGTTACAACTGATGCACCTGGCAACGCAATACGGAATTGGAACAACCTTTGTGATCGCAAGGGTGAATGCCTTGCGATCGCAATGTTTAATTTGTCCCAAAATAAAAATCCTTGGGCCTTTTCGAGTCGACCTGATAAGGCCCAAAACTCAGTTTCTCGCAATTTTGGCGCTCATTTTTGGGGTTTTTTTTTTTTTTTTTTTTTGGTATTTTGGGACATTTTTAAGGAAAAAAATCCATTTTGTATAAATACCCCCACTAGAGACTTTATAGGGTTCTAGTTTTTAGTTTAGTGCCTATTTGTTTAAAAATTAGATTTTTATTAAAGTCAAAGTCAACAATTAATCACGACCATATATTTCATTGGTCTAGCAAATTTTTAACCACACGTTTCATCAAATTTTATCAAATTCTGCTAAAAATCTGATTTTAATTTCTATCAAACAGGAGTTTAGTTTTATCTATTTCTCTCAATTTTCTCTCTATTAACACCTAGAATTTATTTAGCATTTATTGTATTGTGTTTGGTGGTTGAAGACATTGAATTGAAAAGGGAGAAACTAAATTCAAGGTGAAGAAACATTAAAGCATTTAACTCAAAAAAATACTTGGAGTGAATGTTTTTTTTTTTTTTTTAATTTCTTGTTTTTAATATTTTGTATGGGTAAACAGGACAAATGATCTCCAATCTTTGGATTTCTTACGAAAATGATCCCCAACGTTTAGAATTTGGCATTTATACACTCAGAGTCACCAAATGTTGTGAAAATTGTCCCTACCGTTAGATTTCATTAGTTTCCACTATTAAAAAACGCGTAAATAGTACAATGGTCCCTAACCTTTGAGTGTCTTGCAATAATAGTCTCTAACATATTAAGGTCATGTTTGGTATATTTAGTTTGTAACATCCAATAGTTTGGCGTATTTAGTGCCTAACATATTAAGCCCATATTTGAGACCAATTATTTTAAATAATGTGGTTTGTAATTATAATTTTTTGACGAATTTATGACTAAAAAGTAAAAATAAAAATTGAATTTTTTTGTAGATTATTTTATTAATGGAATGTATGGTTAAAAATAAGTTTTAAAAAAATAAAGTTTATTTTGAATTTTTAAAGTGCACAATAAAATATTTAACAAAAATTCACCACATTAACAGTTTAACCTATTGGTAAAAAAAAAAAAAAAAAATCATGGAACATAAACGAACAAATACATTGAACATCATTTTAGGAATTGAATAACAAATATGTTTTTATCAGTACTATTTTCGATTTTCGATTTTGAGAACCGATCAATATCGATTTTCAAATTTTCATTTTTTTTAAAAACTCGTTTTCTTCCACACATTTTATTAATAATTTTTTTTTAAAAATTATGCATAAATTCAAAAAAAAAAAAAAAAAAATCTTACTTTTTAATCCAAATTCTCCAAAACTTACTTTTCAAATCGATCGATTCTTAAAATTGAAAGTAGAACTGATAAAAACATATTTGTTATTCAATTCCTAAAATGATGTCCAATGTATTTGTTTGTTTATATTCCATTAATTTTTTTTTTTTTTTTTTACCAATAGGTTGAAATGTTAATGCGTTGATTTTTTGTTAAATATTTTATTGTACACTTTAGAAATCCAAAATAAACTTCATTTTTTTAAAACTCGTTTAAATCACACATTCTATCAATAAAATAATCTTCAAATAAATTCTTTTTTTTTTTTTTTTTTTTTTTTACTTTTTACCCACAAATTCTTCAAAAAATTACAATTAGAAACCACATTATTTGAAATAATTAGTCTCAAATAGGGGCTTAATATATTGGGGACTAAATACGTCAAACGTAGAGGGACTTAATATGTTATGGATTAAATACGCCAAACGTTTGAAAGTTACAAAATAAATATGTCAAATATAACATTTATATGTTATGGATCATTTGTGCTATTTACACGTTTTTAATGGTGGAAACTAACGGAATCCAACGATGGGACCATTTTCACAACGTTTGGTGATTCTAAGAGTATAAATGCAAAAATTTAAATATTGAGGACCATTTTCGCAAGAAACCCGAAGGTTGAGGACCATTTGTACTATTTATCCATTTTGTATTTAACACATTATTGAAATGATTTCATTAAATTGTAAGTTTTGTTGTTATTGCTTATGAGTTAATTTATATTTTGTTGGGATGATTAATTTTAGCATAACTTCACTTAATTTATTTAAATGTATGTTTATTGATTTTTGGTTGCATATTATTGTGTATTGAATTTTTTATTATTCTCTTGTATTTGTTTAACTACTAAATGTTTGTTAATAAATTGTGTTACTGCATATTTTCAATAAAAATTCAAATACCTAGGTATAGTTGGTTATGTTTGGAAAGATGAGTCTTGCAATTAATCGGTTTTAATGAACATAAAAATATAGTATGTTAACCAATTAATTAATGTTAGTCGGCATTCAAGAGAAGCGATTGATTTTGTTTGGAGAGTTGATCCTCACATATATTTTGAGTGATTCATTTCATTTACAAAGTGCAAATTTTATTAAGTGATATTGAGTGAAAATCAACCATCCTAACATTTCCCAAATGGGTAATTATATTGATACCACCAATTTTGTCAATCACACCACACTTCTTACATTTACTAAATTGGTCACAAGTAAATTGACTTAAAAAATCATCCAATCATACAATTATATTAATTTTTCTTCTTTTTTATTCTTGTATACACCGCAAATCTTTGAATCCTAAATTGTATATGTATTATTCTTTGAAAAAATCCTAAAATTCTTGTTAGGTACGGTTGCTACTTTATCTATTCTCGTTGTAATTTGTTTGAAATTTCATGGAGATTTACTTGCATGTGAAAGCCATCCAATATAGCCAAATATTCTTCCACAGGAAAGAAAGATAGCCACTGGGTCATTGAAATTACTGGGTTTTCTCTTTTATATTAATTAAGAATTTTTAACTGCAAATTGGATTGTAAAAGATTAGGGTTTGACGAAGGAATAGATTTTTCACTCGGTGATTGTCTACAATTTTTAGATTTGAAGAAGAATGCGGGAAATTGGAATGAGTTTTGTGAGTGGGATCGGACCGGAGTGGGGTGTTGGTGGAGTTCGGTTGGAGTCTGGTGAAAAAGCAAAAAGTACATTATATATTTTACATTAACCAAAGTCCTAGATCTAAGCCTGAATAATTAACTAAGCCTCAAATTAGTTCAAACACTTCTGTGGAACTAAATGAAGAATGCTTCAAGATAAAATATTCAAAAAAAAATTCAATATATTGTGGTGTTGAAAATGGTAGAAACCTTTATAGATCTAATTGTGGTGTACCATGTTTTGTTTTCATTTTATTTAGTAATGGTCATATTTGTGAAAATGAATATGGTGCAACTATAAAATTCATGTTTTAATTAAAGTGTATATATAATGTGGTGTGATTAACAAAATTAGTGGTGTCAATATAATTATTCTTTCCAAATTCATCATCATCTAAAAAATCATCTACATTTACTAACTTTTAATTGTTATTTCTTTACTTAAGTTAATTAGATAAGAAATCCAATATCAAATCAAACTCTTTGATTACTTGACTTTTCAATCAAATTGAAATCCACAAGCATATTTACAAATATTTAAATTCTCGTGAGCACAAGAACCCATCATCTCTTTATTTTTTGAACGCAAATACTAAGAAACATTAGTTTTAGCCAACACTTGTCACCGCTTACATCGTTTGATATCATTTCCTTTAAAAAAAAATGGTATTTCCCACACCCTGAAGGCCCAAATCGATCACGTTCAAGACCATTGGTTCGAAATTGTAAATTCAGGTTATGCCTCTGAGGAATCAGGGTGGAGGGATTTGAGTAAACATGATAACTCCCGCTTTCCACAAGGAGCAAATTCAATATTTCAATATTCGAATCTTGCATCAGGATGCCCTGAGCACTTACCAACCATCTTCTTTATCACTGGAAGATATGTCCATGGCGCGTTTGATATCATTTCTTAATTAGAGATTAACTCAATTTTGCTTTCATTTCTTTAAAATAAATAAATATATTATATTTTCTAAAGTTGGAGTCAAGTGACCCATGTGCCATGCCACCTCTGGGTCTTGCATTGTATGTCTGCAGAAAAAAATAAATAAAAGAAAAAATTACACAACACGCTCGACTATACAATTTTTTTATTTTTTTTTTCAGAAGAGAAAAAAGAAAATTATATTAGATCGAGTCAAAACTGGTGAATTCTTATGCTCTGTTCGGTTGACATTTTTTAATTTATAATTTTTTTTTTATTGTTGCTAAAGTAAAATATGTCGTTAAAAAGTGATTTTAAAAAATATTTAGTTAAAATGTGGTTTAAAAAATTGAATAGTTTATAAATTAATTTATAAATAAGTAATAATTGTGTTACGAGGTTTAGTAGTTTGATTTCATCATTGCATAATATATTTTTTTTTTTATCAATATAACCAACTCTTACCTAGGTCAGCACTTACGTATAATGGTTGGGGCTACGTACGAGACTTGAACCATTATTAACAGTGTAATGACTTTATGCATGCATATTAATTATGGCCACAAACTAAAGAGATGATAGCCACAGGTTGAGTCCACAATAGCAATTAAGCAGGTGACAGTTGACTCAATTATTTATCAGGAGAAATTCAAATTCCTAGTCCATATGCAAAATAATTTTGCTTTCCATCTTCTCTATTTTACTTTCCATTTATTTTATATGGCTTCCCTTCCCTTTACTTTTCACTAGAAGAAATATTAAGGTACAATATTTTTTTCTTTTTTAGTCAAATATGATGTGGAAATACTTATAATTTGAATAATATTAAATCTATTTATGTAAAAATCAGATTTTTAGTAAATTTCGATAAAATATTTGATTGAAAAGTTGTACAATGTTCCATTAAATATACGATTAAAATCAATTATTGACTTTGACAAAATTAAATTTTAATATATACGAAACAGAAGTTAAATAAATAGTCTTGGTTATTAGTCATAGTAAATATGGTTCAATTTGGACGATTTGTAACAAATCTTCAAATCAAACACTTATAGTTTTTGAAATTTTTCCAAACCAATTCAAATCACTTTTTGGGTTTGGTTTGGAATCACGATTTAACAAAGTAAAAAATAACATACATCAAAAAAGTTAAATAATATAATTAAAAATATTACAAACCAAAGATTTATAATTCTAACAATTATAATGCAACAACATGATAGAAACATTTTAATCTCTTAATTGATACTAATTAGCGCAACAATTGTATTATAACACATTATTCATTCTCTTCATAAAGATTATAAGAACAGTCCATAAAAGATATTTATTGTTGTGTTCATTTTTTTTCAGTTTCAGACTCTATTATGCTTCAATTTAATCCTATATATTCACCTCCAAAGTCCAAAACTCTACTTAATTTCAAATGCTCTTTCAGAACTGCAAAGTATGATTATTCATCTCTTATGCTTCCACTACACTTTTCACAACGAAGAGAAGAGAAATTATCAGTTGAAAATGGAAAAACAAGACAAGTAATTGAGAAATCTGTAGATATCGATCAATTTGGATGAAATTTTTCAGATATCACCTTTATTATTCAGCAGATCAGTTATGGTGGGATTGAGGACTAGGGTTTGGACTTGGGATCTTAGAAGGAATGTCAATTAATTAATTTTTTATTTTTTTATTTTTTTTATTTTTTAAGTTAACATTGTATAATGTCAAATTGTCAATGTGTACTGTTGGCATATGGCGCAATAAGGTTGTTAACAAAAATGTCACCCTCCCCGTTAACAAAAAAAGAAAAAAAAGAAAACCCGCCCAGTTGTGAGGGGCGGGGTTTCCACGGGGAGGGGAGTAAAATCCAAGTTGTTAAATAATTCATCCATTGGGTTTAAATTTTTCATTTTACTAAAAATGTGCCCATTAATATTTTTTAATATTTTTTGATTAAAAATTAAATATAGTCCAGTTCGATTTATGTGACTTTTCAAATATCAAAATCGAAATCAAACTATTTCGAGCGGTTTGAAATTTATCAATCAAACCATTTAATTTTTTAAACCACCCAAACCACTTTAAGGTTTGATTTTACAATTTATTTTTATTTTTTTTAAAAAACGATTTTACAATTTATTTGTTAACCCTTTTCAGATACTATATTTTTTGCAACTTCTTTAGTATATTTAGTTATAGCTCATTTAATGGTACTTCTACTTTTATCTTTTTATAGAAAAGTTTTCGATCGAGGAATCTACAAAAGGTTTATTAGCCAACCAAAACGTTTATAGAAACTATCTAAACAACTTCGAAAACAAGTTGTTTATTTCAAATATTTTTTATTGTTTATCAAACAGAGGCTAAATGAAAGTGTAATAGGTTGACTTTTATTCACGTAAGCCAATTGAATTTGAATTATATATACACTTCAAAAAAGAAAAGTAAGGAGATAGTGAAATGAAAGGCTAATTATATTAACAATACAATTTCTTATAAGCACATCACATTTTGAATTGTTGTTCCCTAATTTTTATAGATTATTATATTTATATTCTTAATTTTTTCATCACATTCTTATCAGCGATTAACAAATCTTCTACTTATCGATGATTTTTATCCAAAAAAATTTTGTTATCTTGCTTTAAAACGTTGGACAAGTATTTAATCATAATTCTATTTTTTTTTTTACTTATTAAATATACAAGTTATAAATAAATCTTTTTATTTCTTCTTAACGATTTTTTTTTTTTTGTAGAGTCTGATAGGAGAGATAAAATGTAATAATTAATGAAAGAAGCAAAATAAGAATACAATGAAAAGAGTTGAGAAAATAGTTGTGATATTAACTAAAATTAGGAACATGTCATACAATTAAAATGTGGTGCACATAATAAAGCAAAAAAATGTAGTGTGCATGTATTTTGCCGAAATGAAATCCTTGTTGGTCAATGTTGCAACTTTGCAAGTGGGCCAAAGTAAAAAGATGCACGGAGCAGCCAACTTTGAAAATAATTCACATTATCATGGACGTGGTAAAACATCCATCTACATTTAAGCACGATTTTATTTTCTATCCCGTGTTATAATTAGGCCCTGTTTGATTACACAAAATTTTTCATGGAAAATAGAATATGTTTTTCAATTTTCACTTTTGATTTGTTTGTTTGACAAAATTTTTCATGTAAAACTTTTTTCGCGGACCCCACTTTTTCTTCCATTTTCCTTGATTTTGTGAAAAAGATTTTCTTTGGGTTTTGGTGGAAAAATGTTTTCCATGATAGATGGAAAATGATTTTGGACACGTTTAATCAATTTTGTTGTTGTTAATTGACTTATTTTTTTTTCAAAAAATAACATTATCATCATCAAGTACAAATATATTTAAAAAGTAAAAAAAAAAAAATTGATTAAAATAGCAAAAAATTACTTTATTTTCCATGGAAAACAATGTCAATCAAACAACAAAAGTTGGAAAATTCCCTACTTTTTCCACCTAGAAAATTAAACCAATCAAACACATTAAACTTCTAATTCCCAGTAATTCAATTACCTAGAATTCAATTCCCTGGAATTCATTTTCTTTCCACCCAAATTCCACCCTCGCTATCAAACGGACCCTTTTACTTATCTTAAGTTGGCTCAAAGCAATTTCATGGATGCTAAGGAAAACATAAACAATATGTTTTTAGAGCATATGTTTGGTAAATGATGTTTTGGAAGAAATTTGAATTTTTGAAAAAATATGTGGTTCAAAAGAAATTGAAAAGTGTGAAAATTGTGGGTCTCATAAAAATGTGTAGAAGAAAATAAGTTTCGTATGAAGTTTTTTAGAAATTTCAAAACAAAACTTTTAACAAATAGAACCTAAAATTGTGATACATAATTCTTACTCAAATTTATATTTGTCTTCATTATAATTGGCAATTTATTTCAAAATGATAATGAATGGGGTAGTTAAATATACATTTCAATAGGAATGTCAAAAAAAAAAATCTCACGAATCCCCTGATCTCATTAGGAGAGTCTCAGGTCATGCCCTGGACCCATCAATTTGTTAAAAAAGGGGGTCATTGACGTAAAACGTCCCTAACTTTGACACTCCTTGCGAACGTCTCAATGTTTAATTTTTTTGCGAATAAAGTACTTATCTTTATCAACTCTTGCGAAAATCATCTTTTTTGTTAAATTTAACCCCTCTCTATAAAGCTAAATTTCAATAGTTTCCTTAACAAAAATTAAAGGACATTAATTTTCATCCTAAACCATTTTTAACCCATTTCTTTCCATTCAAAAATAAAAACACACGTTCACTGGGTTTTGTGAGGCAAGTAATAGTGGTTTACACCAGCAATCCTTATGTCTCTTGAATTCCATGTCGACTTAACGACTGCTCTGGAAATATGTATACAATCTTAGTAATGGTAAATATGCAGCCTCGGTCTCCTTTTCAGTTTTTCTGGCACTTTAATCAGGTCATCAGCTTAACATCTAGATGGATTTAAAAAAAAATGGATTTTAATAGTTTGTAACAGTTGGTGGTCATTAATAGAGATAATGTCTCTAGATTAAATAACAGTACTAGAAAATCAGATATTTTGTTCATTTCATAATACTTCTATGGTGGAGGTTTCGTTCTCAGGATTTTTTGTGGGCCGAGTATCTTATAGGTAAATATTGTATTGAGAATTTGAGACTTACCCCTCTCAGGTTTCGATCACTCATAAAGCATCTAGAGTTTGGCTTTGACTTTTACGGATTGCTCCTCATGCTGAGGGTCGTATAGTTTGGCAATAGGACAGGGACAGATCTTCTTCTGGCATGATTGTTGGATGGGGAATGCCACTCTTGCTTCACAATTACCTTATCATGTGCATTCTTCGACCAGCGTACGTGACTTCTTTTATGACTCTGGTTGGGATCTCAATCAGTTGCGACGGGTTGTTCCTATTCATTTGGCTGGGCAGATAGCTCTTCTACCTTTATCTATTGATACCACGAATCAGATTCTATGGAGGGAAATGCCAGATTGTAGATTCTCTACAAAGTCGGCGTGACAAATTATTAGGGAGGCTTCCACGGTTCAAGCGGCTTATCGATGTTTCTGGGGGCCATCCATCCCTACGACGACATCATTCTTCTGTTGGAGGCCCTAGCAGGGTTTGATTCCAGTTGAGACTGTTATCGGGACGAGGTTACAAGTTCAATTGGCCTCATGGTATCAGTGTTGTCAATCAAAGGAAACCTTGCATCATGTGTTTATTGGTAGTCCGATTGCTACTCAAGTGTGGAGTTATTTTTTGACATTTTTAAGATTCCTTCTTCCCCTTTGGATGTGATCCAGCATCGTTTCCAATGATTGTGGTTCTCGGGGCCAGTATGTCAGGAGGGACATATTCGCATCATTGTGCCTTTGTTAATTTTTTGGTTCCTTTGGGCAGCACATAGTGATGTGAAGCATAGGGGCATCACTATGGAGCCTCATAGGACCATTTGTGGGATCCCATAAGGTGAACATAGATGGATGTGTTTAAGAGGGGAGGGCTAGCGGTGGTGGTGTTATCCGAGATGATGGTGGATTGTGCATACGGGCATTCTGTGCTTACTATAGGGAGTGCACTATCATTGAGTCTAAGCTACGAGCTGTTTTAAATGGAATCTTGTTAGCTCGTAGACTGGTGTAACTGACTTGTGGATCGAGGCGGATTCAGTGTTGGTTGTTCATTGCATCACACAGGGAGGTGGCCCATGGTACATACAAACATTGCTAAGGAGTATTCAACATGAGCTTTCCTTTGTCAGAGACACGATTTCTCACATCTTTAAGGAGGGGAATTGGGTGGCTGATGACTTGGCCACACAGGGTTGGACACCACAGAATTATGCTGAGTTTGAGACTTAGGATCTGCATCAGACGACTAGAACATTGCTTCAGATGGATTTCATGGCTTTCCTTCAATTCGAGGTATCTAGTTATTTATTTTATATTTTTCATTTACTCTATACTATGTTAGTTTTCCTTTGTTTTAGCTCGTTCTTTATTAGCAAAATTTCAATTATTCTTTGTACTTCGCATCTTTTGGAAGTCAGATTTATGTCCTCTTCCATCCCTGTACTTTTCATTTTATTATATATAATATGGTAGGAGAATCCTAACTCCCACCAGCCTGCTTTGGCGGAGGCTTGAAAACTACGCTGGGTTGTGCTGATGTTCTATTTGAAAAAAAAAAAATACTTCTATGCCGAGTAGTGTTCTTTTCCATTTATTTCTATGTAGCTGTTAATGCTCACTAGTAGCACTTTCAAGTATTTTTTTTATTTGATTTCTGATCTCAAGTTCAGATTTATGCTTTATTATGCAGATCATTTTGAGATAGCTTCTACTTTTACTTTTGTTTTTCTACTAGTGTAATGTGAAAATCTTGTGTCAACTTCTTCTAAATGCTCGTTTGATGAGATTTTTGTTCCTTGTAAAAGAATTTCAAAAATTTATACAACCGTGTTCAAAAGCAAAATCTTAATTTTATAAATAATTTTAACATTTAAAAAATATATGACCGTAAAACATATGCTAATTAACAAAGTACCATGCTTTTCTAAAACCATGCCAAATAAATAGGGCTTACGTCATTTTGAAATAGCAGATAGACCCTGTTTGAGCCCCATTTTTTGTAAAATAATTATTACAAACATTTAATCGCAACCATCTATTCTTAGTCAAGTTCATAATATTTGACTTTTCAAATAATTTTAAACAACGCATTCACAAAAATTCAAAATAAACTCTACACCAAACAGGGACAGAATATGTAATTTCAAATGTGATGTTAATTGTAGTATATTTCGTGACGTGTTGTTAATATTTATCTTAAGTTTCTTTTTGCTAGAGATTCAAATCAAATTTTTAGTAAATTTTGATAAAAGTTGATGAAATATGTGATTGAAAAGTTATGAATCCATAATATGTGTGATTAAATTTAATTGTTAACTTTGATCAAGATTAAAATTTGATTTTGTATCACAAACAATCAAAGAAGGTCTAAGGAGATATAGGAAAATCACTGGTGGACGCAAAGGGACAACAATTCAAGGATCGCACGCCGCAACTCATTTGATAAATTGAACAAAATTATATTACAAAAATTAAAAATTAAAAGTTTTAGCATCTATTCAATAATTTATTTATAAATAACACATATTTTAAATTATTTTTAATCACATATATTTTTTAAACCATCTTTTAATCATATATTTTACCTCGAAAATAGCTAATTGCTTCCACCCGGACTTTTCATTCTGTTTTATGAGGAAATTTTTATTGGTTGTAGTGTCGCTTCGCCTCTGTCTGCCATCCTCTTTTTTCTTCCTTTATTGTTGTTTCCAGACATGGGGATAAACTATAGGAATAATTGATAAAAATCAAACTTTTAGTATATTTTAATAAAAATTGATGAGATATGTGGCTGAAAAGTTATGAATCATACAAAAAATATGATTAAATTGAAGGTACCGTAAGGTGGCTCTATTCCAGATTTTTTTTTTTTTTTTATGGTAAAATGTGTGGTTAAAAATTGGAGATGGAAATATGTGTAGTTAAAAAGTGGTATGAAAAATTGTGTAATTTAAAAATTGTAATCCTTACAATAAATTTAAAAAAAAAAAATGAAAAAAATGATGCAGTCGAACCCAATGTAAATGTTAAAATTTAAATTTCTAGAATTAATAAAATTCTAATAAAAAGCATTTGTCTCAATCACTTTAGAGAGAGAAGGTCAAAAGCATGCTGGCTGACAGTAAATAAAATAGACATTAGAAAAGTCAAAGTCAAAACCTTCAAAGATGCACAAATATTAAAAATAAATAAATAAAACATATTACACACACAATTTCCATGGTTTGACTTACCCATACGTCTCTAGTATAAAATCAAACCCTCCCAAGTCCCAACTCTTAACATCTTCAAACCAATCCACAAACCTCAAGAACAACCTCACCATCTTCTCCACAAAAACTTCGAAATCTTGATCTTCATGGATCAAATCGAGGTTCCACCATATTTTCTTTGCCCCATCACTCTAGAGATCATGAAAGACCCCGTGACGGTCTCGACTGGCATAACGTATGATCGAGAAAGTATAGAGCAATGGTTGTTTTCTCGGAAAAACAATACCTGCCCGGTTACGAAACAAGTTATTTCGGATTCAGATTTGGCTCCAAACATCATCGTACGACGACTTATTCAATCTTGGTGTGTCCTCCACGCGTCCCATGGCGTCGAAAGGTACCCTACGCCTAAGGCTCCCATCAGCAAACCACAGCTCTTGAAGATTTTCAGAGATGCTGAGTCTTCACAGATGCAAATGAAATGTCTCCAGATATTGAAATCCATTGTTATGGAAAATGAAGCGAATAAAAGATGCATGGAGAAAGCAGGAGCTGCAGATTTCTTAGCTTCATTGATTGTTAAGAAAATCATGGAAGAAACGTCTTCAGTTCAAGAATCAGAAGATTATTCTGAATCGACAGGAATTATTGATGAAGCTTTAAGCATTTTTGTTCATCTCCAATTATCCGAATCCAGTCTTAAGTCCCTTTTAAGGAACAATGGCGATCAATTCATCGAGTCCTTAACGCAGATCATTCAGCGAGGGAGCTCCGAATCTCAAGCTTATGCTGTTATGCTACTGAAATCCATGTTCGAAGTAGTTGAAGATCTAACACAGTTGACCACCCTAAAACCCGAATTCTTCGTCGAATTAGTCCAAATCTTCAAGCACCGGATTTCTCAAAAGGCCTCAAAATCCTCTCTGAAAATTCTAACCATTGTCTGTCCATGGGGAAGAAACAGGATCAAAGCAGTGGAAGCAGGAGCAGTGTCTTCATTAATCGACCTTTTGCTCGACACTTGGGACAAAAGGGCTTGTGAAATGGTGCTAACGGTGTTGGATTTTCTATGCCAATGCGCAGAAGGAAGAGCAGAATTACTAAAGCACAGTGCAGGATTGGCCATTGTGTCAAAGAAAATACTCAGGGTTTCACAGGTTGCAAGTGAAAGGGGAGTTAGAATTTTACATTCGATTTCAAAATTCTCTGCAACTCATGGAGTTCTTCAAGAAATGTTGCAGATTGGTGTTGTGACAAAGCTGTGCCTTGTGCTTCAAGTTAATTGTGGAACCAAAACAATACAGAGAGCTGGAGAAATACTTAAATTGCATGCAAGATCATGGAAGAGCTCTCCATGTGTGCCTGTGGAGTTGCTTGGTTCTTGTCCATCTAGATTTTATGATGGAATTAGGGTATAAATAGAAACCAGTTGTGCATATAATTGAATACATATACAAAGTAGAAATTGACTCGTGGTTAAGAAACTTGGCCATATGTATGCAGAAACATTTTGGAATTAATTTCTTCCAACTTTAAATATTTGAGTAATGAAACGGTACTTGATGGAATCAGCGATTCTTGCAGTCAAGGATTTTGCTTTTATATCGAGTTAGTATACGAAGATTTGTTGAGGATTAAACTGTAAAAAGTGGGTAGATGTTATTTTTAATAGCCCAAGCCAGGGGCGAATCCAGGAAGTCGATCTAGCACGAGCGAATTTGATAGAACAATAGCGGACACTATAAGGTAAGGGGAACAAAATTAACACCAAAATTACAAGATAAAATGAAAAAATTTGACGGATCCAGCACGAGCGGCAGAACACCCTCGTTAGTAGCTAGATCCACCCCTGCCTTTAGAGGAAATATATTCAACAAAAATCGTGAAATTAAATTTTCCAGAAGAGATAAAATTGCTGCAATGGAGTCGAGTAACACGTACTTAGCTTGTGTTTGGTCTTCATTTTTTGGAAAAATTATGATTGTGAATAGTATTTTTGGGAGAATGCGTGGTTAAAAAATGTTTAAAATGTAAAAAAATTGTGAGTTTAACTAAGATAGATGGTTGAGATTAAGATAAATTTTGTTTTAAAAAAAGGGGTCAAACATAAGCTTATTTGACTATGGAGTAAAATCGTGAAATTAAATTTTCCTAAAGACGAAATAGATTCAAAAAATAGTTGCAATTTATATTAGTATACGTATGCATTGAATATGTAGTTTTGTGGCTATGGAGTAACACGTACTTATTTGACTAATCTTCCAATTAAATTTAGAAAGTATTCTTGATCATTTCGTCAAACTACGGTGATTGCTGGGGACTGTTTCGGGGATCCTGGTCTTCTTGGATCATGTTGTCCACGTTACAATTATACATGCCATTATTTATTATAGTTAAAATTAATTTTTTGACATATTTTTATAAAAGTTAATGAAATGTAATTGATAAATTGATAAAAAATGATTATATATATATGAAATGTGTTCTTAAAATTAATTATTAATTTTAACTTAAATTTTTATCAAAATTTTGAGCTACACCAAACATGAATTATACCTGATCTGGACTGTCTGATGCACACGTTTAAAGAAGGTGACACCAACCCTAGGAATGTAAGTTATCAAAGACACATGAGATCCTCGACAACGATGAAAGACCTATATATTTTGGTAAAGAAACCCACAATGCTAAAAAAGGAATTCATCAATTTGTATCTTAAATATTAATAAAAACTTGAGAAATTGAAGACGATAACTAACAACACGGTACCAAAAAAAAAAGTTTCAACTGTAAGTGAGATGTCCTCTGTGAAATCATCTGACTTGAGCAGCACTCTTGACCACAAATTTGAGAACTTAGGATATATCACAAGATATTGGGTGTCATACTTACGCGAAATATCAATATTTTTAGACCCGATCCGATCATTGATCCGATCAAGGAACTAGGTCAAGGGTTAGAGGGTCGACTCATGGTCAAAGTGGGGTCAACCCGTTCATTAAAATAATAATAAAAAAATATTTTAAAAAATCATAAATTAAAAAAAATTAAAACCCGGGTCAACCCAACTCCAGGTCGACCTAGTTTGATCAAAATGGGTTTTTGGAGTCACCCAACCCGAGTTTTGGCCCGGGTTTCGGGTCGACCCGACAGAGCCAGACCGGACCGAGTTTTTCAACATTGCAAAATATTGAAAATATCAATTATGATTTGAATTAGGGAAAATTGTCTAAAACACATAACGCAATCTTTCTTCCCTGAAATAGAATCTCCTCCCATCTAATTTATTCCCCCACGAATAGTCGGCCGTTGGGCAGTGATAGAGCACCGGCAACCAAAATCTTCTGGTCCGACGACGCGATGCCTGGAGTTGCTGTACTTTGGTGGTTGAAGAAAGATTGAAAATCAATTGTGTAGCTACCTAATTCACTTTTCTCCAACCTTTTTCGACTAACTTATTTTTTGGACACTGTTGGATGTGGTAATGTTAGACGGACCCCCTCCCCCACGAACTCGTTCTTCTACACTTAAAGAAAAAAAATATAGAGGGATATACAAGGCACTTCAGGGAGCATGTCCCTTTTTTTGCATGAAACATCTGAATCGGCACCATCTGTTCCATTGACAATACCCTGAAGAGTTAAAAATTTATTTTAAACAAGAATTGCTCAGGAATGTAGAACCTGCTAATATACTACAATTTGATTTACTTGAATTTTGGCGAATAAATGAAAGTAGATATCCAATTGTTTCTGCCATGAAGTATCTACTAAGACCTCTGGTTAGTACGGTAGTTTCGGAATCTGCTTTAGTGCAGCTAGAGGACTTTGTCCAAAGGAAAGAGTAGACTCAAAGAAGACATTTTGAAAACATTAATGTGCGTCAAAGATTGACAAGCCGTTCATTTTCATATACAAAATTAGTATGCCGAAATTATAAATAGTCAGTAAATGGTTCTTTGGTTTTAATCTCTTTATAAATTATACAATCATCCTTTTTCTTAATATTATTTTTATTTCAAAATAAAAATTGTACATGTTACAAGTTGTTCATGTATAATTTCAAGCCCAACTCGGCCCATGAGCCCTCAAGAAACGGGCCTAACGAACTAATTTATGCTAGATGTTGAAAACTAAGAAATCATTACAATTTATAAATCAATTTATATATAACACAATTTCTCGAATCAATTTTTAACCACATTTCTCTTTTCACTTTTTAACCATATATTTTACCTCAAAATATAAATAAATCAATTTATAATTCCTACAATTTTATCGAACTAAATAAATATAAATTCATATGGTTAGGGGGTACACTAAACCTGGAGTCGATGGACAAAACTAAAGACTTGAACTGAGCCCAAATCTTCTCATCGTTCGTGCACGTGTCATTTGCATTTTAATAAATGAATCCAGTCCCGGGTATAGTTCAGTTGACAAAGGTTGAAGTGACCTAAAGTCTGTGTTACTGACAGTCACAGAATGAGGATTTGAATCTTGGACAATACTTTTGAATTTGACCTCCTTGTATGGAAACTAGTTGACAAGTTTCAAACTCTAACTAACTGAGTCACATCCCACAATTTACCTCATTCACAAGGCTACTCTAGGGGCGGGGCGGTGGGAGCGTCAAATTTGCGGTTCAACCCTTTAATAAATGAATCCAAAATACATGTCTGTTGCGCGTCGGTTCATTGCTTAAAATCCATCAGGCCCTCCCTTTACCATCTCTATCAGTACAGACTATGGCTTAAGGATTTTACCAGACCCCTACCCCCCCCCCCCCCCCCAAAGTCCTCATTTGCTGCCATGAAAGAATTAACGTGTAAATATGGTGCAGTTTGATGGATATTGTTATTGTATTTTATTACAAATTTAGAGCTTGTTTGGTAGTGGTAAAAATTTTATCACAATTTTTCAAACTTAATCTCAACCATCTATTCTTAGTCAAATTCACTATTTTTTATTTTTCAAACATTTTTAAACTACACATGGATCAAAAAAAAAAAAAATAAACTACAAAAATCAAAAAAATTCACATTATCAAACAAACTCTTAGAAGCATTATATATCTTTACAGTAATTTTAACCTATACGAAAAGAAAATTGTATAAACGGGAACCTCATCAAGACTCAAGGCCTGAAAATGGCTTCAAGATTCAACATACTAAATGGGTTCCCGTTTCCATTTAGCTGTTCAGAATCTTGTTCAATCCCTGCCGTTTGATCACTTGACTGAAATACGTGATTTGGCAACATGAAGTCAAAGCTGGACCCCACCATCCCTTCGGAATTAGTTGCTACATCTTCACCAGGCAAAGGTGGCAATGGAGAGTTGTTCATCAGACCGTTCATACTTGATGTAATTAACTGATTATCAGTTGTATATTGATGCTTCTGATCAAAGAAGCCGAGCCCGCAAAAATATCTTGCGTTTTCATCGCCTGCATGAATCTCTAATGACTTATCAGAAAGAATTCCACATCCACTCTCACTCTCTTGACCTAAACCAACACTCTCACTCTCTTGACCTAAACCAGCTGCCGTGTAGTCGAAAGACGGAAGACCTGTTTAAGATAGAGATTTATATGATCGTCTCCGTTTATAAACAAAGAATGTGATGCTTTTGAAGTAAAATATATAGTTAAAATGTGACTTGATAAAATGTGTTGTTTATAATCTGATTTATAAATAAGTTTACCAAATGGAGTTTTGTCGACTTAAAGCGGCAGTTCCGGGGGGAAATTATTCCACAAAATTCCTAATTTTGTTTTAGATGAAAATTGTGCACTTGTAGAAGACACGAAGGAGTTGAATAAATAAATTTGTACCATCTTTAGGTAACACAGTAACAATTATAAATTGATTGATTTATATGTTTGAAATAAAATGTCTTGTTATATAGTGAAGAGAGAAAATGTATTTGGTTTGAAAAATGTGTCGTTTAAAAATTACAGTGTGTTCGGCAACTTCACTGTCAGCTTTTTTTTTTTTTTTCGAGATAAAATGTGTGATTGAAAATTGGAGAGATAAAATATGTGTGGTTAAAAAGTGATTTGAGAAAATGTGTTGTTTATAAATTGCGATAAAGAAGACTAAGTTTTTGGATGAAGGGATTTGACATACCATCATATAACAATTCCGGAATTTGTAGCCGGGGCTCTGATTGTGGCTTGGGATTAAGGAATTTAGCATAAACTGCTGCAAGATCAATATTACTGTTTGAGACACCATGCCCAGGATATGAGCTACTAGATTCAAGCATTGCTCCATTATTATCTGAACTTCTACAGGAGACAACACCTGTGGACGATGACGCGCGAGTGGAATTACCTCGTCTGCTCTTCCGGCAACCACCTCCGACGGGTACATTCCGGAGGGACCCACCTTTAGTCCAGTACCTCCTGCAACCTTTGCAGAAGTACCTCGGCTGTGTCAAGCTGTAATTGTTGTAGTAACAAAACTTGGTGTTTGAAGAACCACAACGAGGACAGGCTGGTGACACCTCAACATTAGGTTTCCATCCCCTGTCCATTCCAAGAAATCTTCAAATTCATAAGCTCTCTCTCTCTCTCTCTCTCTCTCTCTAAAGTTTATAGTGAATGTATATATATAGAGAGAGAGAGGGGGGGGGGGGGAAAGAGAATGAGAATGCAATACAATGGCGCACGTGTGCATGGAATAGGTAGCCTATGGCTACTGAGCCGTAGGCTAATACCAAGTGTCGGTGTTTCCTGCACGTATCGCGGTATGGCCGGGGGGCAAGGCAAGGTCCTCGATAGGGAAAATTGGTTTGTTTGATTTTAAAATTCTGATAGTGGATCAGAATACAAAGAACAAGATTGTTAATTCCCAAACTTCTTAAGTAAATATTAATTTATATATCATACAGATAACAAGATTGTATACGAAGAAATGAAGATTGAAGTGGGACCCGTTAGGGATTCAGATATATTATTATACTACGTTGGATGTCTCGAATTTGTCTTTCGAAGTAGACGATGAAATGATTGCTTGAAAAGGGGGTGTTTTGGATCATGGGCTTCTTGGATCGTACAAATCCTGTCTACAATACATCCAATAATTAATTTGCCTGTCTTAAGATTAACATAACATTGAGCATGTCTTCTCCACTGGTCAGTAGCTGACTAGTGATTTCAAGTGCAAGAAGAGCATACTTGAAATCTAAAAGAAGAGCATTTGTTAGCTAAACATCACGCCGGTCCCCTCCAAGGCATCTTTGCTTTGGATCTCTTTTGTTCTATTCTTCGACTTTTTGTCCATTCTCCCAAAATTGTCCTAACTATATAGGGTCCAAATCCTCGATCGTTATATATTTTGAACAATTACGACAATGTGTCTGTTTTATAAAGTAGATTAGATATCAAAAGATACAAAAATAAGTTAAAATTGTACACTGAACATGTAGGTCCTTGATATGATTCTAAACCTACATCAAAACAAAGGTCCTTGTATTTACTCTCTCGATACTATTATGAATTAGGAATCATAATTCTATTTTAGAGAGCAATTAATATCAATAAAAAATTCAAGAAATACAAAATTTATAAATGTTTGCCTTAATATGAGGCTACGTCCTCTTTTGCTGCTACAAAAATTACTATAATGAAAAAAGAATGTTTTATAAAAGAAAACGCATATCTATATTCTCTAAAATCTCTTCTCTCTCTATTTTGATTGATGATAAAAGTCTAAGTATTGCGCCTTATTTATAATATTGAATAGGAGCAAATCTGAACCTAGTACTGATCTGCTAAGTGGTAATAATTATGGTCGGCATTAATTAGGCTCGAAAAATAATTAGGTTCCAAAACTTAACAATCTCCACTTAAAGACTAATTTACCATCAATAACTCCTCTGTAATTGCAACAACTCATCGATCTTCAAACGATAAGTCCAACTGAAACTTCAGTTTCTCAATTTGAACAGTCTTCGTCAACATGTCAACAAAATTTTGATTCCCCTGAATCTTCTCAAGTGTTAAGATTTTATCCTCCAAAGTTGATTTGATGAAATGATAATAAACATATATATGTTTTGTCTTGTAATATTCTTTCTGCCATCAATATCTCCTACCATGTCGGCATTTACATAGCCCTTAATCCCAAACCTGATTTACCAAAGTACTAGGTTGAATCTGAAGTACCTCTCAAGCATTTGAGAATCCACTTTATTGCTTTCCAATGTTGTTTACTTGGATTGCTCATATATCTACTCACAACTCCAACTACATTTGTTATATCCAATCTTGTACACACCATGACATATATATAAGATTGCCAATAGCAGAGGCATAAGTCACCTTAACCGTGAAGGCTTGCTCCTTCTTTGTAGAGGGTGAGTGCTCATTTGATAGTTTGAAGTAACTAACCAAAGGAGTACCTACCGGTTTTGCATCATTCCTACGTACCGAACCTGCTTAGGACCTTCTTCACATATTCTTCATGTGATAATTTCAATACCTCACTGTTTCTAATAATTCTCATCCTTGTTTTGCAACACCCAATTCCTTCATTGCAAACTCCTTGGATAAATCTCTTTTTACTTATCTATCTCTTGTTTGCAAGAATAAACAAATAACGTCATCACCAACATATACTAGCAAAATAATATAGGAGATACTAAGGTTCCTTATATAGTAACAATGATCTCCTTGACACCTTCTGAAATCATTAATACCCATAAAATTGTTAAACTTTCTATACCACTGTCTTAGAGCTTGCTTAAGACCATACAGACTCTTTTGAAGTTTGCACACCATCTTTTTTTCCTTTTCCTATACTTCGAAATCTTGTGACTACATCATATAAATTTCTTCCTCCGTGAAAAATGTTGTATTTACGTCCAACTACTTTAACTGGAAGTCTTCATTTACCACTAATCCAAGTGCTGCCCTAATTGTGGTTAATTTCACCACACGAAAGAAAATCTCAATGTAGTCAATGCCTTCTTTCTGTTGATCTTTACAACCAGTCTTACTTTGTATCGCTTACTTTCATCATGTTTTTCTTTCAACCGGTAAACTTATTTATTTTGTAAAGTCTTCTTTACTTTTGGTAAGTCTGTCAATTCCCATGCTTGATTGGATAATAATGAGTACATCTCATCCCACATGATTAACTCCAACTTGATTGATTCATCAACCTGCACGCTTTACTATAACTTTCTCTTCACCTCTATCAGTCAATAGGATACAATGCAATGCTAAAGAAAATACACATCTATCTTTTCTAACCTCTCCCTTCTCTCTGTTTTGATGGATAATTAAAACTCAAGTATTGTGCTCTATTTATAAGATGGACAAATTTGAATTACACAAGGGTTTCAATTTTGTAATAGAATTTTACAATATAACAATCTCCTAAGCAGTCATTAACTAAAATATTCGTCCAAGGGGTACCCCTGGGAGGGGGTTACTTCCCCCCTTCTAACCTCGAAGACGGCCTCACTGGTACATCTTCAAAAACTCTTTCTTTATAAATAGAATCCTATATAATATAGAACCTCTTTAAATTTATATAGTAAATTTTTTACACACCTTAACAATGTTATCTATTTTGATTATTCATTTTGCTTTTTTCAAGAAATATTTTTTTGAGTCCCCCTTTTTTTAATTATCACAACTTTTTAATGTCAATGATTAATCAACTCAAATATAATTTAAGAAGCTGAATATTAGAATCTATAGCTTATTAATTGTAATCAATTAAAAAAAAAAAAAAAGAGGAGTATATCTCAGACCGAGACTCCATCCGAGATTGTGGAACCATTTTTGAATCAGTGCAACGTTAGTGTCACTCTGTTCAACTACCTTCCCTTTCTTCCATCAAGAACCTAGACATGACCCATTGCATATTTTACTAACGATGTATAATAGCTTGACTAGTCGGATTTTCCTTATGCTGCACTTGGTGCCAAGGCGCTCACGTGCCGTCGCAAGCTGATGTTACCACGATTAATAGTCAGGCATATCCATAAGCTCTCCACCCTGGCTCCTAAGAAGCACATTCTGCGATTTACCTCCTCCAACAAATGTTCAGGACAAGATCGGTGAGAATCCTCAAGATTGGGGTTCAAGCTTTTTTTTTTTCTTTTTTCTGAAAATAGACTCCCTGAATTTTCTACTCAGAACATACCTTGCCTATCTACAAATGCTCTCAAATCATTAGCACATCGAGCTTAATAGTCCGATACTCAAATTCTGCACATGCCTTGCCCGCACGCTAAGGCTATCATATCAACACACACATCACGCCTAAAATGAGGACTAACGCGCCCCCTTCTACTCTCTCAATGCCTTTGTCTGGCGCTTAGGCTTTTCCCAGCATTCAAAGTTTATGTTTATAGAGGTTTGATCCCCTGCCCATAACGAACAGAGGTAATTAGACTTTTCCCTGCATTCAAAGTTTATGTTTATAAAATTTTGATCCCATGCCCGTGTGTATGTTTATAAATAAAAAATAATATTTTCGAGGTAAAATATATAATTAAAATGAAATTTGAGAGTGTGAAATTAAAAAATAATTTAAAAAATATCTTATTTATTTATAAACTTGTTTATTGTTTATAAATAATTTACGAAGATCAAATAAAGAAACTGATTTTTAAGGAATGATTCTCTAAAATTTAGAACATGTTATATTTACAAAGCTTCTTTAGATGCTGTCACAGCTAATACGGATATTGGGAAGAATCCAACAAACTGAGTGCTTGTTTGGTCCCACAACTTTTTTTTCTTTTTTTTTAACATTTTCTTCAAATTCATTTTCAACCACCTATTTTTATGATTTTCAACCACACATTTTTATGAGATCAATCAATTTTCAACCACTCTAAAAAAATTCAAAATTTCCCAAAAAGGGGAACAAACAAACAATTATTTGTCAATCAAATATTTTTATATTAACCTTGAAACAAGATTTATAAAAAATGTTATGACATTTTTTAGGGAAGTGATCTATTAAGGAAAAAATGTAAAAAGTTATATCTTGCCTACTGTAATGAATGTCAGTCTAATCCAATATTTTGTCCACGAATATCCAAAAACATGAACAGAACTATTTCCAACTCAAAACTACCTTGTCTTGTGACATTGTGCAAGGAAACGTGTATCTTTTTCCTGTAACATTGCCACGTAGTCTTTCCTTGATTGGCCTCAAAGTAGATGGCAACATGCTTCTAGCTTTTGACATCACTATCAGACGGAAAATATATCTCAAAGTTCAAGTATATGCATATAGAATAGTACATGTAACTAATACCGGACGTTTTGACTGTGCAGTAACTCAACTACCGCTGCAACAACGCCCTTTCCCTCAACTGCTACGTCAAGCCCTGGATCCTCAATCTTCCTCTTTAGAAGCCTGTCAAGCTCTCCACGCAGTTTCTGCAAAAAAATCCATTTCAAGTACATGTTCATAACTTCACTTTCTTTTTTTCTCCCAGTTTCACTGTGCAAAGCTAGTCTACAGTATTTTTTTCTCTTTTCAGATATGGAAAATGATAAGCTTTATCAATGAAAATTTCCTTTTTCCTAGTAGTAGGGCAATCCAACCATTCACAGTGCGCATCCTTGTGCCTAGAGTTTGTGTGCTGTGTGATAGAGAGGAGAGCTTGCATCATAATAGTACCTGTATTAAATCTAACACAGTTTTCGATGCAGAAAAGTGAAGGTATCCACCAAGCATTTCGATACCATCCGCACTTTTGGTCGGAATAAGATTACCACCAAACATCAGCAAAGCATAATCTGATATGTTTGTAGAGTCCCTTATGTAAATGCTACTAGATTTGACCTTTTCACTATAGACCATGTAAGGAAGAGGAAATAGATGAACACCAGCATTGACGGATGCTGGATGAATATCAACTTTCCCAACTTCTTTAGTGTACAGTGCTGTTCGCTTCCCCCTTCTTTTGCACTGAATGACATTTGGGTAGAGTCCAGCACAAAGTATTGCACATACCATCTCCAAATCATGACTATATTGGTTGTACGCCTGCAGAATCAAATAAAGTGACTATGAATCGAGGAAATGAGCACATTGTAGTAATTTTTGTTGGCCATAAAGTAACTTTCAGATCCAGTTACTCTAGATTCTTGATTGTACAATGAAATTTGGAAATAGCATTTAGCAACATTAGATGCTCACTTGGGCGCCTCGGGATTTATCTACAAACCCAATATCTGACAGTAGATCCAGAAATTGAAGTCTCATATCATCCATCATTTGCAAGGTTATGGGTGACAAAAAGTTTTCCCAGCAGAAGGCTTTTTCCTTTCCATTACGTTTAGCGTCTTTCCATCCTTCAAAAGCTTTGAGAAGCGCAATGTGGTCACTGTTTCAGAGGCAATAAATTTTCACCAGTGAAGTAGGTGGCAAAGAACAAAGTTACGGTCATGATTAAACATAATGTACATTGTGAATATTTTGTACAGCCAAACCTGCAAGAATCACCAGCAAAGGATCTCTTGGCAGCATCAGCTTCCTCTTTCCTATTTAATGGAAGGACAAAAGGGTCTCGATGTGCAAGAGCAGTAGCTATTGTTAATGCAGGATTAAGGCACTGGAAGATGGAACCCATGAGAAGCATTTTTCCAATGTTTGGGTCCAAAGGCAAAGTGCAAAGATGCCGACCTGTTAAGTAACAGAAGTAATTATTGACATGCAGTAAAAGGATTTCCATCCAGAAACTAAAAGGATACAAGAATATCACTCACCAAGTGGAGTGAGCTCTTCCCTATCATCTAGAGCTCCAATTGTTTTGAGAAGCTCAATGGCATTTTTAACAGAAAGAGGATCTGGTGGCTGAAGTGCCTTGGCCAAAAATGAACCAATTGCTCCAAGCTGTAAAGTCTTGATATGCAGGCATAGCTCTTGAAGAGGTGTCCGAAGCATTTCAGGTAGTTGATATTGTGGCATAGCATCGTGGATCATTTTAGGATACAATCTATAGCAAACTCCAGGTTGCACACGTCCCGCACGACCACGCCTCTATTACTCAGAAATATGACATTAAGGCAAAATTCCGCTAGTGATGTAGAGAACAAAGTGCACCAATTTGTAATAGAGATGTGCATATGGAAACATCATGATTTGCAGAGGACAGTAAGATAGGCCAAACATTTTTCTATATACCTGGTGCGCTGATGCCTTGGAAATCCATGAAGGTAATAGGCAAGCCAGCTTATTAAGAGCATCATAACTGGTCTCCTTTGCCTTTCCACAGTCAATGACATACACAACATCATCTATGGTGATACTACTTTCGGCAATATTGGTAGCTAGTATAATTTTTCTGCAAAAACATGATAGAAGGAATATAAATCTTAGGTAGAGAATTTCGTATCATAAAGTATAAATACACAACATGCCGCATCTACCCAGTACAGCATCTAGCTAAAAGGTCAGAGAGGTATTCAACCATTTCAGAAGTTTTTTTTTACCAGCAAACCCCTAGAGAGGCGATATCAAACCCCAACCACCATCACCCAGGAGAGAGGGCGCATCTCTAGTGTCGTAAACTCCCAAAAATGAAAAAAGAGAAATGAGCAAATTTTGAAGTGTCCAAGGGAAGAAAAACAGATAAAGACAAACCAAAGTCCGATACTAAATTTAACACAACTTGCACTAACCCATACAAATATAGGAGAAAAATTAATAAGGCTAAACAAGATGCTGAGACAAGGCACGTCATTTAAAAACATAATTTCCGCCACAAAGTTTGTTTTATCTAATAAGGATGGGATTGTTTCTTGTTTGTCACACTTGAGTATAACTCCAAATAGATACGCTTGAAAACTTCCATGAAGGTAGCAGAAATCAAAACAAATAAACAGGACCAAGGTGGTCAGATACAATAAGTGGCTGCATTAATAACACTTCTCATGTATCCCAAGAAATTTAGAAATAGATATTCTATTCACTTTGTTAACATTATATTGTCTCTAACCAGTAGAATTGTAGACAATAGCCCCATATAGGAAACTTGGAAACTTGGATAGGTAGGTAATCCATGCAACTGGAGTCAAGGCTTAACTTCATCCAAAGAGAATGAAAAGATAAAATGAGAGAAAGGTGCTTACCTCACATTTTGGGGAGGTCGGTCAAAAATTTCACGTTGGTTTACTGTAGGCATTGAACCATGAAGAGGAAGAATTAAAAACTTATTCGGATCTCCAAGGATATTGTGCACTTTGACTTTATCGAGAAGCTTTGATATGTCATCCCAACCAGTAAGGAAGACAAGGATTGCCCCATCGCTTTCATGGAGACAGATATATTCAATTGTTGCTTCAACCTAAAATAAGAAGTGCAGAAACACTAAGCCTCTGGGACCACGTTATATCCGAGTTAAATTTGAAAATGCTTTGCAGTCAAAAACAATTTTCCTTGATACAAGTCACAAACTAAATATGCACAGAATTGCAGATCCAAGACAGATTATCACGTATAGCAGTACAAACTCAGACCAAGCCATCTCATTCTAGCAATAGCTGTTGACATTGTAGCTGAGTCCCATCTCAAACCACTACATCTCATCTCACATCTCAAAATAAATGGACATGAATGCATCTCATTCTAGCAATAGCTGTTGACATTGTAGCTGAGTCCCATCTCAAACCACTACGTCTCATCTCACATCTCAAAATAAGTGGACATGAATGCATCAACTTTCTGGAGAATAACAGCTGTGTATGGGAAGACACAAAAATAAGCAGACAGAGCATATCAATATATGCAAGCTAAACATCCAGTTCAGTGTCGTGCAATAGTTGCCTAGTTGATTCGATTCAACGAAGCGGACAGGCTTAATCAAGGCAATAGTGATTTTTGGAGGAATTAGATCCAGACTATATTGCTCAAACTCGGGTAGAAGTATCGAGTACGGATGCATATCTAAGTATCGTACCTTTTTTTCCAAAATCTAGAATACAGGAACACGGTTAAAAAGGACACAAATTTTTGACATGGATGCATGAATACATCTCATAAACTTCAAAATACTTTAGAAATATATGTATTGGCAATTATAAATGTATTTCTTGGAAATATAAAGGATTCTTTTTTGATTTAAATGATATAAAGTATCATCTTTTTGTTTAAAGGTTCCGAGAATGATCTCATACCCTTATCACATATTCGTGTGTCCGACAACGGTGTTTCTTCAAAAATGGAGAGCAAGGAAGGTCTCAGAAGACTAGTTATAAGGGAAGATTCTATTCCACATTATTCTCCAACCCCAAGTACAAGCAACAAAAAATAATCTCATTGCTAAACTTCTCAGGTCTTAAAACTCTAAGAGACATACCAGGCCCAAATCCAGCTGAGATCCAGACCAAGCTTCAAGGGATTGTCTTGTGCTTGAGCTGTAGCTTTTGTAGTGGGAATCTGTGTCCACATCCTGAAGAAAGAAACATGAGATAAGAGTCAGCTAGATTTTAAAATTTTATTGGACAGTGGCAGGTTCTATCTATCAATTTGTGTAATCTTGGACATCAGTAATGAATGATAAAGCTAAATGCATTGGCTGAATCACTGAGATTTTAGGGTTTAATTGGATAGTGGCAGGTTCTATCTATCAATGTGTAATCTTGGATATCAGTAATGAATGATGAAGCTAAATGTAATGGTTGAATCACTGTTATAATAACCCTAGACAAATAGAGGTTATTATTGAATTACAACAAAGGAATCTTGGGTTACAAAGACAGGATATTACAGAGACCCAACATGGTGGGATAGCAATTTTTAAAAGTTTCATTCCACCAGAGATATATGATAAGGAATGAATCAAATAAATATACAGAATCTAGTATTCCACTTCTTGAATGTTATCTAATCATAGCTTCTAGTTTGATCTTGCGGATACATAAGAAATATCCCATGTTCAGTTTAGTAAAAAATCTGAATTTTAGTAGATTTTGATAAAATTGATGAAATGTGTGGTTGCAAAATTGAATAAGAGTCGTAGGTAGGTACATGAAATGTACAGAAAATGAGGGCAAAACAAGGGCATAGTTTGCACAGACAAGATAACAATAATCAAAAGCTTGAAACAACTTGCAAGGGAGCAGAAAATAGGGGAGAAGGAAAAGGTAAAATGAGATTTTGAGAATTATAACTTAAAAATAGGTGAGCGGAATTTGCATAAAACACATATATGGGGAGAGAATAAAATCAATAGCCACCAAGGAAATGAAAACAAAAAATTAACTACGAAAGGCAAAAGCTTGCCTCAAATAATTCTGTCAAAGGATCCTTTTTAGTCTCTTGTTGTCTCCGCCTTCTTCGCGTATGTCCCTGATAATCGTCAATCTGTGATTTGATAGTATAGCGAGTTTTCTCTAATACATCTTCTAAGTATAACTCTGTCACAGGAAAGGTCAATCCCTGCAAAAATATCATACAACAAAATAATGAACAAGAAACAAAATATCCAGAAAAAAAAAAGGCTCAAGTTACAGGATATATAAGAATGTAATTCTTACAGGAATATTCATAGCAGGAGCATCTCCGAAGAATTTGGAGAACAAGTCGGCATTAATAGTGGCACTCATTAAAATAAGACGAAGATCAGGGCGACGAGGAAGGAGGTCCCGCAATATTATCAATAGGAAGTCTTCATTCATGCCTCTTTCATGGATTTCATCCACCAGCAAATGGGTAATACCAGTTAAATCTGGGTCCTGGACCTGCAGAAGAAAGGAAGAAAATTCCAACATCCTAATTCCATGAACACAGCAAAATCACCATAAGCATTGCTAGAAACTATTTCCAATTAGTAATTATCACTTGACCAAACCATGTTGCATATTATTCCAGTTTATATGGTGTCCAATGACGTATCAGACTGAAATGCTAAAACATGAAAATGTTCATACTCATTTTCCACTTTCACCAACCAAGTATGTGTATTTAACAAGACAAATGAATTTCTAGGATAGATACGCTACCAGCTGCCGAAGTAAGACTCCAGTAGTGCAGAACAGCAACCTTGTTTCAGCAGAACGCTTTGATTCCAGTCGGATCTGATAACCTACAGTTTCACCAAGCTTCTCTCCCCTTTCCGAGGATATTCGACCAGCAACTGATATTGCAGATATTCTACGAGGCTGAGTGCATATTATACTACAATTAGAACCATGTAAAGATGATATCTCCTCTTCTAGAATGAATTGGGGAAGTTGGGTAGTTTTTCCACAACCCGTCTCTCCTGAAACTACTAGTACCTATATTGTCGAGTGAAACAAATGAAAATTAGTAAACTGCTTCAAACAAGGAGAACTACAATCTTTTCAATAAAGTTATTAATAAAACTTCAAATAAATTGGATTAACTAGAACAGCGCATGTACAGATCGCATAACATTATATTTCATCCATGGTTTAAAAAAAAAAAGTTCTGCCTTAGCATCTTGGGGCCCGCCAGGCACTAAAAGAGTGCCTCAGTACCCATATTTTTTTAAGGGCTGAGTGTGGCTTTTGAAGCTTACGCCTCATTAATTAAGAGGCGTGCGCCTCACAAATGCTTGGCTCTCCACTTCTTGAAACAAAAAATTCACATATTTACATATAATTTAATCATATCTTTATATCAAAACATAAATGTGTTATTAATTTTGCTATTAATAAGAGTAAACAATTTAAATTATTAATTATAAAAAAGGGAAAAATAAAAATTTATAAATACTTTATTTGATTTGAGTAGCTACTTCTTTATTGATACTTAACCCCTATTTGGTGCCTGAATTTTTTTTTACAACTTTCCTTCAAAACTCATTTTCAGCCTAAACTCATTTTCAGCCTCATATTTTTATAGGACCCACCACTTTCACACTTTTCAATATCTTTTTAACCACACATTCTCCTAACAACAAACGGACTCCTAATAATTTGTTATTTTAAAGACTTTTACATTTTGTTTATGTTATTGAATGTTTATTTTTATATATTTTTATATTTTTTACTAAATTTTTTGGTTCACGATGAGGCTTACGCCTCAAAGGACCTCAAGACTTATGCCTCGCCTCATGAAGGAAAAACGTCTCAATACCCGTTTCGGCTTTTTTAAACTACGATTCCATCCACACAAGCAGTGATACAAAAGCTATTCAATTTATGTAAATGAATTGCACCAGTCTTATAAAGACAATCATTACTATCCACATCAAGTATCACATCATTTATGGCCCCTGTTTGGTGGATATTAAAATCAGAATTTTAGCCCAATTTGTTGCTCATTTTAATGAGGTGGTTTTTTGAATAGTGATTTTTTTGGAGAATGTTTGGTTGAAAAGTAAGGAAAAGTTTTGGACTTAGGTGTAGAATATTTTATTGTGTGAATGCGTGGTTGAAAATAAGTATAAGAAAAAAATAGATTTGAAAAAATGGGAATCAAACATAGGCTCAGTAAATTTTGATAAAAGTAGATGAAATGTATTGTTGGAAAGTTGTGGGTCTCAAAAAATCTGTGGTTGAGATTGATTGTTGATTTTGACTTAAATTAAAATCTAAATTTTAATTTTTACCAAATAGGAGCTTGGTGTGACAAGGAAAAACTATATTCCATCCATAAGAGCATCAGTTTTTTATTTACCCAACACCATTTCTTTCATATTAAGTAGTCTCATTATCAAATGACAATGAAATTAATAAGCCTCTGTTTGGTAAAAAGAATTTGTTTATAAACAAAGAAATGAAGAATTTGGTATTTTCAAGGTAAAAAATGTGGTTTGAAAAAATGTATGGTTAAAAGTGGTTTCAGAAAATGTGTTATTTATAAACAAGTTACCAAACACACCATAAATCATGTATTGATGTAAATCATAATATGACAGACCCTTCTCATATTTCATAAATTAAGAAAAGAAACAAATTTAGTCCACTTGGTAAAATTTTAAGCGCAATGATATTACTACTTCGCATTATTTTCTTTTGTTTTTTCTTTGTTGGTCAGTGTGATTGAGCACAGAGTAAGCAGGGACTTGATTTAATAAGCAATGCATTCTAAGTAGTGTTATGTCCAACAAAATCATGAAACATTGAAGAAAATTCTAATAAGTTAAATATACCTGATTTGTTTCAACAGCTTTCAGAAATTCCGATTTTACTTTAAATGCTGGAAGCTTTTCTCTAAATGCTAGCATTTTCTTAACACTGCCACTTTCCTGCAAATAAAACGGTTCAAGGCTCAAAAAAAAAAAAAATCAATCTAGGAAGTTAGCAAGTGATAATGTACCCTCATCTTTTCCTGTCTTTCTTTCAATTCAATATTAAGTTTCTCAGAGGCAGTATCAATCTCCAATAATGATAACGGTCTACCCTCTTCAAGTCTATTAGGCGTTACTTTGACAGTCTCCCGGGATGTAGAAGATGAAGTCTCAACTGAGGCCGTTACGGTGGAAGTATTCAGTAAATTTCCAACTTTTCTTTCAATGTCAGTTGACATTTTAATCTGCATATAGAGAACAGAAAATAATGTTATAAGAAGAAATTTTATGCTTAATTTATTTCTCCAATAGTTACGAAGTACCTCTTTTTTTGTTGATCCATGACGCTCATCTAGATCTGCACGGTAATTTGGCAATGGACCTTTGCTCACCACTAGTGCCTTCCCTTTGTTGTATGCATGGCTTTCTTTCCGCAAATAGAAAAACATAAATCATGTTGCCGGTAAAATTTAATGGTGGTGCCTTAATCAGAATTAACTAACACATCCTTTGCTAACAGCAATAAAAATAAAGTTTTCTTCGGTACAAATAAGCCTTTATTTGGCAACTTTTCTTTGTTTATAAACAAAGAATTTGTTGTTTTCGAGGTAAAATATAGAGTTGAAAAGTTGTTTACAAAAAAGAGTGTGGTTAAAAGTGGTTTTAGGAAAAATGTTGTTTATAAACTACCAAACACCCTATAAAGTAATTTGAAGTACGTCAACATAAAATTAATTGCAAAAGCAGTATCATTAACATTAAGGTCTATTTCTGAATAAATTCATCTTTCATTATGTAAAATGCAAAGAAAAGTTAAGCAATTTGTGTTTATGGGCCTAGGCCCCTCGGCAGGATGGCTAATTAGAACTCAGGCCAGCATTAAACCAAGATCTTTCTCAGCCTGGCTCTTGGACCGGCACAAAGGAAAGCCCATGAGCCGAAGTTTCAATTGTGTAAATTCTTTTAATTTCAGTTTTTTTCTTAATATTCTGTATTTTATTCTGCCTTTCAAAAAATAAAAATTGAAGGGCGCCCGACCCAATTCTCCTAGTGGGCTGAACAAAAACCAACTCATATCTGTCATTGCTACTGCTAATCATTTAGGAATCACACCCCCAATCTCACTAAGAGAGGTAACCATCTAGGTTGCACCGACACTCTATCGGGAGCCAGCGTATCGTGTCCGACACCGACACTCTCTGATACGTGTCAAAACTATACCATATGCATCAAAGTGAAAAAGGGGAATGAGCAAAAAGCATGCAATTTAAAAAAATGAAGTTGAATACAAATGTTTTCCTTATACTTAAATAATACTTTAGAATAGTTAGGGACTAAAGTGTAATCTTCTATTCTTTCATCTATCTTGTATATACCCTTGAGTGAAATGAAGAAGTGGTAAGTTGGCCCATTCTAATTTGGTATCAGAGACCCAGACTCCGAAAAACCGGTGCCGGCTAGTCGACTCGTCGGCGACCACTCGCCAGCATTCTCCAGCACCGACAGCCATTCCCAGCTCCGAAAACCCATATTTCGCGGAAAAAAGGTCTTTTCCTGTGGCTGTTTTTCTCTTCCTCCGGCTGTAACTCCATCTCCTTGTGCCCCTCTCTCACTCAGGTGACTTTTTCAGGCCAAGGTTAGTGGTCTTTTGTTTTTTTTTCTGGTCTGGGTGTTCTCAAGGAGCTGGTACAAGTGTTGTGCATATTTTGCTTGCTGTTAGCCTAGTTCCTTGGAGGTCTACATTGTAGTTTTTTTTTTTACTGTAAAGAATTGAAATGGCCGAGAAATTTGAGGAAAAAAACCCCGCCTATCCAGTAACTATTCATGAGGCTTCACCTTCGATTCCTCTTAAATTGGATGGCACAAATTATCTTGTTTGGTCGAAGGTACTAGAAATATATATTGCTGGTAAGGAGATGAAGGGTTATATTACGAATCTGATGGCAAACTTTGTTCAGTGCGGGACAGCAAAAGTTGGGATGCTGTTAAAAGAAGTTATCTCGATGTTTCCGACTCATCACAGGTTTATGAACTAATGAAGAAGACATTTCAGTTACGTCAAGAGGGACGTCCTATTATAGAATACTATACTGAAATGAATTCCCTCTTCATGGAACTTGATTATCGTAGGCCGAACAATATGAGGTGTACTAAGGATGTTGAAGAATTGAAGAAATGTAGGGCTAAGGAGCGGGTTTACATTTTCCTCGCAGGACTTGATCATAACTTAGATTGAGCAAGCAGTAGAGTCTTGGCTACTACACCCCTCCCCAACCTAGAGGAAGTTTTCTCTATGGTTCGTCGTGAAGAGCAGAGACAATTAACAATGGAGATGGATACCCACTCAGAGTCATCTGCATTAATCACGAAAAGAACCAACACTCGCTCAATTGTTCCCACTCTAACCACTGAGACTTGCTCCTTCTGTCATGGCACTGGACACACTGTTGATAAGTTTTGGAAGAAACATGGACATCCGGAGTGGTTCAAACTCAAACAAGCCGAGAAAAGAAATAAGAAATCAGCTCAGGGCCCTCTTGCGGACACCCCATCATGCACTATCTCTCATGTAGCTCAAGTATCTCCTCAGGAAGGTATTTTTGGTTTAGCATTGAATTCTACCACATCTGACACTTGGGTTATTGATTCAGGAGCTACTGATCATTTTACTTGTAATTCTTCTACTCTTAATTCACTAACTACTCCACATGTTAGGACTGTTCAGGTTGCTAATGGAACTCCTATACCTAATACTAGGGCTGGGAACGTTTCTTTTTCACCCTCTCTCTATGTCCTCTGCTTTACTAGTCCCTACTCTTTCGAATAATCTTCTTTCTATCAGTAGAATAACAAAACATCTTAACTGTTATGTAACTTTTTGGCCTTCTCGTTGTGTATTTCAGGACATTCGAACAAAGAAGACAATTGGTACTGGTAGAGAAAGAGGAGGTCTCTATTTTTTGGAAGGAGCCGAAGAGTTGAAAATTGAAAGTGTAAATGGACTTCAAGTAACTAGTGAAGCAACTCTTAGAGATAGGATTCTTTTGTGGCATTGTCGGTTAGGCCACCCTCATTTTGTTATTTGGAACGTTTGTTCCCTAGGTTGTTTAACAATATTTCCAGCTCTGATATGCAATGTTAACAATGTATTTTTGCAAAGAATCATCGTGTACCGTTTAAAACCAGTTTCAATCGAAGTTCTGTTCCATTTGCTTGTATTTATACTGATGTTTGGAGTCCCTTTCCTACGTCATCTATTCAAGGCTCTAAATACTTTATTTCTTTCATCGATAATTGTACTAGAGTATGTTGGATTAACCTGTTAAAGGCCAAGAGTAATGTGATGCATGTGATTCCTAAATTCTCCAAAATGATTCTTACACAGTTTCACACACAGGTTCGGGTATTCCACTCTGACAATGGCCGTGAGTTTGTGAATAAATCTCTTGCAAATTTCTTCATATCTCATGGTATCCTTCACCAAACCACGTGTGCCTACACACCAGAACAGAATTGCATAGCTGAGCGTAATAATCGGCACATCCTTGAGGTGGCCAGAACCTTATGTTTTACTATGCATGTCCCTAAGCATTTCTAGGCAGACGCCGTCATGACTGCTGTTTTCCTTATTAATAGAATGCCTGCTCATATAATTGACTATCAGACTCCATTGAGGATGTTATCACTCTTCCATCCTATCCCATCCGCTCTAAACCTTTGCCCTAGAGTGTTTGGGTGTGTATGTTATGTTATGTTCATGTCCACTCTCACCTTCGAGACAAATTTGACCCTCGTGCTCTTGAGTGTATTTTTCTTGGCAATTCTAATTCCCAAAAGGGTTATAAATGCTTCCACCCCCTACAGGCAAATATTATTTCTCTATAGATGTTGAATTCTGTGAGTCTCGGTCCTTTTCTGGAGATGTGTTGTTTGTTCCTCTTCAGGGAGACATTAATAGTAAAGAGGAGGAACGAGTATGGCTTGAAGAAAAGAGGTTTTGGATTTCTGGGGGAAAGGGGGAGTCGGACACTGGGGGGAAAGGGGAGCCAGACATTGACAATGATAGATCACCTAGAGTGTTTCAAAAATGCTATTCTAGGAGAGAGAAAAGTGCTATTGCCCCCCCCCCCCCCCCAACCAGACACTGGGCTTCCTCCATATTCAGATTCTCCTCAAGATGACTCTACTGTACCATCGGACAATTCTTCTGAGATTGAAAATGAGGTACATAACTCTCATTCTATCCCGTCAACTCCTACTCTAGATTCTAACCTTGCAGCTCCAAATGAAGGCAAGAGATACTCTCTGTGACCGGAAAAAACCAATTAGGTTGGGATTCTCAGAGTCCTCTTCTAATGTTGTCTATCATATATCTGATTATATCTCATATCATCGATTATCTAAACCTCATCTTCCTTTCGCCTACCAGTTGTCTTCTGTGTCTATTCCTAATAATTTTCATGAAGCTCTTGAGGACCCTAAGTGGAAGTCCGCAATGGTAGAAGAAATGAATGCTCTCCAAAAAAATTCTACATGGGAGATACTTGATCTACCTAAGGGTAAGAGAACTGTGGGGTGTAAGTGGGTATTCTCAGTAAAGTACAAGTCAGATGGGACAGTGGAGAGGTATAAGGCTAGACTGGGCTCAAAAGGCTACACTCAGACTTATGGAATAGACTATCAAAAGATATTTGCCCCAGTTGCAAAAATGAATACTGTTAGAGTCATTTTATCTTTAGCAGTTAATCAAGATTGGCAATTAAGGCAGTTTGATGTCAAGAATGCATTTCTTCACGGTGATTTGGTAGAAGAAGTGTACATGAATCCACCTCCGGGATTTACGCCACCAGGAGGGAAAGTATGCAAGTTAAAAAGGGCTCTGTATGGTCTAAAGCAGTCTCCGAGGGCGTGGTTTGGTAGGTTGAGCTACTCAATGAAGGGGTATGGTTTTAAGCAAGCATTGGTTGATCACACTTTGTTCTACAAGAGAGATGGTGGAGATATTACTCTACTTATTGTATATGTTGATGATGTGATCATTATAGGTAATAATCCTAGTGAGATTGAGAAACTTCAAAAACATCTTGCTGAAGAATTTGAAATGAAAGACTTGAATGTTCTAAAGTACTTCCTAGGCATTGAGGTATCTCGATCCAAGCAAGGGATCTTTCTTTCTCAATGGAAATACACTCTAGATCTCTTGGTAGAAACTGGATACTCAGCGTGTGAACCTGCTGACACTCCCATTGAGGTAAATCATGGTTTATCTATCTACCCTGATCAAGTGCCTATAAACAAAGAAAGGTATCAAGGACTTGTGGGAAAATTGATCTACTTGACTCATACGAGACCGGACTTGTCATATGCAGTCAGTGTAGTAAGTCAGTTCATGCACAATCCTAGAGAGAGACATATGCAAGCAGTAAATCGTATTCTGCCTACTTGAAATCTTCCCCTGGCAAAGGTGTTCTGTTCTCTAAATATGGACATCTCAATATTGTGGGTTACACTGACTCTGACTTTGCTGGAGCGAGATTGGATAGGAAGTCTACCTCAGGATATGTGTCATTTGTTGGTGGTAATATAGTGACTTGGAGGAGCAAGAAACATAATGTTGTCTCATTGTCTAGTTCCGAGGCCGAATACCGTGCTCTACATCATGCAACCACTGAACTTACATGGTTGAAAATTCTCCTTGGTGAGCTTGGGTTTGGCCCAAACAAACCAATGTTACTTTTCTGTGATAATACAGCTGCTATCGAAATAGCAAATAATCCAGTTCAGCACAATCGAACAAAGCACGTCGAGATTGATAGGAACTATATCAAGGATAATCTTGATTCAAGAAACATTGAAGTCCCGTACATTAAAAGTGCAGACCAACTAGTAGATATGATGACACATGCTGTTGCTAGTGGTCCATTTCATACATCTCTATCCAAGTTGGGCATGTGTGATATATACGCACCAACTTGAGGGGGAGAGTTGAATACAAATGTTTTCCTTGTATATACTTAAATAATAGTTTAGAATAGTTAGGGACTAAAGTGTAATCTTCTATTCTTTCATCTATCTTGTATACACCCTTGAGTGAAATGAAGAAGTGGTTAAGTTGGCCCATTCTAATTAATGATAAATCTAACTTACAAGTTTGTTTTTATTTGGTATCCTCATTTTGATTCAAAAAATATACAATGTGTTGTTTGTAAATAAGACTAAAATAATAATAAATTAAAAAAAAAAATTAATTTGCATGTCCCCAACGTGTCGTGTCCTAACTTTTTTAAAAAATCACGTGTCGACGTGTCCGTATCTTGTCGTATCCGTGTCGCGTGTTTATGTCCGTGCAACCTAGGTAACCATGCCCTCTCCCAATCCAATTGTCAGGTTGGGGCAATGTGATATCTTACACAATGTAAATCCTTATTCCATTGTCCTTTTGTGCACCTGAGTAATGGGCATTTCACCATAAGAAAGATACAACGTTGCTTGAGGTTAATGCCTTGAGGCGCCTCCCCTGAAGCTTTCATTACATGCTTCAAAGCTTACCCTTAAGGTGGACGGCATCCTCTTATATTAAATAGTAAGCAGTACTCAACAAGCGAGTCATCAGACCTTTGCTTTGGAAAAAATAATGCCTTGGCAGGATTATGGTATGCAGCCCTTATTTTCTCTGACTTAAAAAGTCTTTTAAGGAAATTTACTACCAAAGCAAAAGAAAGAAAGGAAAAAAAAAAAAAAAAAGATCAAGAAAAGGGGTACTACGAGCCCTCTGCCCCACGCATCTAGCCAGCTGGCTCCAAACAGGATTTATAATCTGCATATTATACTTCTGCCATCGCGAAAGGCTTGATGCTTGTTGCCAACTTGCCACTTTTTGAAGCTTACACCCCCCAGCTTTAAGTGTTAGGACAGTTGAGATGTGAGCTTGTAAATCTTACATTTTCTGTTTCGGCCTCACCTTTTGGTATATAAAACATCATACAGATTTTCTTGTTTTTATGTGTTTTTCCCCTCTTTTTGCTTGAGCACAAGGAGAAACTAAGGCTGCGTTTGATAGGTTAACTTTTTGAAGGAAAATGAAAATGAATTCCTACTTTTCTCCTTTCTCCTTTTTAGTTGTTTGACTGGCAAAATTTTGACTAGAAAAAAATTTCCAGCATTTTTGTTCACACGCAAGATTTTCAAGGGTTTGTAGGAAAATCTTTTCCTATGCTTTTGGCAGGAAATCACTTTCCACCTTAGGTGGAAAAGACTTTTGTCACGTTTGATCAGTTTTGTTGTTGTTAATTGATTTTTTTTTTAGAAATTAACATTATTATTATCAAGTACAAATGTGTAAAAAAAAATTTAAAAAATGATTAAAATAACTAAATTTTGCTTTATTTGCCATGAAAAATAATGTCAATCAAACAACAAAAGTTGAAAAATTCCCCACTTTTTTCACCTAAAAAATTAAATCAATCAAACACTTTCAATTGATATTTTCCACGTTCTTTCCACCATCACAATCAAACACACCGTAAAGGAAAAGAGGAATTGGACGGAAAAGGCACCATCAAAAGCAGGGGATAATGTTAAAAAAATGAGAAGAAAACATCATACAAATTTCTTGTTTTTATGTGTTTTTTCCTATGTTGCTCGCACTGAGGTACGAGGGTCGGATACCGGTACGGATCTGAGTGTCGAATCCTTCTTTTTCTAAAAGTTAGGATACAGGGACACGTCTTAAAAGAGTCCAAATTTTGGACATGGGTACGGGGATACGATCTTATTTTTTTTTTAAGATTTTTTTGTCAATTGGAAATAGTATTAAAATATTTTTAAATTCATTTTAATTTTACTTCAGGTCTGTTTGATAGGCTAAGATTTTTCGTGGAAAAGGAAAAAAAAATTCAGCTTTTCTACTTTACTCCGTTTGATTGCGAAAATTTTCCGCTGACCCCACCCACGCGCTCCTTTTCCTTGTTTTGGTGGAAAATATTTTCTTTGGGTTTTGGTGAATTTTTATTTTCCATGGTAAATGGAAAATTATTTTCGACACGTTTAATCAATTTTGTTGTTGTTAATTGACTTATTTTATTTCCAAAAAATAAAAGTATCATCATCAAGTACAAATATATTTAAAAAGTAATAAAAAAAAAAAAAAAAAAAAAAATTGATTAAAATAGCAAAAAATTACTTTATTTTCCATGAAAAATAATGTCAATCAAACAAAAGTTGGAAAATTCCCTACTTTTTCCACCTAGAAAATTAAACCAATCAAACACATTAAACTTCTAATTCCCAGGAATTCAATTCCCTTTTCTTTCCACCCAAATTCCACCCTCGCTATCAAACGCACCCTTCATGTAACATTCTTGTTATTATTAATTCTTTGAAACCAGGCCTCAGACCATTACTTTTATTGAGTAGACAAACCCACCGCCCAAAATACTCAACCATTTTGATTGCCCCATTTAAGTACGTGGATCAGTCAAAATATCAAGTTGCTGCTTAGCCACCGTTTGGTAAATGTCCTTTTTTTGGTTTATAAACCACACAATTTCCCAAATCACTTTTTAACCACACGCTTTTCTCTCTGCAATTTTTAACCACTACTTTTTACCTCAAAATCATAAATAAATCAGTTTATAAACCAAACAGTGTTACCAAACGGAGGCTAAGTATGTAGGTCAATTAGTCAAAGGCTTTTTGGAACTTACCTGATGCAGTGCAATTCGCTCATTTAAGTATGTAGGTCAGAAACATTCCATTTAACTTCTCCAATCTAGGGTTTCAAGCAGTCTCAGAAGTTGCCGCTGCAATCGACGCATCAAAACTGCCGGAAAGAGCTTCAAATCATTTCCTTTCTGCAATTAAGGTTTAGTTTTCAACTTTTCCCAATCCCCTCCTTCCTTCCTCTCCTTTCTTTTTTCTGCATCTTCTACTTCCGTCAATGGCGCTCTCTCTTTGCCATGTCCACTTGAAATTTGGAGAACCCAGTACTGATTCAATACCAGCACCCGTGTCGCGTTGTGTCGACACAGGTGCGCTTGCCAAAGAGGCAAGTACAAGCAACACAGGTTTTTTCCCTCTTTTTGCTTGAGCAAAAGGAGAAACTAAAGGAAAAGAGGAATTGGAAGGAAAGCCACCATTAGAAGTAGAGGATAATGTTAAAAAATTGCGAAGAAATTAAGCAGTGAGAATGAAGATAAGAAATCAAAATGTTGATGACTCTCTCAAACATGCTATTCGTTATAGAAGACTTCTAAACTATTTCTACTTCTAATACTCTATTACACTTCACTAAGAGTGTGTTTGATATTGTTTAAAAATAGTTTTTTGGAAATGAATAGTGATTTTTAGGTGAATGGATGATTGAGCCCTTGTTTGAGACCCATTAGTTAGGAAAAATTATGGTTTGGAATAGTATTTTAGGGAGGATGTGTGGTTAAAAAATATTTAAAAAGTCAAAAATGATAGGCTTGACTAAAATAGATGATTGAGTGTTGAATAAATTTGATTTACAAATAATGGGGGCCAAACAAGGGCTGATATTTGGTTGAAAAGTCAAATATTGTGGACTTGACTTTTCGTAGATAGTTGAGATCGAATACTGTAGAAAAAAGAGGAAATTTTAAACAAAACCAAACAGGGGCTAAGTAATCAATTTCAAAATTTAATATTTGCTACTTTATGATTTATTTTATGCTTGTTATTATTAACGGCTTTTAGCTTTGTTAGTTTGTTTTACTGTGGATGTCAAAAACATGGTTTATGGTTTGGTATAAGCATCGTTTTATATTCTTTTGATTTATTTTATTGATTTTTCGTGAGGCATGAGCCTCAAATGCCTCGAGGCTTACACCTTGCATCATTAGGTCAAACGCCTGGTATTGACTGAGCCTTTTTAAACATTGATCATGTAGACCCTTTTACTCTAAACAACAGATTATCACATAAACAATGTTACAAGCAATCTTTGGATTTGAAGATCTTCAACAAATTCCAGTTTGTAGCTTCATGGCGACCAAGTATGGTAATCCAAACTGTCAATTAATTCTTTAACATATCACATCAATGCAACATGCACATGACTGTCAGAATATTACATGATTAAAATTTGAAAGGCAACAGTTGTAAGCCCTGAAATGATTGCCGCCCAGTATGAAACAAATTCTTCATCAAGGTAAGGAATGTCAAAATCTTAATTCAATAGAACCACTTACAAGTAAAGCTCCAACTCATATGCCATATCAGCTAAGATTTGCTGATCATCTCTACTGAAGTTCCGCCTTATTATCATCTCCTGTTCTCCACCTCTCTTCAGTTGTTCCATCTTTCCCCACCATTCATTCTGATCCATCACCTCCATCTACACATACACACACAAAATCACAATCACACAATATGAGACACAAGCATACCTCTCTGTAGACAAGCAAAATCTTACAGTAAAGATACTAAAATCTTAGCAAAAAAAAATGCATTCGAAATAAGTGATTCATCCATGCACTCCACTTTATTGTTTCAAAGATGGAGCTTGCCATATTTCATAAATTTAATTACTTGTTAGAAACTGATATTGAAAATACAATTTTCAGCAAAAGCGATTATCTTGCACTATCGAATCTACTTCTCGGGGTATAATGACAGACAAGAGGCTCGACCCTAAGGAATCAGCGGAGAAATTTTGTGTTTTATATGGTAATCCTTTTAATATTCAAATTACTATCATGTTCTATTACGAAACTACTTATTCTAGGGCAAATGACATCCATATCAAATCCTACAGAAGCTCAATAGGAAAGTTAAGAAATAGTTAAAGAGATAATTCAAGAGGCCCTTAAGGATCAACGTAAAGACCATTGAGCCAACACAAATCAACTCCTTTTTTTCGTTCTAAGTGGTAGTTAAGACATAATTCCTGCATAAAAACTTGCATTCTTCATAAGTAGCAAAAGTATCCTATTAGATTAGACCTAGCTATATCGCTCAGAGAGCTACTCTTTTTCTAGTATAAACTAGAATTAAAAATAAAATTCATAATAAATAAAAAAGTAATTCATCCCTTTCTATTGAAATGGGTTTACAAATTTATATCTATTTAATCCGTTTGTAACTGGATAGTCCTTGACTGATTATAAACCCACAAACCAAATAACTTCAAAACAGAGAGAAATATACGAAAATGGTACCTCGACAGCTTTTTGGCGGAGGCGCTCGGCTCTCCAGACAGGGTCCCACCAGCGCTGCTCTCCACCACGACCTCCACCTCGGCCGCGACCACCACCGACGCCGCCGCCACGGCCTCCTCCGCCGCGGCGGCCACCTTGGAAATTGGGACGGTGAGACATGGAAGAGAAAGTTGAGATCCGAACGTGAATGCTCTTGAAAGGGGTTCTGTAACTTCCAATTAACGCGGCAGAAATGAGAAATGGTTTGCTGAATTGAAAGAGGGTGTAAATGTTATAGGAATGGAAAAGGGGGTTGGGAAGTAGCCGGTGCGAGTGAGGCATTTATAATGCGCACACTGCAACTCACTACCATCCTATATTCCTATTGCTGATTTTATTTTTCTAACGTGATGAATTCCCGAGTTAAATATATGAATGGTCACTGAACTTATGTATTGATTACTAAATCATCACTGAACTTTAAAATGCTTCTCAATGGTCACTGAACTTTCTAATATGTTATCCATCCATAACTGAAACTAACATATGTTAAATACATGGATGAAAATGCTGATGAGTCATACACGTGGCACTATATTTCAATTCAACGTTGCCACATTAGCTAAATACAATTTTTTTATCTTATCAAAACACAATTTCAGAAATTCTCCTCCATGCCAATCAACAACTCGGCACAAGATCAGAAGCCAAACCCAAGAAGTTAAAAATGTCCACCACCACTTCCCACGGCGATGAAAATGGTGACGATGGTCCCGCCGTCGATGAAGGTGTCGTGCTTCCAAACAAGCCCAGTAGCATTCTTTGAAAAATTCGATAGCAAAATTGGATTTCTTGTTCCTTGAGTAACCATACGAACTCTAAAACGCAAGCAAACTGGAATCACACTGGCCAAAGTTCTGACATTAGTTTTCAAATCCATATTACGAATGTCTCGGAAAACCTCAAAAACTCCATGATCAAACCCATTAAAAAAATAACCAGAAATCAAGGTGTTCCAAGCAACCAAATCTGGTTGAGAAATTCAATCAATCAATTCACTTGCATTCACGATTTCGCCAATTTTTGAATAAAAATCTATAAGAGCAGTTTGTATAACCACATTCTCTTCAAATCCAGCTCTTAAAATAGGAGAGTGGATCACTTTACCAAAATTGACAGTAAACAAAGATGAGCATGCGTTGAGCACAAAAGGGTACGTATAATTATCAGACAGACAACAAGAACCCCAAAATTTGTGATAGACAAACAATACGTTCTCGAACAACCCATTATCACATTCTACTAATTGTTAGAAAATTCTATCACAGATAAATTTATCTACGATCCAAAATCATCATGCTGAATTATCAAGAATTAAATAACTGAAGCGGAAGCGTACCTTAATCAAATATGATTCACGATGAATGATTTGATTTGTTGGATCTTCTAAATCAATATGTAGTCTTTATTTTCTCTCTGATGATGGGATGTCAGACAGAATGAACAATACGTACGATTCAGGGACCATAACCGACTTTATATACTGAATCGCCAGTTAACCTAATTCGACTCATCATAAATTAGGTAATGGCCTGATATCTACACATAAAAGTACATACATTAATTAGATACATTAAAACCCGATATATATATATATATATATAATTCTTATTAGATCACTTTAAATGGGTTTAAATAAATTTGATAGCATATTATTCAATACATAATAATTCACATATAAGCCCACACGATTGATTAAAATCCTTACAATCTCCCACTTGGGCTATATGTGTAACCTTACAATTGTGTATCAATCATAACCTTATGAGTACTCAGAATTTTGCTATCATTACTGAATGCATCCCCAAACAATCCGGTCCATCAATTATATCAACATAGGATCAAAGCGGCTTTCGCTACATTAATCGTAACTAAACCTATCAATGATCACGTATATCGACATAACTGAATGACATGGATCAAGTATGGATGTGTAGTATGGAAATTACATGTAATGTGATCTTCAACATGCCTATTTCCAACTGGTCCAACTTTAGTGAGACCATCATCAAACGAGTTCAGAGATAATAAACCTGAAACCATACAGCTGTAAATAACTTTAACTTTAAACCGTATCGAAAAGGACAATAAATGTATCTAATGCACCCAAAATACAAACTCCCACTGAAACCAAATATTCTTAAGAAATACAACACCCATATGAGTATTGTGCTCATGAAAGACCTTGTGTTGTAATACTTTAGTAAGCGGATCCGCAATTATGGAGTTTGTCTCAATGTGCTCTTATTGACACGTGTCAACTCTGAACTGTATCCTTCACAACCAGGAACTTATGTCAATGTATTTTGACTTAGTTCAGCTCCTGTTGTTACTGGAATATAAATCTGCTGAGTTATTGTCACAATATAACTTTAGTGGTCTTTCTATACCGTACAGAATATACAGCCCAGTGACAAAAATTCGCAGCTATATTCCATAATTAGATGCCCCCAAAATTGCTACAAATTATGCTGCCAAGTGAAAGAAGCTAAAGTGTTTGTTAAGCACTCCTTCCGGAAACAGCTCCTCCAACTAGCAGATAGATGTAGCCTGATATGGATCTTCTACTGTTTTGCATCTAGAAAAAATCGGAATCATAATACCATATGATCTCCAACTGATCCGATTTTCTGTATGTGAGCATGTAATCTTTTGTTCTCTTTAAATACCTTATAACTCATGTTTGACTGCTTTCCAAATGATCCATCCCAGGGTTACTTAAATATCTCATTAGTATCCCAATAATGTATGCAATATCCGAACGCATACAAATTTGAGCATACATCAGATTTTCTATAGCTTAACTATATGGGATCATCTGCATTTCTTTAACCTCAAGATAACTTTTTCGGGCATTAGTTGTGACTAAATTGTCTCCCTTAACGATATAAGGGTGTCCCATGATTTACTATCTTATATGTCAAACCTCTTAAGTACTTTATCGATATAGCCCTTTTGTGACAATCCAAAACTACCTCGAGAACAATCCCGGTGTATCTGAATTCCTAATACAAAAGAGACGTCACCAAGATTTTTAATCTCAAAATTCCTTGACAAAAAATCTCATAATTTTATGTGACATGCCTATATCATTAGTGGCAAGCAATATGTTATCAACATACAAAATCAGGAAAATACACTTACTCCCACTGAACTTGTAATACACACAACCATCAACAACATTAATCTCAAGACCAAATGAGATAATTACTTGATGAAATTTGTATTACCCTTAAAGAGAAGCTGGCTTGAGCACATAAATGGATTTCTTTAATTTGCAAACTGTCTCATCAATGTCTCCATTGAGAAACATCGTCTTAACATCCATTTGATGTAACTCGAGGTCAAAATGTGGAACAACCTGACTTTCCTGAAAGAGTCTTTCGTAGAAACCAAAGGGAAAGTCTCTTTATAATCAATGTCATCATTCTATGTAAAGGATTTAGATACAAGACGAACTTTATATCTTTCCACATTACCTTTCGAATCCCTCTTGATTTAAAAATCCATTTAAGACCAATGGGCTTCGCACCTTCTGGTAATGGGACAAGATCCCAAACTTTATTGTCTTGCATATGCTTATACTCCTTATTTACGACATCAATCAACTTCTGAGAGTTAGAACCCTGCATGACTGATGGAATTGATTGTACCATCTTCCACCATTCCATTATTTTCTTATGTTCTTGGAAAAATACTATTTAAATTATCCGGAATATCATTTTTTCCCTTTCTCTCGTGGATCTCCTTAATGACTTTAGTTATTGAGGTTGTTGAGTTTGTACTTCTGAAATTTACCTTATTTTGGATGGGAGGTTCTTCAATATTGTCGAATTGAGGTTCCGGATATGCTTGTTGATCAATGACATGCATAAAAACTTGTACATTGTCAAAAGCAACAATAGGAATCGAAACTGATCCTTCCTCAACTTCTTCCTTAAAGACAATATCTCTAACCTTATTTCTCCCCCAAACTCAACATCCTCAAAAATGTTGCATTTCCCGTTTCAAAAGTTGACTTAAGTGTGGGATTATAAAATTAATCAGAATAACCAATAAAGTAGCTGCTGACTGTTTTGGAGTCCAATTTCTTTATGTGGCATATAAAGCCTATCTTTAGCTGGACATCCCCAAATGTGGAAATGCTTTAGACTAAGCTTTAAGCCTGTTAAAAGCTCATAAGGTGTTTTAGTAGCTACTTTAGTTGGTGTTATGTATGATCTTTATTCAAATGTCCAGAGTTATGGCAAAAGAAACAATCCTTAATGTCTTTATGTGGTTTCTTTTGTTCTGAACCCTTAACAACTTTATTTTCTTTATTTGCTTTCTTGCCCTTATCTTTATAGGTGTTTTCCAAGTGAACACTTTCAGTTCTGTTCTATTTCAACTTTTCTTCCTCTTGCACACAAAATAGAATGAGCTCATTTAGAGTTCATTTCTCCCTTTGATAGTTACAACTGACCTTAAATTGACTGAATTGTGCAAGAAGCTTGCACACTATGAAATGAACTCATTGAAAGTCCATTTCTACTTTGACAGTTATAACTAACCTTAAATTAACTATGTTGTGCATGAAGCGATATCAATACCAAATGCATGAGCAAGTCATTAGACAAGTTGAGTTTTAGTTCCTTAAGTTTTGAAGCAGTGTGAGACATCTACATGATGTACTCCCTTATTTTCTAATTGCATTTATATTTTATTGAAATCAAGCTTTGCATAAGCGTGCTTGTTTCATCCTTATCGTTTTTCGCAAAATGTTTCTTAATTTCGCAAGGAATTCATTGGCATCATTTACCTTCTCGGATACTATGCCACTAAAGACTTCCGGAATGCTGCACTTAATGATCATGAGACTCACGTAATTTAAGCAATCCCACTTCTCAAAGTTCCTCATTTGATTAGATGAACTTTCATCCGTAAGAGGAGCAGGTTGCTCAATCTTTAGTACACGGTCTAGATCCATGCAGCCAACGAAAAGTTAATGTTCTTGTTTTGATCCTTGAAGTTTGTTCCATAAATACAGGGATTAAATTTGAGCTTGTAGATATACTACTAGCAGAATTTGAAACCGAATAGAGAACACTTAAATAAATTAGCTCACATAAATACCTTATTATGCAAATCATACTTTCAAACAATGGTAGGGCCCATCACAAGATACCTAGCACAACATCAATATTTAGTCTTTGGACAGAAATATTGACTTGTAAGTCGTACTCTTGGTGTAGTAATCAAACACTGATAGTAAGACATGTCAATCAACAAACATTTCTTTGAACCGATTTATTGATCACACGTAAAACCAAATAACTGTCACGTATTTATCACCACAAGTTCATGTGAAGTTTGAGTCAAATATTGACCTTCCTTTGGGCCGAACAATATCTGCATGAAATAACACACAAACACCTAATTTTCCCTTGGTGTAGTGATCAAACACTGGCAATAAGACACGTTAACCAATAAACCTTTCTTTGGACCGATTTATTGATCACACGTAAAACCAAATAACCGTCACGTATTTATCACCACAAGTTCATGTGAAATTCGAGCCAAATATTAACCTTCCTTTGGGCCGATCAATATACGCATGAAATAATACACAAACACCTAATTTTCCTTTGGTGTAGTGATCAAACACTGGCAATAAGACATGTTAACCAATAAACATTTCTTTGGACCGATTTAATGATCACAAATAAAACCAAATAACCGTCACGTATTTATCACCACAAGTTCATGTGAAATTTGAGCCAAATATTGACCTTCCTTTGGGCCGATCAATATCCGCAATGAATAACATACACAAATACCTTCTAATATTCAAAGTTAATTAATATCCACAAGAGATGTTGTTTTGGCAACATGTTGCTTCAACTAACTTACTTTCGAATATTATATCTCTCAAAAGATTCCGATGTACCAAGATTTGAAACTGAAATCACTGATTTGCATATATTTTGACTTTAGGATTTGAATTATAGAATTCAAAACTTTAGAATAAAGCAATCCTTAAGTTGAGAGAGTCAATTGCAATATTCTTAAACCTTAGGTGGCCAATAATGTGAAATTTTAAGCTTGAAGGACTTAAATTACAATTTTCCGAAAACTTTATTGACCAATTTAAAGAAATTCCAAACTTTAGGTCCTAATTTGAAAGAAAATCAAACTTTAGAGGTCCAAATAGTGAATTTGAGAAATTTAAGGACTAAATTAGAAAAGTTTCAAACTTTATAGAAAGTTTTCAAACTTTATGGACTGAAAATGAAAATTTTCAAACTTTAGGGACTGAATATGAAAATTTTCAAACAATAGGGACCAAATTTGAAAATTTTAGGACTTTAGGTGCTATATTAGAAAATTTTCAAACTGTAGGGACTGGATTATAAAATCCAGAACTTTAAAAAATCCCAACTTAAAAATTTATAACTTTAGGGGCTGAAGTTGTAAATTCAAGACTTTAAAATCCCAACTTAAATGATTTCTTAACTGTATGGGCTAGTTTTAGAAATTCAGAAGTCTGAAGGACCAACTTAAAATATTTCATAAGCTTAGGGTTTAAATAAATTCAAAACAATCAGGGAGGACCTGATGTGAAATAATAGCAATTTTCGTGAATTGCATCCAGGCCCTTGAACACTTCAAATTTCCGATTCAAGCCCCCAAGTCCTAAATTGGAAGAAAACTAGGGTTTGCAACCAAACCCTAGCCCCGCCGCAACCGGCCCAAGAGCGCGGCGCCATCACTGGCGCCGCACACCACCTGCAGTGCCATCAACGGCGCTGCAACCAAGACACCCACCGCGACGCTGCGCCCACCGCAAGCCCATCGCGCATGGCTCCCCATCTCCGACCCAATCGACTGCATCATCAACCAACAACCACCACAACACAACAACCCAATCCGAAATAAACACTTATATATATTATACAACAAATCAGATTCAAAATCCCAATTTCAAAATCCATAGTTCGGTTTCGAGAGGTACATACGAATCGATCTCAATCAATATTGAAAACCAAGATTTTCGCATACATGTATTCATACACAGAGAAATCGATCGACTAAAAAAGAAAATTTTATTCATGTTTCCAATTTTTTTATTTTTAATTTTGCTGTATATGTATACATATCAATTATTGCTAAAATAGAATCTTGGTTTTGCATATACATATGCACATAATTAGGTTTCACATATATGCGTTCAAAATTGATCTGATAATTCAATACGATGTTGGCTCTGATACCACTTGTTAGAAAATTCTATCACATATAAATTTATCTACGATCCAAAATCATCATGCTGAATTATCAAGAATTAAATAACTGAAGCGGAAGCGTACCTTAATCAAATATGATTCACGATGAACGATTCGGTTGGTTGGATCTTCTAAATCAATACGTAGTCCTTATTTTCTCTCTGATGATGGGATGTCAGACAGAATGAACAATACGTACGATTCAAGGACCATAACCGACTTTATAGACTGAATTGTCAGTTAACCTAATTCGGCCCATCATGAATTAGGTAATGGCCTGATATCTACACATAAAAGCCCATACATTAATTAGATGCATTAATGCCCGATATGTATAAAATCCTTATTAGATCACTTTAAATAGGCTTAACCAAATTTGATAACCTTTTATTCAATACACAATAATTCACATATAAGCCCACACGATTGATTAAAATCCTTATACTAATTACTAAATTTTGCAAAGAAAAGCTCGGCTTCTTGATTATTCTGAAAGTAGAAAGAGCTAATTCTAGAAAACCCACCTTCATTTGGAGGTAGAGATGGATTTCCAAAGAAATGGATCTTCTTTTTTATTCTCCACTCTTGATCGAGCTTCGTTACATCTTCTATCACCTTCATTTGGTTTTTGATTTTTGGTGCAGATGCGATTTGAGGTGGTGGTGATAGTCAACAGTCGTCGTTGGGATGGGTGGTGGTAGTCGACCGACGAGTTGGCTGTTTTCCGATTTGATTTCTGGCTGGGTGGAGTGGAGTGGGTATAATGGTCGGATGGTGTTGAGGCATAGGGGAGGAAGAATCGAAGAAGCTTTAGTTTTTCTTTAATTTATTTTTTCTAATTATTTTAATTATATATTTAGTTGATGTGGCAATGTGGAACTGAAATATGGTGCCACGTGTGTGACTAGTCAGCATTTTCATCCATATATTTAATTTAACAGATGTTAGTTTCAGTTATGGATGGGTAATATATTAGAAAGTTCGGTGATCATTGAGAAACATCTTAAAGTTCAGTGATGATTTAGTAACCAACACGTAAGTTTAGTGACCATTTATGTATTTAACTCTGAATTCTCTGTTCGATAACACAATTTATAAATTGATTTTTTTTTTTTTTTTGGATAAAAAGTGTGATTAAATCCCTATTTGGTTTCCATTATTTTTTTTTTCATTTTTCTATCGTACTCAATTAAAATCACGTATCTTACTTTTGACCTACAAATTTTGACTTCTCAACTTAATCTATATCACACATTCTCCCAAAAACTTCATTTTCTCCAAAAAGTACGAGAATCAAACAAGTACTAATGAGTGAAGAAAGAAAATGCATTTAATTAAATAGTGATTCGAAAAATTGTATAAATTGGTTTATAAATTTTAATGATTATATTACAGATAGGAGTGGAAATAAGTTTTTTATATGCAGTGTTTTAAAAAAGGGTAAAAAACATAAAATGTCCATGTCGTTTGGGTTGATTGTGGAATGGGTAAATATATTGAAACCACACATTTTGTTAACCACACCACATTTTAATTGTAATGAAGATCATTAATTTTTTCTTATTTTTACATTTACCCCACCAAGTTTTTCTTATAATTTTTTTATCATTAATTTTTTATTAATTTTCACATCTTGTCTTTAGATACGATTTTCGTTCAAAATATTTGTTATGAGGGCAAGAAATACTGAGGCCCTATTCTCTTTGTCGTTTTAGGACCGTTTTGAGCTTTTAATTTTCGAAAATATTAAAAATACATTCACTTACCCATTTTCAAAATCGAGTTTTTCGAAACACAAAAAAAAAATATAACAAAGGAAATCCAAAACGAGAAAATCTCGTTTTGGACGTTTCACGTAAAAAAAATCCCAAAACGCGATGTTTTGTGAAAAATGACAGAGACTTGGGGCAAAAATCTCACAATCCATCCATCTCTCACGCCTCCTTCCATCTGTCTCTCTCAATCCTCCTTGAAGCAAGTCGACTGCTGAAGCTCTCTACCCTCCGACTCCTCCACATCCGGCGATCCGAACTACTGGTCATCTGACCGCTAACCAAGTATGCAATCCATGAGTTTCTTGTCTTTCGATTTCTTTCCCTTTTTCTATAATTTCATTCTGATTTCCATATTTCGTTCTCCTTTCAAGAACTTGAGTTTTTTGGTAGCAATATTTTGCAGATTCCTATAATCCTCGAGCGATGACAGTGGGGATGGTTGGACATTTTGACTCCCTTACTGATGTGTTCCGGACTCTCGACAATCGGAGTCATAGCAGGCTTGACGGAAAAGTTAAATATTCAAACCAAATAAAAGTGCAATCCAGTCAACCATGTCGGAATTAAATGCATAATATGTATTTTTCGAGTAGAAATGAGCCACTAAGAAAAACTCATGGGCTAAAGCCCTTGAGCCGACTGATTTTATGGCGAAATTCCATCATTTGGGGCTTCAAAACAGCAAGTCAATTATGCAGAAGGAAATTAGGGTTTTTGCGTGTTTTTAGGTTAAATTTTGTTTTTAATTATTTGTTTGCATATTTTAGAATTTTAGTCTAATTAGAATTCTAGTTTGAGTCAATTAGCGGCTAGGTTATTTTACTTATTTATATTCATTTCTATTCATTGTAATTCAGACTTTGATTTTGATATAAACTGTTTTTATTGAGGATTCAATAAATGATATAGGTGGATTCCTATATTTTTCGAACTTAACAAGAATATTTCTTGTGGCTTTCAAATACCGAACTTATCAAATATTTCTTGAGAATATTTGTGGCGTTCAAATCAGAGACTTATCAAGGAGATTGGGCAATTCCTTGTGGCATTTCGAAAGTCGTGGTTCTTTATTCCGCATCGTCGAGTCATCGCGTCGTGAATATGAGTCATGATTCATCCGTCCAACCACAACCCAAGTTCGGAACTTTTCGGTGTTTCTTCTGCGCTTCGAATCTCATTATATGGTATCAGAGCTGGACTCTAAATTCAGGTTTTTCTATCCAGTTTAATTCTTATGTTTATCATCGAGTCTGTCATAAGAATTATCCATATCTTCTTCTTGAGTCTTTCTTTTCTTGAGTGTTCTTCGTGCCAGTAATTTTTTTCCAGTTTGATCCATATAAAAACTCAACAAAAATTCAAAAGTGTTTATTTTGTTCGATTCTTATCCAAATCCTGTTCCGTTTGTTTTGTTGTGTTCGTGTCGAATTTTCGGATTTATTTAAAAAAAAAATCCGAAAATTCATTATTCAAAAAAAAAAAAAAAAAGTCATTCCAAAATTCAAGAATCACTTTCTTGAGTTTCTTTAAAATTCTTGGTATTCATTTCCTTCCAAGTCAATAAAAGTCGTTCTTGCTATTTGATGTCTAAATCCTCTTCATTCTTGATTTTTTTTTAACTCCACATAAGGAATGGATTATGATCCGGGCTCTTTATTCCAAACTAGATGTTATGTGGATCATAAGGGGTGCAGTTTGGCGATTGATGGAAAATGTTTTACTAATTTCGTTAGTAGCACCGTGATTGAAAAATTAGGATTGCTCCTAGAACCACACTATAAACCTTATAGGATGACGTGGATGAGGGAGTTTGAGAATTTCAAAGTAACCAAACAAGTTCTAGTGCCTATCACCCAGGGAAGGTATAATGAGGATGTATGGTGTGATGTAGTGCCATTGAAGTCTTATCATATTTTATTGGGAAAATCTTGGAGACGTAGGAGGGAGGCTGATTATGATAAGAGTATGCACATATACAAATTCCTTAAGAAAGGGGAAATATGCACACTGTATGGGTTGACATTAGAAGAAGCTCTAGAAGATTCACGGAGGGTAAGGAAGGAGAGTGAAAAGTTGTGTAATAGGAGGCATCGTGGGGATAAGAATATTGATAAGAAGGAGGGAGAGTTGAAATTAAAAACAAATAAACAAACTCCAACATTTGATGATGAGAAGGTGGAGTTGGGTAGCGAGGAAATGATTAAGAATGAAATTGTTGATGATGAGAGGAATGAATTGGAAGTTGGGGTAGAAGTTCAAAATTTGGGTTTTGAATTGGTAGATCCACATTTGGATAGTGATGAGGTAGTGTACGAACATGGTGATACGAATGTGGAGGTAGAAGATGTCGTTGAATTTGAAAGAAAAAAATTTGAAGAGGTGGATGAGCTAGAAAATCTTGAGTTAGAGGAAGTAACCGAGCTTGAGAGAAAAGAGATAGAGGGGGGTGAGCAAGAAGTTGCAAAAGGAGAACGGGGTGAAGAGAATGACCTCATGGTTCAAATGGTGGAATTGACGGTGATAATTCATGAATACAAGGATCCATACCTTGTACCTCATGAACCTAACATTTCCTTCCACGCTTTATTTAATTTTGTCTTGCAGGTTAAATGTACTTGGAAATTTGGGCAACACCACCAATGCCCACAGGAGTTTCTACTTCAATCCATTCATGTAACCCAAGTTACAGGATACTATTGGTCATCCCTCTGGCATGAAAGCAATAATTTTCCGTTTGATCCAAGAGGTGAAGTAAAACAATAGGAACAAAGCTATGATTCGGGAAGAATCATTCTAAAGAAGGAGGGTATGATGTGTTCCGGACCCTCGACAATCGGAGTCATAGCAGGCTTGACGGAAAAAGTTAAATATTCAAGCCAAATAAAAGTGCAATCCAGTCAACCATGTCGGAATTAAATGCATAATATGTATTTTTCGAGTAGAAATGAGTCACTAAGCAAAACTCATGGGCTAAAGCCCTTGAGCCGACTGATTTTATGGCCAAATTCCATCATTTGGGGCTTCAAAATAGCAAGTCAATTATGCAGACGAAAATTATGATTTTTGCGTATTTTTAGGTTAAATTTTGTTTTTAATTATTTGTTTGCCTATTTTAGAATTGTAGTCTAATTAGAATTCTATTTTGAGTCAATTAGCGGTTAGGTTATTTTACTTATTTATATTCCTTTCCATTCATTGTAATTCAGACTTTGATTTTGATATAAATTGTTTTTATTGAGGATTCAATAAATGATATAGGTGGATTCCTATGTTTTTCGAGCTTATTAAGAATATTTCTTGTGGCTTTCAAATAAAGAAATTTTCAAATATTTCTTGAGAATATTTGTGGCGTTCAAATCAGAGACTTATCAAGGAGATTGGGCAATTCCTTGTGGCGTTTCGAAAGTCGTGGTTCTTTATTCCGCATCGTCGAGTCATCGCGTCGTGAATATCGGGTCATGATTCATCCGTCCAACCACAACCTGAGTTCGGAACTTTCCGGCGTTTCTTCCGCGCTTCGAATCTCATCACTTACTGCTAGCCATAGCCGATTATTACAACTACCAAACAGAGGAAACGACTTATGTGGTATACCTATTACACAAATTTTTTTCAATAATGAAGTCCTCATCCCTAAATCATTATGCTTGTGACTTAAAAACTGGTAAGAAAATGAATCAATTATTTTGCTATTTTTACAAAGGAGAATTTGTACTTGGATTGCTTTATTTTTTTGAGGATGTAATCTGTAGACATAGTACTAAGGTTATGTTAGAATAAAGAGTGAGAGTATATATGGGGTTTTGTTGGAAAGAGAATTGAAAAAAATGTTTAACCTCCAGAATTTCCTACGAGATGATGATTTGCATAAGGTATGATGTCTTTGCGAATAAGGGATTAGCTGCAAAGGTATGATGTCTTTGTGAATAAGGGATTTGATTTAAGTTTTGATTGATTTGTTTGTTTTGGTTTTCTATTGATTGAAATTGTGATTGAGAACTGGTTATGTATGTGATTTTATATATGATTTGATTTTTTTTAATTATTAAAAGAGATCATTAATTCATTTTAGTTCACCAGAATAGGACGACTTGCGGGATTTGGGATTTCTGGAGTGAGAAATATAGGATTCACTCGAACCACTAGTAGAATACAGAGATGAGGTTGGAAACCCATGAATTTTAGGCAGGCCAGTTGGATCGGTACCCAAGCTGAAGCCCCTCTCGATTGTATCAGCTTCAAGCGGTAGTTTGTCCAATGTCCGGAATGCTTGCTGTAAAACCCCGAATTTCTCAAATTTTTCATTTAAAATAAAATTCATTTATTTAAAAATAAATGATATTAATTTTGTAAAATATTAAATAATGAGCGCAACAAAAGTGTGGCATTTTAAATACGAAAGTTCTTTTTTGGTGGCAAGTCCACAACTCACAGGTCGTCACCTAGAGCAACACTCTCTGTCAAGCTATCTGAAGATCCCCGCCAATCCATCTTGCATCAATAGCTACTTGAAATTTTAGATGACGTGGGGTGAGCATACACTTGCCCAGTGAGTAGAATATGGTGCACATGTGTTATTGCACGTTCGGATATACAAGTCAGCCTCGCATACTCAAGACCATTTCAATGTATGTATGCGTGTATCCTTCGAAAATCCTCAGTCAAAGTAACACGGCTCGATATATGGTTTGAATATCCGTATATCCAAAATAATTGACAAATCAAGATCGTGATGTGTTGTAGGCATCGTATCACCGGCTGCTCAAAAAACATATCTGTATCCAAACAGCCAATTATAATTGAGATATCCCGTAGGTATCGTATCACCGATGACCCGTACGTCATAGATATTTTTCAATATTGATAACTGCATACTATACTGTAATGCATGACATGATGGTTCCGCTACGGTGCTCATCTCGTACCCCAAACGCTCAAACATAATATACCATAATTGGTCAGCACCAATAACTTCCATCATACAAGTCCCACATATGATCTCACATATTTACACATCAACAAACCACCATGCCTTATCATTAGGCAGCTCAATGTATATGATAACTTATCCAAAATCACGAGCGGGGTACATTGGAGCAACCGTAGTCGAGTATACACTTATTCAAAACTTATTCCCATATAACTTAAGTGACCATAGTAATCAAAAGACTCAAATAACCATATTAATCAAATAACTCAAGTAAACATAATCAACTCACTTGCAATGAATCATAATTCATATAAAAATATCCACTCACTTATAATCCTATAATCTAATTTACATATTATTCAAATAATTCAAATAAACATATCCCACTCACAGTATATTGGATGAATATATCCATAACGGCTCCTAGAATAATTTCTCTTGGAATAGAAGCGTTCCTCGGCACGGAGTAGTTGGAGGAACAAGAATATAAATCCAATCACATAAGTCTCCACGAGTTGTATAATATATCATTGGAAAGATTGTTGAATCTGGAGTTCCATGGAATTTACGGATCACAAATCGGAGTTGTATATCAAAAGTTATGGCTGAATGAAGTTAGGCTGTCGGGCTGTCCGTTTGGTGTCGACACCACCTGATTTGGTGTCGACACAAAAGTGTCAGAATCATCGTTCTAAGCCCAGATGAACATGGTGTCGACACCAAACAGTAGGTGTCGACAGTAAACGTATTTTCAGAATCTGAAAGTTGGTTTTCTTGATTTCTTTGATCTAAAATCATTTGTTTTGATAAAGGGCTTTGAGAAAACATGTTTTCCAATAAAAAGGATGGATTATAACGGATTGAAACATGATTTTGGCATGAAATCAATTCTTAGGGTTTGAAAGAGGGAAGAACGATTCAGAAGCGTTTCGGTTATGATTTTGCTGTGTTATCTCATTCAAAAACCATCCCTATTTATAGGGACAGAAGGCTGCACGGATTGGAGGTGAGGAGATGAGTGTAGATGATTAATCCTTTTTTCTTCATGGTTAAGAAATCTTATTTTAATGCCTAGCTTGAGGTGTCGCTCCGTTTTCATGCAAGATAGAGGTGGCTAGGAAGGAGGAGAGCTGACTCATGCAAGTTATGGACGAAGATAAGGTTGTAGAGACCACCTCATGCTTATATTTTTCAGATTTCCCAGTTTCAAGATGCCATGTTTGAGATAAGATTTGAAGTAGTAAACGAATTCCAAATTGAGTGTTCTTCATCTCATTTCAAAGTACTCATATAGTACTTTCATATGGAATTTGTTTCACAAGATTTGGTTAACCAAGATGAGAGTTATGACGTCTCAAAGACAGCCCTTCGAAAATGCCTTTCCGGGTCGTACGGTTGCAGTGCCAAATTTGAAAATTCGCCACGAACTGTACATTAGTCGGAATGAAGAATGGATTTCAGATTCTCGAAGTTCACTTTGAGTACTTATCCGTACATTTGAATTATGCATTTATCGGAGGTCGGAAGTGGTCAAAAGAATCTTCTAAAGAAATGCATTTAAATACGTTTTTCGTAACATTTCATTTAATTAAAAACTCCGTTTTTATTTCTTTAACTTCCAAAACAATTAAATAAATTCTGAAACACTTTTATTACATCATAATGGACAACCAAGCAAGTCATAATTTTTTGGGTATTACACTTGCTGTAGAACCTGGAGGGTTTCTCGAGTACTCTTTTTGATGAAAACATTGTGGAGCTCTCGTTTAGCGTGATACGCCAGAAAATGCATAATTGCTTTAGGTACAGAATCTTCGATGTTCTTCCAAACAATGTCATAATATGACCTTAATAAGAGCTTTGTAATAACAATCTCAATAATATCCTCAGAATGGTTTTCTGAAGGCATCAAGATAGCAGGGGGCTCTCTTAGATAAATGACCAACAAGCTATGCCCCACGCTCTAAATAGGTTCACTAAATAGCTTACTAGTCGAATTCTCCTTAACAGATGTGTGATTATCATAATGATATGGGAAATACATCCTCCTTAGGCACTAGCGATGTAAACGATGAAGTTAGCTATGTTAGAGATGACTGTGAAGGTACTTTTATTTGATTTTTATAACTTTTAATTTATAATTGGATTTGTGTTATGTTGATGATCATCTTTCTTATGCCTTGCATTTGTTATGCTTCTATTACTCATTGATTGTTCTTAAAGTTAGTATGTGTTCTTATGACTAATATCCATGTTAATGCCACATCAAATTGTTGTCTTCCACATTAGACATTTGTTATAAAAACTAATCAAATTTTAATTGTTCCCCTGAATGAAAGTTAAATTTTGGACAATTTTGCGAGTTCAAAGGGTATAGTGGTACAAAATAAGTTGAAGCGTGATAAAAAATGACTTCAAAGACAATCTGGTCAGAAAATTCTTTCATCTTGTTTCAGTCATTATTGGTTTTCACATTCCACTTTAGTTGCATGTGAATGGTTTGGTTTTTATAATGTAATTAATGGGAAACAAGTTGGCAATGGATGGTTGTTTGACTTGAGCATGATATAACTTGAACCTCATAAGTAATGATATTCATTGTAGCTAAACTTTACATTTATGAAATGTGTGTAAAACCTTCTTATCATCAGTTGACAAGTAGCACAAACCTTCTTAGATTCATGATCTAAATTTTATAGATACGAACACATTCTACGTTGTTAGTCTTATTTTGAACATCAATTAGATTGTGAGAATAGTATTTCTTCCTTCAGGTCAGGTAATGTTTCATAAATCGTATCATATCTCAGTAAAATAAAAATTATCTGTCTGATATTCATGACATGGATGATCTTAGTCAATTGATTTTTGTGGCGACAGAGCAAGGAGTACTTGGAGAAAGTTACTGAAACAAATTCATTTCTCTCAAGACCAGGGCAATCAAACATGCTTTTATTTACTGGTAAGGCATTGATTTCTGATCATTTTCTCTTTTATTATCCAGTCCAAGAAAATTTAACTTACCTCTATGAAGAAGCGTAAATAATTTTTATTGTTCTACCCGTGTTTCGTACCATCGATAGTCTATTATCATAATCAGGCATATACTGATGACACTAGCTAACCTTTTAAAACTGCCTAGACGAGAATCTGTTGCTTATAGCCTATAAATCGAGTTAAAAGTTTATGGTTTCACAATTTCTTCTTTTATATTTCATGTAGGTGAGGTGCAAAAGGAGAGAGCTGCAGAGCTCTTAGGTCTGCAGGCATGTGGTTTTTGACCTCATCATTCTAGCAAACTTGGCAAACTTTGTTGGAAGCCTACAGTAAGCTCATCACTTCTTTAGCTTAATTTGTTTGTCCCGGTTTATATCCTTCTTGATTTTTTTTTTCTTGTAAGCGTATTTTATTACTTTTAAGTGATACCAATGTAGACTAGTTTGTTGTCACATTTTTACTTGACTTGCTCTTTCTTATTTTCTTCTATGGCGATGGCTCAAAGTGTAAGAACTTTCATTAATCTTGTAAATGTACTTGCCCATATGAGCAAGATTTGTTCTTTACTAACACTCTTTTCCCATTTTGCAGTAAGTCTACATGTACTTTCAAGACAGTGACAAAGCTAAATAGATGAGGTGAGAGATTGCTAGAGCCATGAGAGCAACAATTTAATGTCATTAAGTAACATGTCGTGATGAAATTAATTCTTAAATAGTTGGCTAGGAATGTTATAAGGCTTTATCGTTAGGCCATTACTTTTATTTTAAATGTTTTGACATTTTAAACATATTTTATTATTTATTTATGAGAACTACTGATTGAGAATAAAATTGTTATTCTTTTTATATGGTGTGAATAGTTATATTATCATGTTTATTTAATGAATATATAATATATGTAAAATAAAGATTAAAGAACATATGATCATTACTTTTAAAGAATGCTATTAAAATTGAAATCATAGCAAAAAAAAAAATGCTATTAAAATGAAATTATTACAATCAAAGAAAGATATAAAAAACTGAAATTATAATAGAAAATAAATGATATCTTAAATATTTTTATAGTAATTGATAATAGCATTCAGAAAAATACTATAATAGGAGCCGCACTTAATAGCATTCAGAAAATGCTATAATAGGAGCCGGACTTTTAATAGTCCCATCAGTAATAGCTTACGGAAGAATGCTCTCGAATGTGATAGATAGCATTATTCACAAGCTATTATTGAACTAAATTCTTGTAGTGAGGGGTAATGTGCTCTTGACAGATTGTTTACCGAGTACTCAATAGAGAACATGATATTCTCAGAAGTACCAGAGTCCAGTGAAGCTCAAGATGTTATACAATTTGATGCTAGTCAAATGGCACAAATCAGAGATGACATAGCTACACAGATGTGGAATGAGAATTCTAGGAGACGTGCTTAAATGCATTAAAATATTTTGTTTTTTAAATTAATTGTTTTGTATTATTAGCGAACTGTGCTTATTTTGCCCATTTCACGAAATTCTTCTCATGTTTTCCCATTGTGTATTACTGGTGTATGTTGTCTTTTAATCCATAGACAATTGCTCGATGTTGTTATAATTGAACTACTCTCCACTATATATAGTAATATTTATTACATAGTTTATATTTTAAGTTTTATTATTTGCTAGAGTAACAAAATGTTTCTTGAATACAGAACTGACGGATATATTGACATTAAAATTAATGTAATTCAACAGCTCAACCATTTTTGTACATATAAAATATCACAAAATAATTATATCAGAAAAGTACGAAGTAAATGCATTCTTCAGCTTTCTATTTTTTAAAACAGTTTTGAAAAATTACAAAAAGAACATGTTTTCAGCAAACCCAAAACAAACACCCAAAATAGAATACTCAAAACTCAAAATCGAAATACAAAGAAAACAACCCCTTATTTATTTCTCATACTTTTAAATAATTAACATAAATAACTATTACAAAAGTTAAACAAAATACTTACACATATTTTCAATGCAAATTAGCAAAATATTTGAAAAAAAAAAATCGTGATTAGAAACAAAATATGTTAATTAATTGAATGTTATGAATAAAATGTGATTAAAAAATGTTGAGGACACAAAAGTAAAAGTAAACAAATACTGAAGATCTTTCTTGCAATTAAATTGTGGTGTAAATATAAAAAAAGTGTTGTGTGAATATAATTACCCTTGTGGAATTCATTCCTATCGTTTTATTTTTTACAATCACACCCTCAAAACTACATTTGATTGCAAAATTCATACTTGACGTCAAGGACGTCCAACTCCATTACTTTTAGTCGTCAAATGCACAATTGTGACTCAACGACATATTTATACAAGGGTAAAACCATCAACCCACCCTAACAAATTATTCTCACCTATTTTTAACAACTGCTTCAATGGTACTATAAATGTTTTTTTGCAAAATGTCTTTGTCATCTAAAAGTTTTGGCAAAAACTTACCCACTAAGCAATCAAAAACAGACATAGGGCAAATATCTAATTAAAAAACATACTGAATTCACATTAAGCCTCAACCAACCACATTAAAAGTAGAGTTTATTGTCCATAACCCACACAACAATTGAACACACAAATAATCATAAACCACAACACAACAATTTAATAGACAAATCACATTAAATCACAACCACCATAAAACAATTTATAGTAGAAGAGTCAAGCTTGCTACATGTACAATGAGGTTGACAATAAGTTTACGTGACACAATCCTTTTTTTCACACATCACATCATCTTTTAAATCAACAACAATCACACTTTCACATCACATAATTTTCAACCTCATTGTCAAATTATTTGTACAAGTAGCAAAATTCATAAAAGAGTACCTGGAGCATTTTACTATCCTTAATTATCGAGACCTAAGCATAAATACCTCCAAACTATTATAAAAAGTTGTGCATACCAAATATTCACCTACACTACTGAACTATACATGTCCTTGATACAAAATGCATCTACTAAATAAGTTCTAAGTAGCATGAAAACAAAAGTTATATATGTAACAGTCAAAAACAAAAAAATTGTCCAAAAAGTTCCAAAGTACCATAAAAACAAAATGGACAATCCAAACCAAAAAGTCATTACTAACTTGAGATGACATTCATCTCATATTTGATGAAGGTGGTGTTAATCCTTGTCTGTAACTTCTCTTGTTATGGTCTGGTTCACCACACTTATTTCACTTCATTGTCAGCCCCTTTCTACTTGCACTACCTCTGAATTTCCTAGCATTACTTGACGATGCCTACTCATTAACCTCATTTTTCCTGACCTTCTTTGGCCGCCCTAACTTTTTGATTTATGAAGGTAGAGTCAATGGATAGAGATCTGGACTAGGCCATAAGTCTAGGTTGGTCATGTGACAAATGGATGGTCTGTACGTCCTCGCTTCCTTTTAGTAGATGTTATGAATGTAGTTAATCACTTGTATACCTCTTGTACTGTAGCTATAACGTAGGGACAAAGGATCCCAACCAATTTCCAACTACGACATGTACATGTTTTAGCCTTCAGATTCATAACATGCAATGTGTTGATGTTGTATCTCGCTTGAAACTTAAAGTTTCCAAAGTAATCAGAATGCATACTCTTAGCAATTTTGTCATTCTTCTCCATTATCATTTGTATCCTAGGTTCAACATCGCCCCTCCAGTTTTTCACAAGATTCTCTTCGGGTTACAATCTCTTTATCAAGTACATCCTCATTTCTTCAAGCATTGTCAACAATGGCTTCTCTCTTGCATTCAACAATTCACTGTTGAAATATTCACTTAAGTTGTTGAGCAACATGTTACATTTATTTCCCTCTTGTAAATGTGATTTGCTCCAATGCAATGTAGATTTATCTTATAGTCGGATGCTGCTGAATCCAAATTGAACATTTTTTCCATTTGTTCTTGCCACTGGGGAATAGTTGTGGCTCTAGCCGCATTCCAAAGACAAATTTCAAAACCAAACCTTTATTAGTTGCACTTATATTGTTGTACAAATGGCGCACACATGTTCTATGTTCAACATGCTTGAATAGTAACTCAATGGTATTCACTAAACCCTCCTGCTTATCTGAGATAAAGACCCAACCACGTAAGTTCTCTATGCCGAAGTCATCCTTCAAAAATCCCGTAAACCATAACCAGCTTTCACATTCTCAATCTACACTACTGCATAGGCAATAGTGTACACACCATTATTACCGTCCACGCTAACAATACTCAACAATTGCTCACCATGCTCAGTCTTCAGAAAACATCTATCCACCTCAATCACCCTCCTACAACCTCTAACAAACTCCTCCCTCAATGCTCACCAGCATAGCCCTCTAATTCAACCGTAGTCTCAATATTGGTCAATCTAAGCTGCTAATAGGCAATCCCACAAGACTTTATAATATTCCACGACACTCCCTCTAATCATTTCCACATCCTTCTCCTTATTTCTATAAAACTGCCAAACAAATACATCCATTAAACCATCGTTTTAACCTTGTCAGTAAAAGCAGGGAGGGCCATTTTAGGATAAACATGCCAATCAGTTAAATATCTTCGTGACAAATAAGTAGAGGTAACTCTCATGTTCTTGTAAATCAATGGACATGTGTGCTCTCTCCTGAGCGTCTTCACAATGTAACTAGATTTATCATTTTCTTTCGTTGCATACAACAACCACTCGCAAGGGGATTTTCAAATTGCTCGCAATCTGATAGCATCATCTTTCTTAAACTTAATTTCCCTATTATGCCTAGCTAAGTGCTCGGTAATTGCATCATTTGACACTTTCTTCGACTCGAACACAAGTTTTACCAAATGAAAGACAAATATTTCATTACATATACTAAGAATCATATTATCATCAGTTTTTGTGTAACCTACTAGTTCTGAAAGTCGGCTCTTCCATGTCTATCCTTGAATTGAACACTTACTATCTCGATCTCTTTCTACACTTGGTCTCCTCTTCTTCACTGTCCAAACTCATCAAATCTTCTGAGGTACCGTAGTCCTCATAAGCACCTAAATTCCTGCTCATCTATAATTCCAAACCCAAAACAAGTGTTCACTCTTGCGTATGCTTCATCACTGGCAATTGGTTCTCCATCCAATTCGTTATCAGATTCAACAAGAATGTCTTCTTCTTCTTCTTCTTTTTCTTCTTCTCCATCATTTTTATATTCACTCTGCACACCATCTCCTACGTTAACCACTTCATCAACCCCCCATTCGTAGTCATCCCTACCAATGTCGTGTTGTTGTTCAATCCTCTCATCAGTACCATATATCATGCCCACTTCATCAACTCCATCATAGACCTGACTACGGTATACAAAACTTTCCTCAATCTGTGACTAAATTTGTTCTTGGTCCTCTAGAAAAATATGGTCATCCCATGGATGCTCAACGCTACCCTCATTACTAAAATCCACAATCAGAACATAACACTCATCTAAAATGGGTTCCATTAGCAATGCATATCTAATTTGTGGATATACATTGTATATCTTTACCTCAGTCTCTCCATTCTCATCTTTTAACATCTCATTTACATCACGTTCATTCATAATTCTAACTAGGGGTGCACAAAAAAATAGCGTAACCACAAACCGAACCTAACTCGTTGGTTTGAAACCGCATGGATCCGTGATTTTTTTTCTCTCAAACCAAACCAAACCGTTTCAAAATCTGCAAAAAATTGAACCAAACCGAAAATTAATTTATTAATTTGAAATTACCATTTTCCTCTAAAAAGTCAAATTTAGCTATGAAAATAAAATTCTCGTGTATATCTTTTCTCGTTTTCATTGCATTATGATGATCCCAGAAAAAATGTATAGAAGTTTCCTACCTTGCAGTTTGGGGCAAGTATGCATTGAAGGTAAAAAAAAATTGGAGGCATTTGCACAAATACCTAACTTTTTGTATCATAATTGAAATTTACTACATTTAAAAAAAATTGAAAAATACTTCAATTTTTTTTTTTTTTTTGGAAAAATACTGTTTTCATCAAGTATCACATCGTGATACTTTCAAAGTATCTTATGATACTTTTAAAATATCTTAACATGATACTTATGATACTTTCAAATTTTTGGTATCATAATTTGAAACTTTATCAAAATTCTATGATACTTAGGGCGAAATTTCAGTATCATACCATGATACTTTACATAATATTTATGATACTTTGCTGCATCTGTGGGCGAAATTCTTCTAACAATTACACGAACCCACATCTAAAACTGCAAAGTGAGTAGTGGTTTCTTGTTTAAGCTCACGTTTTAGCTCTTGTTGCACACTCCATCAAGGACCTCACCAAATCCCATGTTATCTGATACATCTAGACTTACATCGAACAAGTTAGTTTTCACCGTCGTCATTAGACCAAACTACCTTTGTTGCATCTATGGGCCTTGCTGCATCTGGTAATGGCCTTCAATTGGAGGCTGCCAAAATTCTTGCTGCTTCGGAGGTGGGCAGAAGAGCAGCGGGGAAGAAGACAGTGAAGTCGGGGATTTGGGGAAGAAGGTGGAGAAATTGACGTCATCGGACCAAACTACTAACTTTGTTGTATTTGTGGGGCTTGCTGGTAATGGCCTACAATTGGAGGCTGCCAAATTCTTGTTGCTTCAGAGTCGGGGAAGAAGAGCAGTGAGGAAGAAGACTTGTGTCGTGGACGCAGAAGGTGATGGGAAGAAGACGTAATTTTAAGTTTTTCTTTTATGAGCAGTATAAATCAATTTATTGTTGTTTTTGTTGTGTACAGTGCAATTTTCCCAAAAAATTGTTCTAAGCAAGAAAATTGACTAAGATAATGCAACAATAAATCGTAATTACAATAAACTGCTAAAAAATGAAAAGTAACTTAAATCCTTGTCTAGAGCTATCAAATCTTCAAATGATGTGTAGTACATATCGACAATTAACAATCTGAAAATCTTGCTCCCACATTTCAGTGAAGTTATTCACTCATCATAATGCTCTTATTATCAATCTAATGCAAGAGTAACGAAGTAAATAATGAATAAAATTTTTTTAACATATTTTAGCTTTTACTAACTTCTAATTTACCTTTATATATTAAAAAATTCGAATTAATATGACATTTAAAATATATTATATTATGTCGATAGCTAAACACCGGATTAAAACCGAACCAAATCGCAAAAAATGGTTTTGGTTTGGTTTGTAAAATGAAATGGTTTGGTTTGGTTGGGTTTGAAACCGAACCAAATCGCAAAAAATGGTTTTGGTTTGGTTTGTAAAATGAAATGGTTTGGTTTGGTTTGAAAAAAATGTCAAGCCGCTTAAAATGGTTTTGTTTGAAAATATGTTGAAAACTGCCCAAATCGGACCGCGTTTACCCCTAATTCTAACCAATCAACTACCTAAATTCATGGTTTATTTCTTGAAATAGAACTCCAAATTCGTCTCAGACCCACGTACACGTAAAAATTTCGCCAACATCCTTCTTGTAACTAATAAAGGCTGGACGTAGTCCACAAACAATACAAAACCTCCTTCATAAACCACATTGTTTGGTTTATCAAAAAAATCAATTACCTTTGGATTTTTAGTATGAGATAATCCGTCCTTGGACATGCATGGCATTAAAGTGCTTATCAATATAGATATCATCTACGTGACAAACCCTAATCAGATTGTTCTACTAACACAGATTTTGACTTGCTACAAACATTGAACTAGAATCAAACAATTGATTCATATACTACTAAAAAAATGCAAAATACCAAGTAATTTCAGAAAAAAAAACAAAATTTCAGATTATGGATGGAGACCAACCGTAAATAGGGCTTCCTCACCATATGCCTAATCTTTGATTCACCATGTCAAATGTTGTATTTTTGCACATGTTAACCACAAAAAGGGAGAAATTTTGGTCAAAATAGGAACCTCCTACAACGCTTATAAAATGGAACGAACCATCTAAAAACGCAAAACCCTCCCAAAATCCCTAAACCACACCATGCTGAGACTTATCGTAGGATTTTTGGTGCACCCAACTGAAATTTTGGAAATGGATTGCACTTCTTTGAATCTTTGCCAGCCATATTGCATGCAGCGAAGATTTCAGTACCCTCCTTCCTTCTTTATTGCGATTTGTTTGGGAGTGTAATGAAGTGGTAGCTTTTAATTTTGCAACCCCTTTTTTAAATTTTTTAGGGTGGATTTATGATTTTACCCTTGTATAAATCTATCTTTAGAGTCACATTTGTGTTGTTGACGGTTAAATATTGTAACAAAGTTGATGACAAGAACGAATTTCGCAACCAAAGGTAGCTTTGAAAGTGTAAGTATAAAAAATGAAATGATAGGGATGAATTTTGCAATCAAGTCAAAGGATATAGACATTTTATGTTGCTTACCTGTTTTAAAAAACATATTTTTCTAGTTCTACATGTAAAAGTCAAATTTCAAGCTTTACGAGTCCGTCTAGATGTAATAAGAGTTAGTATTTAACAATGCCCATAAAAAAGTTTAAGTGGTTGCTGAGAAAATAATCTTATTTATTCAACTCATGTAATGCACAATAACGAAAAACAGAAAAAATACTGCATGAAAAAATTTCATCTTCTCTCAAGACCTAATGGAGAGAATAATAATTAATCAAGATAATAATAACCAACAAAAGAATGATTCCTAAACGAGCCCATTTCCTAGTATTCTTCTGGTGTTTCCTAGCCACCTCCAGCATGAATGCCTCCTCTAAGTCTCTAACAAAAGAATTGCGCCATGTTCAGCTGACCATCTCCATAAAAACTTGATGCAAGTCCTTCAGATTCTTCTCCATTTCCTTTACTGCATCATGCCTTTCATGAATCTCCATTATAGTATCCGTTATATGTCCTCTACCTTGTGTTGGGAATTAGGACGCAACTAATCCCGCCCAGGATCGATGTGACACAAATAAATTGGACTGAGAAAATATAAATACGCAAAAATAAAATGCAAATACGAAACACAAAGATTTACGTGGTTCAGCAATTTGCCTACGTCCACGGACCCACACCAATATATTTCACTAACTCGGAAAAATGAGGAGTACAAAAATACTACACTGTATTTTTATCTGCCTATGCAAAGGCTATTCTCTCCAACTCACTTTTCTCTCTATTTTGTGAACACCTCTTGATTGTGTTACTCTTCTACACAAGAAGACTCTATGTTGTGGTGGTGTATTTTTCATTGAGGTTTTGCCCTCTATTTATAGGAAAAGTTTGGACAAAGAATCAACAATGGAAGGAATAAAATAGGTGTGAACATATGAGGATTGTAGGCTAATGGTGTCTTACCAAATAGGTGTGAACATGGACTATTAATGGTGGCTTTCCAATTTCAACAAAGTTGGCTTTATTTTCCACATTTAGCTCCATTTTTCAACAATCTCCCACTTGGGGATAAATGTGGCTTCCCCTGAGATATCTCCTTCTTGCAACTCCTTGTGAAATATGGTGTGAGTCATTTCCTTTGTCTTCACTTCAGAAGACCAATTGAAGCTGAGCACAGCTCCAATTTTTCCTTTGTTACTGTCTTGGTCATCATGTCGGCTGGGTTCTTGCTACCCTGGATCTTCTCTAGTGTTAATACTTCATCCTCTAGAAGAGACCTGATGAAGTGATAACGGAGTCCAATGTGCTTGGTTCTAGAATGAAATGCTGAATTCTTTGCCAGATGTATCGCACTCTGACTATCACTGTGCAAAACATTCTTCTCCTGACTGAATCCCAATTCTGCCAACAAACCCTGTAACCAGGTCATTTCTTTGCTAGCCTCGGTTACTGCCACGTACTCTGCTTCTGTAGTGGATAGAGCAACAATCTTCTGTATCTGCGAAATCCAGCTAACTGCAGTAGTACCTACTGTGAAAACATAACCAGTAGTACTTCTCCTGCGATCTACCTCGCCAGCAAAATCTGCATCTACAAAGCCTTGTAGAGTCACCTCGCCTCGTCCAAAGCATAAGCATCTATCAGTAGTTCCCTGTAGATATCTTAATATCCACTTTACTGCTTCCCAATGCTGCTTTCCTGGATTTGCCATAAACCTACTCACAACTCCCACTGCATGAGCAATATCTGGTCTGGTACAAACCATGGCATACATCAAACTTCCAATGGCTGAGGCATATGGTATTTTAGCCATGAAGTTTATCTCGTCCTCTGTCTTAGGACTCTGATCACTAGATAGACGGAAGTGATTAGCTAGTGGCGTGCTGACAGCCTTCGCACTGCACATGTTAAATCTCTGCAGAACTTGACTAATGTACTTGGCTTGAGATAACTGTAAGATACCCTTCTGCTTATCTCTGAAAATTCTCATTCCGAGAATCTGCTTCGCTGCACCCAAGTCCTTCATTTCGAATTCTGCTGACAGCTGCATCTTTAACTTCTTGATTTCGTCCATATCTGAGCCTGCTACTAACATATCATCGACATAAAGTAGCAAAATTATATAACTGGACTCGAATCTCCTGAAGTAGCAACAATGGTCAGCATTACATTTGAAGTAGCCATTTTTCTGCATAAATCTGTCGAACTTCTTGTACCACTGTCTCGGGGCTTGCTTTAAGCCATACAGGCTCTTCTTCAATTTACAAACGAGCTTCTCCTTTCCTTTGACTGAGAAGCCTTCTGGCTGCTGCATATATATTTCCTCCTCAAGGTCACCATGGAGGAAAGCAGTTTTTACATCTAACTGCTCCAAGTGCAAACCCTCTGCTGCAACAATACTCAAGACTGATCTGATTGTTGTCAGCTTCACAACTGGCGAAAATATTTCCGTGTAGTCAATTCCTTCTTTCTGCTGGAAACCTTTCACCACCAACCTCGCCTTGTATCTCTTTGATCCATCATGTTCCTCCTTGATTCTGTACACCCACTTATTTTGTAGAGCTCTCTTTCCTGTAGGTAACTCTCCTAGTTCCCACGTCTGGTTAGAGATGAGAGACTTTATCTCATCTTTCATTGCAAGCTCCCACTTGCCAGAATCACCGACCTGACATGCCTCATGATAGCATTCAGGTTCACCTGCATCAGTAAGTAACATGTAGCTCATGTACTTTCTATTTGGAACATGAGGTCTGGTTGACCTTCTAAGAACAGGGACTGGAGACTGTGATGCATCAGTCTCTAGAACAGGCTCCTGTAACTGCAGATCCTCCTCTGTCTGCTGCGACGTACTACTTTCTGGAGCATCCAACTCAACATATGTTGGATCATCATGTACTGTGTCATCGTACTGCACTGCATTTCTGTCCTTGTACATAACCTTCTCGTTGAATATGACATCCCTGCTTCTGATGACCTTTCTGTTCTGGTCATCCCATAAGCGGTAGCCGAACTTATCTCCGCCATATCCAATGAATGTGCACTTTAGTGATTTGGGGTCTAACTTGCCCCTTGCCTGGTCACTAATATGTGCATATGCGACACATCCAAAAACTTTCAAGTGGGAAATTTTTATTTCTTTTCTGCTCCATACTTCCTCCGGTATCCTGTACTCCAACGGTACCGAGGGTCCTCGATTGATCAAGTACACCGCTGTGTTGACTGCTTCTGCCCAAAACTGTTTGGGCAAGCCTGCATGTAACCTCATGCTTCTGGCTCTCTCCGTTAATGTCCGGTTCATACGTTCTGCAACTCCATTTTGTTGTGGAGTCCCTGGCAACGTCCTCTCCATTTTGATGCCATTCTGGTAACAGAACTTCTTGAACGCCATATCCGTATATTCTCCTCCGTTGTCGGACCTCAGATTTTTTACTCGCAATCCTGTTTCATTTCCCACCATGGCTTTCCACTTCTTGAACACATCGAATACTTCGAACTTGTGTCTCAAGAAATAAACCCACACTTTTCTCGAGTGGTCATCAATGAAAGTCACAAAGTATGACTTTCCGCCAATAGATGAAACTGTGGTTGGTCCCCAAACGTCTGTATGGACTAACTCAAGCTTCTCTCGCTTCCGAGTTCTACCACTAGTGTTGAAACTCACCCTGGTCTGCTTCCCAAAGATGCAACTCTCGCATAAGTCTATATCAGTAGACTGAAGCTCTGGTAGTTTCCCCTTTGCATGCATATACTTGAGTCCCTTCTGACTCATATGCCCAAGTCTCTGGTGCCACAAGTTTGGGCCCTCCTTGCTTTCAGCAACTGCAATTGTCACACAAGCGTCCGCCGTTGTGTAGAGGGTGCCAGTATCCTTGCCTCGAGCGATAATCATGGCGCCCTTGGTGATCTTCCAGTTATCACCAGAGAAGGTGGTGACATGTCCTTCTCCCGACAATTGCTTGACGGAGATCAAGTTCTTCCTCAATTCTGGAATATGTCTCACGTCCTTCAGCTTCCACACAGATCCATTGATCTTGATCTGTACATCACCTTTTCCGACCACGTCACACGGTTGATCATTACCGAGATAGACTCTACCAAAATCACCCCGCGTATAGTTTACAAAAAACTCCTTGTTTGAGGTAGCATGAAAAGATGCTCCGGAATCAATCACCCAGTATTCCGTTTTTCTCTCCAAAGAGCATATCAAAGCATCGTCCGCTTCCTCTTCCACAACATTGACTTCTGTCCTGTCCTCCTTTTCTTTTGGAGGTGCTGTGCACTGATTTTTGTAATGACCGGTCTTGCCACACTTCCAACATTCCACAACCTTTGTCTTGTTGGAATTGTTTGGATTTCTGGACCTCGATCTGCCACTTCTGAATTTGCCGTTGTCCCGCCCATTTCCTCTGTTGGAACTTCTGCCTCTGCTTTCCACGTTCAACGCCGATCCTGAAGTTGAGGCACCTTCTGATTGTCGTCTGATCTCCTCCGTTAAGATCATGCTTACGACATCATCGAACTTCAATTTTGACTTTCCGGCAGAGCCACTAATTGCTGTGACTGTACCATTCCAGCTGTCTGGCAACTGCCCAAGAATTAACAGAGCTCGAACTTCATCACTAAAAGTGATTTCGACTGTGTTTAGCTGGTCCGTCACTTCATTGAATTCATTTAGGTGCTCCCCAAATCTTCCGCCTTCGGCCATCTTCATATTGAACAGCTTTTTAATTAAGTGGACTTTATTTGCTGCAGATGGCTGTTCGTACATGCTAGAAAGGGCTGCCATGAGAGTCTCTGTCGTCTTCTCATTTTTTATGTTGAAGGCCACTGACTTTGACAACGTCAGCCTGATTGTGCCGAGTGCTTTTCGATCAAGCAACTCCCAATCCCCCTGGCTTATATCTTCTGGCTTTTCTTTTAGTGGCTTGTATAGATCCTTCTGGTACAGATAGTCCTCCATTTGCATTTTCCAAAATCCAAAATTTGAACCATCAAATTTGTCAATTTTGGATATTTTCTCATCTGTCGACATTGTTCACACTCAATCACAAAACAGTCTAAAGAAATCTTTTCTGATGTGGAAGATCAGTCAAAGCTGCAACCACAGAGCATACTAAGAATTTCAAAAGATCTCAATGAGCCAAAGCTCTGATACCAATTGTTGGGAATTAGGACGCAACTAATCCCGCCCAGGATCGATGTGACACAAATAAATTGGACTGAGAAAATATAAATACGCAAAAATAAAATGCAAATACGAAACACAAAGATTTACGTGGTTCAGCAATTTGCCTACGTCCACGGACCCACACCAATATATTTCACTAACTCGGAAAAATGAGGAGTACAAAAATACTACACTGTATTTTTATCTGCCTATGCAAAGGCTATTCTCTCCAACTCACTTTTCTCTCTATTTTGTGAACACCTCTTGATTGTGTTACTCTTCTACACAAGAAGACTCTATGTTGTGGTGGTGTATTTTTCATTGAGGTTTTGCCCTCTATTTATAGGAAAAGTTTGGACAAAGAATCAACAGTGGAAGGAATAAAATAGGTGTGAACATATGAGGATTGTAGGCTAATGGTGTCTTACCAAATAGGTGTGAACATGGACTATTAATGGTGGCTTGCCAATTTCAACAAAGTTGGCTTTATTTTCCACATTTAGCTCCATTTTTCAACACCTTGTTCCTGTATTGCCTTGTGCAAGAAAGTTTCATTTTACGTTGTTTCGACCAGATTTTCTCATCAGGTTTTTGCTGTGGTTAGCAGCGTTGGACCTGTCTAATCCCTCCAACCGGACCTTGATTTCAATGACATGGAGATGTTGCTCGAAGGTCTTCGACAGCTTTGGCATTGTGCATAACTTTGCTCTACCTAGAGCTGGATATATATAGTCACGCATCTCGTCCTTGATTGCCTCGACGTCTTGGAAAAACTTGTTGAGATTCGCACCGCCAGTGGAATTAGATGAGTTTGTCATTTCGATGGCGTGGGAATTTGACCGCGGTGGGGATTGATCTTCGTCCCTGAAATAAAGAGAAAGATCCTAAGTAATTATTCATTTTTATGAAATTGAATTGAAGTGGATCTATCTAATAATAGAAAAGTGACAAGATTGAGTTGTTTTGAAGGGAGAATGAGGAATTGAAGGATGAATCAAGTTGGATGGGTTGGAGAAGACTTGTCAAATGAGTTGATTGACTAACTGGTTTAACAAATAGTTTCTCTACCCTTTGGTACTGATAAAAATTAGACTTTCAGTAAATTTTAATAAAATGTGTGGTTAAAATTAAATATTGACTTTGAATGATATTAAAATCTAAATTTCTAGTCTACTTATTGGGATTGACCAAAGATTATGGAATAAAGAATTCTTGTTTAACAAGAAAAGATAAAGTGGTCAAATTAGATTAGGATTATTTTCTTTGTTTATATAATACCAATTGGAAAAGGAATAAAATACCATTGGTATTATTATATACGAAAAATAATAAGAAAATTCAATTACAGTTAGGGAAGATATTTGGCATAATTTTATTATATATAGGCAAATTGATAGATTGAAGATGTAAGCCTCTAATCCACGGGAAAAGTAAAAAAAAAAGAAAAAGAAGTATTGTGTGCCGTGTGTGAGTGAGAGAAAGAGAAAAATTTGGTGAGCGTGTTTAGAAAGAAAACACGTTCTTTATGTTGGGAGAAGTTGTGTGGGTGAGAAAAGTATTGTAACTAGTAATTTATTTTTCTTATCAATAAAAGTGTTCTTCTCCTTTGATTGTCGGCGATCAGCTGAACCACGTTAAATTTTCTATTTTCTCCTTTATTCAATTATTTGTGTTTTTGTATTCTGCTTTGTTTGATTGATTTAGGGTTGGAAAAACTGACACTACTAAATTAAGGCTTTATGGAAGAAGCAAAGAGGGGAGGGAAAAGTCAACCAATGCTGATGGATAAGAGTGAAAGTCTAATTTTTAAATAGATTTGTTACAGAAATTGAAGGCTGGTATAGGTTAGGGGATTCTTATTAATGTCATGCAAAGAAACCATATTGGTAAATGCTAAGCTACCATTCTTTAACTGGCAGTTCATTCATGCAACTTTGTTCAAAATGAGACAATTAACAAGCCTTTCTGGATCATTATACATTTATACTCGGTAGAAAAGGGCCATTTTGAATCATCTTACTCGATAGAAAATGGCTTCCTCATTTGTAACTGTTCAATCCTATCCAATTCCGTGTACTAAACTACTAATCATACTCGAACATTTTCAGAAACTACGATGAGAGAAAAGGGTTTTGTTCGGAATTTCGCATCCCAATATTTGTGATTATCGCAGATAATATAAAGAAATGATCAAGAAAACACAACAATAACGAAGAACACAATCTTGGTGACCCAGTTCAGTGCCAATCACACCTACATTTGGGGGGCTCCGGATTGAGCCCGTTCCACTAGCCAATTCTAATGAAAGTTCTTTATAAGATTCCCGCACACAAACCTGCGCCAATTCCTTCACGAGGAATTACCAAATCACAACCCCTATTCTCTACAATATCACCGCACCATCATACTACACAATAGCACTTACAATTAGCCTATACAAGGACTCAATTATGCTACAAAGTATTTTCTACATGGTGCAAGAACTCGGGTGGATTTCACAAGAGAGGAGAGGGAGAGGGCTAATCTATTCTATTTCATTCCATTATGCCAAATGAACCCAAGTCAAGAATATATTAATTGCCAACTTAATCCTAACCATAGGATCTTGATCAATGGTCCACAATAAAAGCATACTAACACTAATTGCACCTTTAAGTCCTCCAACTTTAAGCTTGTTGCTAATTAGGCCCTCCAAGTATGAATTGTTCAATTTGGGGATCACATATTAATAAACTTCACCTTGATCTCCAAATTGCAATCTCTAACTCTCTTGGTTGCTATAGGCTAAGCGGGTGAGTTCGATCATCATCATCATTGCCCTATACCTGCAAATGAAAGTAAATGAAATTAGTCACAACTCAACATAGAATCCAATAACATTGGACTTCACCTCTTTTTACCAATGTTCAAGAGTACAATAATCAAACCACAAACTTCAAACTTGCGCACCCACCGTTCCTTCTGAAGAAATCAGAATCCGACCCTTCTCAACAATGACTAACACCGCGCCAAACACTATACAGTAGTACTATCAATCTAGCCTACACTATGGCCCATATTATACTACAAATGATTATACATGGCTGCAAGAATCGTTAAAACAAAGAGGGAAATATGAACAAAAACGTGCGCGTTGTGTCTGAAATGAACTCTTGAATTTTACCATGTCATGACTCTAGTACCATATCTGAGGAAATGTGATAACAACATTTATTCAGGCTTTACAACACTATGTGACACCTCAAGTAAAATGCAACATATAATCTCTATGTATAGTGCAACCGTGAAAAAACTGGATTTTTCCAAAAAATATATATATCATGCTAACATTCAAAGTATATAATCATATCACCAATAAAACCACAATGTTTAAAGAAGACCATTAAATATCAAAGATCATTTAATGAATCATATGATGTCAATATACTTAAACTCAATCATGGATAATAGAACTATGTGCAAAAACATGTGATATGCATCTCACATAACCATCACACAAGGTGAAAACACATAGAAGGAAAATCACCATCCAATTACCAATATCCCCAACATAACATACATTTATAAATCCCCACACTATCACATTATGTATAGCACATACACATAAGACTCATCACAATATCCCCTCAGATCCAATGTACGCATTTCAATATTTTCCATTTATAAGTGTCAACAATGAATCAATCAAGAGCAATATCATCAATTTATAATAACATGAATTGAATCAACTCATATATACCACAACCAGGTAACATTTAAGCCATACTAGAACATTTCAAGATAAAGCACACATGCACAAGAGGTTGAAACATAAAAGAAAAACTTTTATAAAAAAAATGTAATTTCACATCAAGTTGTTCAAGTTGTCGCGATCAACTAAACTACCAACAAAAGTTTTCATATAACCCTTCACCTCAATCTATGTGTGTACTCCTTTATCCAGTCTAGTACTCTAACAAAGGTCATTCCTAGTGGTATATCTCCTTTTGATTCAAAACAAGAGAATACATCTCTATCCATTGCTCCATCCACTCTATCGATTGTTCATCCTCATAGAGTCTCATCACTCTATCACACTAGTCAACAACTAATCAACCCAAAAATAGGTTATAACGGGTGTAACCATATCATTCTATTACCACTCTCTTTTAATCTTCAAGACGCTGAATATTGGAGTCTTCACCTCACTCTGAGTACCCTAGGCCTAGGGATAGTACTATCACTATAACCAACTCTACCTGCAACTAATAACTAGCAATACCTTGCTGTTTTTCTCTCAGTTACTTAAAAAAAAACCCATGTTCTGAACATGACACATCAGCCTCATTAATCGTGACCACACTACTCCATGATCTAACCACCCTTTTGGCTTTTACACGATAATCTCGAATCATCAATCCTCCGAAAGACATCCTAGAAACACATATCTAGCCATAGGTTCAACATTTCCCCCAATTCTCAAATGGTGAATATATAAGCATAGCCAAAAGTCTACAGCATAAAATGATCAACACATTTATTATGCAATCTATCATGAGTAGTATCACAAACCTGAAGAAAAAGAAACATGACACACGACGATCATATAAAAGCAAATCCGACATATAGTCAATTCCAAGCACGCCTTTATGAAACTTACCACACACACAATGATCACATAAATGCATATAAGACATACAGTCTACATATAACCCGCATTTATCACATCAAGGTACATAAAACCTACGGTCTCCTACAACAGCACCTATATCATCAAGAAGCTTCTTATCATTCATCCGTACACCCGTAGTGTGCAACTCATACATGTCATTTGTGTTGGTAAACGAAACAGAGGAATCAACACCTCTAATCACATAAACAGTGGTAATACATTCACCATCTCTTGTAACTCTCTTACACGTTACAAGAATACCGTTAATAATTTTCATGAGCCCATGCTCAATTTTACCAGTCAGCCCCATCTTTTCTAATTGACCACATATATCAAATTCATATTCATCTCATGAATAAATCTAAATCCACTCAATAATGAGCACACAAACCCATCAAAATTAACAGAAATATCACCTATCCCAACACTCTTGCATGCAATATCATTACACAACACAACGTGATCAAAGTCATGTTCATGCAAATTGTTGAACAAATCAATATGGGATGCAACATGAAAAATATGTGCTAAATCAAGTAGTCATTCATGCATATGAAATTTCACAATTAAATTTATATCACAGGAGTCAACAGGATTTAATAACACATAATCCTCATTCGGGTCCAAATTAGAACAAGATACCACATACTCCACATCTCTCTCTCTCTCTATCTATTCATGCTTCTCTTTATAACAATCTTATAAAGTGACCAAAAAACAACAACAAATAAGTCAAGAACTCTTTCCCAAATCTCACTACTATTTCAAGTCAAGATTTACCATAATCTCACTACTATTTCTAGTCAAGATTAAATACCATTGAATACACAAACTTGGAGAGAGACACTTATCTCACGTTTGATATAGCATTAGACCCACATTTGTGTCTAGTAACTTATTTAAATGGAAACTTGTATCTAATGTAGTTATCAACCACCATTGATCGTACCAACTAAAAACACTAACCTCGTCACTACCTATCTAATCCAATCAAACAATTAACAGGTCCAAGAAGCAACAATATCAAATCAACATCGAACACAGCTCAGCAAAACAAGTTGCTACCAGCAAGGTGAATATTTTCAAAAAATAATTAACCTAAACAAATTGCTACCAACAAGGTAAAGCAATAAAAAAGTTAAAGTTTAGGGATATCATCGAGCGAACAATGCGTATTCATATTGCATTTGGAATCTTGCAAAACTAACTTCGAAAATGGACTCAGCAGAACCTGCTCATCAAACTGTCCAAAAAATGTCACCGGAGCCTCGCCGGACCGCCGCCGGGGCTCTGCCACCGAAAAATCCAAGAAAACTACTCAAGCTTCTCCTCAGCCTCACGAACACGATGGTGGTGGCCATTTTTTATTTGGAGTCTCCGTTTGGCCGGAATTTAAATTTGAAGTTCCGGTCAAGATTTTTCTTCCCGGTCAAAATTGTCACCGCCGACCGCCGGATTCTACCCAGACTCCGGGCGAGTGTTCACCTTGAATATGCGGTTCTAATGGTGGTACTTGATCGTCGATTGGCCAACCGGAGGTGGAGATTAGAGGGAATTGCAGACCACGTTTTTTCCGGTTGGTTTTTTGAAATTTCCGGCCAAACTTCTTCTTGTCTTGCCGTCAGGTTCTTTCCCGTTTTTAACCAGCCAACTTCTTCTTCCTTCTTGATTGCTGGTCAGATTCCGCACAGATTATACCCAAAAACGGAACCACTAGTTTGCCTCAAACAATCCACACCAACTGACCAGATTTCTTCCTTCGGTCAGTGCCACCAGAATTTCTTGGTTCAATTTGCAATTTTTAGTTTGGCCATAAACTTTCCCCTTTAGGCAATATTTTGATCTTTTTGCAATTACTTCCACTTTCCCCAAAAGGAAAGTCTTTGGATCCTTTTTCTTCAAATTTATTTATCCGGTTTCTCACTTTCAAGATTTCTTCGTTTTCGTAATTCACTCCAACCACAAAAATTCACCAAGCCCCTGATATTCGCACAAGGCTCTGATACCAGTTGTTCGGAATTTCGCGTCCCAATATTTGTGATTATCGCGGATAATATAAAGAAATGATCAAGAAAACGCAACAATAACGAAGAACACAATCTTGGTGACCCAGTTCAGTGCCAATCGCACCTACATCGGGGGGGGCTCCGGATCGAGCCCGTTCTACTAGCCAATTCTAATGAATGTTCTTTACAAGATTCCTGCACACAAACCGTGCGCCAATTCCTTCACGAGGAATTACCAAATCACAACCCATATTCTCTACAATATCACCGCACCATCATACTACACAATAGCACTTCCAATTAGATTATACAAGGACTCAATTATGCTACAAAGTATTTTCTGCATGGTGCAAGAACTCGGGTGGATTTCACAAGAGAGGAGAGGGAGAGGGCTAATCTGTTCTATTTCATTCCATTATGCCAAATGAACTCAAGTCAAGAATATATTAATTGCCAACTTAATCCTAACCATAGGATCTTGATCAATGGTTCACAATTAAAGCATACTAACACTAATTGCACCTTTAAGTCCTCCAACTTTAAGCTTGTTGCTAATTAGGCCCTCCAAGTATGAATTGTTCAATTTTGGGATCACGTATTAATAGGTTTTATGAACAAAAATTTAAGAACGATAAAATATTAGATAAAGCGCGGTGTTTAAACGACATGTATCATCTAAAAATCCAACAGGATTGCATAGTGAACAATTTTATGTGTCCTGATATGGCACAGAATCTAAATCTCCAGTCTTTTGATTATAGAGATACAAAAGGCCATCCTCTTTAATAGTCCAAACACATTTAGTAGAACACCTATCAAAATCATGTTTATATGAATATGCAACAAAATGGTGCCAATTTGAATCATTCCACATCACATCACAGTAAAATAGAGTAGTCCCCCAAATATTGACATTGAAACTCCAGTCAACTTCAAAGCCGTCAAGTATTTTATGAAAACCAAGATCATTATCCCGTGACTCGCAATGGATATTCAAAATCCTTCCGTGTCCAAGACGATTTACGACACTTAAACCGACTCTATCCAGCACCATTGATTCAGACAGCCTCAAAACCAGAAAAAGAATGACAGCATGTATATTTAATCCAACAAAGTTATTTATCATTTTTGGTGTTTTGTCACTGCAAATGGTAATAGCTAGCTCCCTTTATGCTTTTATGAAGGTTTGGGGGTGGGGGTGGGGTGTTGAGGTGGGGTTCATATTGTCATGCAAAGAGAACACAAGACTAGCTACCTCTCTTCTACTGTCTGTTCATTCTTGAACACCCCCTTTTTTTTAATTTTTTTACCATATACAGATTTCACCTTCCAATTCTGTCAAAAAAATCAGCTGTTATTTTAATTCGAGAATAAATTTCATATTGCCAAACAAGAAAAGAATATGATAGATTGCATCTTAATTCAATCAGGAATATGAAATCTTTATATCTTTATATATATATTATTATAACAATAAAGTGACCAAATATAACACCACATAATTTCCGTCTTTTTTAACTTTCCTAAAACAGAAATTCATGGTTTATAGAGATTAAAAAAAAAAAAAGTTGATTATCTATATATATTTCAAAATTGCTTTTATCTAGAGAATATAAACGGTCACTTTGAAAATAGTTTTACTTCATTATTAGTTTTGTTATATATTCAGCTATTAATTAGTTGGTATTTTCAATATGTTTATAATTTAGAATTATGATGTAGAGTTTTAATTAATTATGTGCTATGCTAATAATAAAATAGTATTGAAAATAACGTAATTAAAATGTATATTGTTTTACCAAAGTTATAGCAATTAATCAGTATTAAAGATAATATTGTTATTAGAGAACATATTAGTAAAATAAAACAATATTAAAAAGTATATACAACATAATTACAAATACGCATTGCTTTACCAAATAATAAAACAGTATTAAAAATTTATATAACATAATTATGGTTTTTTTTTTCTTTTGAGAAACTACTTTAGAGCGTCTGCACTTGCAAATGCCTACGTAAATAAGTCTTTCAAGATTTTGATTAATGGTTTGTGTGTTTTGTAATCCTTTAACGATAATTATAAATGATTGTCGTATTTTTTGTGCAATTATTACCATTTTTCGTGACCACATTTTGTCATTTTTTTTAAAAAAAATTTCGTATTTAATAAGTAATCATTTACATGTCACGTGCATTGCACGGGGGCGAATACTAGTCTTAATAAAATGAAAATCAGGTTACCTAATTGCCCATCTATCATTTTGTTTGCTCAAAGACAACTTCTATGGCAAGTTTGGTTAGGTAAAACGAACAAGAATTTGCAATATTAAGAAACAAGAGAAGGAATAAAGAACAAAACATTAACATTCAGATTAGGAATAGATTCGGGTCATGTTTGTAGTAGATTTAATTTATCTGAGAAAAAAATTAAATGTGTTAGATTTATCGATTGTCTAGAACGCACGATTGAGCTAAATTACATAATTGAGAATTGAAATAGATATCATTAGGTGAATTCGAATTCTAATACATTCATTCGCATATTTACAACCCGAGCTAATTTCCAAATTTGCAATTTTAAATTAAATAATTAAATAACAGATATCTTCTTTATCCAATACATGAAATAGATTAGCCTAACATGTTTCTATGTAAATCATACAAAATTAATGGAAAAGACGTCACCCGTATATTAGGAATAATGAAAATAATGTAAGAGATGAATTCTTCGCCTTGAATCTTCAATCCGAATGTGTAGATCTTCAAAATTAGTGTATGGTCTTCTTCTTCTTGAATAATCTCTCAATTTGTGCCTCTCTTTGATGAATAATGAACAATCCTAATTAATTTCATGCATCTCTTATTTAGGGTAAAATCCTTATCAAAGTTGTAACACCCCAAGTTCAAGAATCTTAAACCTAGGTGTTAACTCCCCTTTTTCTTTTAATGCGGAAATAAATCGTTTAAACATTAAAATGCGGAATTTAAATATCGTTTACACGACAAAAATGTTCATTTATCTATTATAAAATTTTAGCGAAATTTCGGCAGAGTCTCCTCTATAAATTGGACATAGCCAACCTGTAGAGGAGCATCAAAACCATTTATAAATACACATCACAACTCACTCCATCCCAAACATCATCCAAACCATTATAATAAGTCCCAAACTCCTCAACAATACAATTCCAAGTAAATAAACTTTAGCAAATGAAATAAGAGGTATTTTAACCTCAATAATACATGAATTAAAGGATTAATAATTAGAAATTGAAATAAATTCTAATCTAACTTTATTTTAAAAGAGTTGATGCGGGTATAGCCTGAGTCAGCTGCCGAGTGCTCTCCTCGGATCACCTAACTTTCATCACCTGAAATGTTTGGGAGGGATTGGGGGTGAGCTAAAGCTCAGTAAGTAAACTGTATGCATGAATGCATGCTTATGACATGAATGCTTTAAAAATTTCATATATGTATCCCCATTTACTTTACTTTCCAAAACTTTCAAACTTTTCAAACTTTCATTTCATTTCAAAACTTTCACTTCATTTCCAAACTTTCACTTACTTTCCATCGTGAGCTCACTTGGTGTAACTTCTAGTCAATCAGAATACAGTGGGCAATGACTTATTTGGAACCAAATTAACGTGCGCATTTCCACCGCAAAGCGGTTTAACATTCACTTTCCCACCGCAAAGCGGTTTAACATTCACTTTCCCACCGCAAAGCGGTTTAACAGTCCACCGTAAACGGTTGAACATTCCGTCGCAAAGCGACTTAATTCGGGTACGCCGGTCCCCCGCGCCCCATTTCCCACTCGCAACTTTCATGAACTAGAAGTACACCCATTCTTTCTTTAAAAACTTGGGATACATAACTTTTGAACAAACTTGCACCTTGACACATTTCTTTCCTTTAAAAACATTTCACTTCTCAATTTCGATGCCAATGCATGCTTGATGATGCAATGACATGATAATGTGTATGCTTGAATATTCTTCATAATAACATATACTTTCACAAGGTAAATGAAATTCATCAAGGCAGTAAATTGCAAGATAGTCATTTACACATTTCACATTTGCATTCAACTTCTATAAAGAAATAGGGGGAAGTTTACTTACTTGACATCCTTAGTATTTACCGTTATCTGGATTTGCAAGTGGAGGATCATCGGCTGCCCGTGACGTCAATGTACCAAAATCCTAGTAGTGCCCATTCATATAAAGAAATATACTTTTAGTTCAAATTCACATTTTAACTCTAAGCAAGGTTAAAACTTCTATTTCATTCACAATTTAATCCCAAACGTGACCTTACGCTAGGTCCAACACATAATACCATGTTCGAAATAAGATGTCAATTTCAATCCACGTTAGAAACTCTCATTTTTTTTAAATTCAAACTCAAACTCAAATTTACATAATTCAACCTAACGTTATAAAATCAATCCCTTAAAATCTCAACAAATTCACAAATCTTAAAATCAACATATATCCAAACGTTACCCAAACAGTTAACTAAGCTACAATTTTCATAAATCTCCAAAATCAGAAATTTTAATATACATACTAAAAAAATCAGAAATTTATTCACGTTTTTATCACTTTCCCACCCATCATTACTACTAAAAGAAAATCGATTAAACAAATCAATTTAATAATTTTCAAAATCTATCATTAACGTATACATAGACACTAAATACCTAAATTTAAAAACTGAATTTAATCAATTAAATTTCGAAATTTAAACCAAGTCTAAATCTAAATTTAGACACATGTATATCTATGCATTATCCAAAATTCCAATTAATAAATTCAAAATTAGACTATAATACGAATCTGAAAATACACAATATATATATATACACACTAATTTATATATTGCCCAAAATCTGAGTTTAACAGTTTAAACTTCGAAATTTCAGTAAAACTAAATCTGAAATCTTCATATGTAAATGCATATAAATACTGATGTATACATACATATATACACAAGAATCAATAAATATATGTGTGTATCGATATGTATGTGTGTACGTGGAAGTGTGAACCCGTGTGTGTGTGTCGCGATTTCGGGTGTGCAAACCGCGTGCAACTGTGTGTTCGGGTGTGCGTGATAGGGAGGAGGAGTCACCGTGGTTGTGGGCGAGGTGTGTGGTCGCCGGTTGTAGCTCGTTGGCGACGGTGGGGGAAAGAGGCAGAGTGAGAACGGGCGGCCGAGAGTGAGAGGAAAGGAGAGAGTCGCGAAGAGAGAGAGAGACCGCGTAGAGAGAGAGTTCGTGAGTGAGGATAATAAGGTAGGGTTAGATATAAACTTTTGGTGATTTGCAAATTGGTCCCTCAATTCTCTCTAAGGACATAATTAAGTACACCTCTATCATAAATTTACAAAATACCCTAAAATTTACCACTTATAATAATTTGACAAAAATAGGAATTGACAAGCTTAAGAAATAAAACAATTATTCACATAAATTGCAAGTAAACAAGTTTAAAATTTCCTAATTGGCACATTGAACGAAACGGCGTCCAAGTTCTTCCACTGCAAAATAATTCAAATCATAGACATTAAATATCAAAATTTTATAATTTATAATCACAGTAACATAAATATTGAGCGAAATTTAAAATTGCACGTAGAATTGGAAAGCGGTCTTACAAAAGTATACTAGGTTTATACAAAATTAGGAAATATATTAGAAATTGCGACGCCCAGATTTTTACCAAGCGATTGGTTGGTATCTCAGTGCGGGATTGCTTGGTTTTGATAATTTGGGTTTTGTTGGCTTTAAAGCATAACACATGATCTCCACCTTCAATTAGCGGGCGATCTCGTCGGTGTAAATTTTCCTTCAATTTTCTTTTAAAAGTTGGTCCTAATTTAATTGCACGTGGTCCTTCTTCTTTTTGGGTTCTTCGACTGAGTCCATATAATTTCACTTTCATTTCAATTAAGCCCTTTTTCTATTTTTCAGCTCAAGTCCTTCAACTTTTAGAGGTTTGCAAATTGGTCCCCACTTTGCCCTTTTGTACGATTTTAGTTCATTCTCTCCGTTTAACCTTCAAATGTATCCAAATTTGAGTTTTTCCTTAAAAAATTAAATTGAACACATAATTGGACAATATCTAACTCTAAAATACTTACAATTGTTTAAATTTAATGCCAAGATAAGTACAAAAGGCATACTTATCCAATCCTCAAACTTAAACTCTTATTCGTCCTCGAATAAAATGACCACGTGTTCAATAAATATCTAACATGAATTAAATTAATACAAGCATAACATCCCTGTTCACAATTCATAAACCACGTAATTTCAAATAAATAACACTACGAGTCGGCAAAGCTATATACCCTAACACACAAACATGCAAAAGAAATTTTTTTTGGATGCATGCTAAATAAAAACAAAAATGGAGTACCCACCCCAGAACTTAAAATATACAATGTTCTCAACGTATCAAATAAAGCACATAAAAAGTGTAAATGGGGGAGGAAATGAACTAAGGACTCCTGGATGTAATGGAGGTGGAGATGTGCGCATTCCCAACTTTGAGCATCCTTGTGTTATAGAGTCAGTCCTATCATGGCGGAAAAGAATTTTAGGCACTAGGCATGTATTGAAGGAAGATGCAAAAATAAATTAAAACACAAAATATAATGCATATAAATCTGAATAAATAAAAGAGAAGAAGATTGGGTTGTCTCCAAACAAACGCTTGTTTATAATCATTAGCTTGAATTTGAAATTGAGTTGCCTCCCAACAAGTACTAGTTTATAGTCATTAGCTTGATTTTGATGTTTTGACTATTCTTCATTTGAATTCTCAAGTGGTAGGATTGTCTTCTTATTGTAGTAATCACTCCCCCAATAAGCTTTCAACCCATGCCCATTGATCTTGAGCCTTCGCAAGTGATCTTGAGAAATCTCTTCCACTTTGTCATAAGGATGTACATCTACAACTGTGTATGGACCTGATCATCTTGATCTTAACTTTCCTAGAAAGAGCTTGAAGCGAGAATTATCAGAACTTATTGACCAGCCACGAACTCTTTTTCTTTAATGGGGCCTATCATGCCACTTCTTTGTCTTTTCCTTATATAACTTGGCATTCTCATATGTTCCCAACCTAAATTCGTCTAATATGCTTTATGCTCAAGCTCTACTGACAAGTGGCATGCTTTTCCAAAAACTAACCGATAGGGAGACATCCCAATTGGCATCTTGAGGGTTGTGTTATATGCCCATAATGCATCATCTAGCTTCTCTGAGACTTTGACCAATCAATACATGATGTGTTAACTGTTGCTTCAAGAGTATTTTTAGGATCTGTTGGAAACTGCGACCTGTCTAATAATTTGAGGATGATAAGGTATCCCAATGTTTAACCCCATACTTAGCCAACAATGTAGGGAATGACTGTTGCAAAAGTGTTTCCCACCATCACTAATAATAGCTTGTGGTATGCCATCTTGAGAATATGTTCTTTTTTTATGAATTGTGTCACCACTCTTCCATTATTTGTTGGAGAGTTACAGCCTCAGCCCATTTAGATATGTAATCCACAACCACTAAGATATACTATTGATCATAAGAAGATGGGAATGGTCACATGAAGTCAATGCTCCAAATATCAAATAATTTCACTTCTAAAATATTGTTTAAATAATTAAGTTATTATTAGACTCGAGTTATTTTTATTATTAGAACTTAATATTATAATCAGAATCACTTTTATTTTTATTAACATTATCAATTTATTATATAGAATATTATAAAGAATAGAATATACATATAACGATTACACATTTGGTGAGTTGTTATTCAAGGGAATTTGACTAATACAAAAATTGGCGAGTATAACATATTGCGCCGCACTTGTCACACTTATGCAGTAAGAGAAACTCTCAAGTAGAAGGTATTTTAGACATACTTATACGTCTAGGAGTACGTCGGCTGACAAAGGGTAGCAATAAATTTCAAGTGGGAGCAAGTGGTTAGGAAGTTCTCACTCGGTTTCACTTAACAAAAGAAATATAGTTTCCTCATACGCTTATTTCCAAAAATCAGTCGCGTAGTAATCAGTGGATAATGAATATGGTTTAAAACCTCGATGCCTAGCCACTACAACAGCATGCGCACATAGAAAGCTCTCCAATTGAAACTATCTACATGTGTATGTGTTATTATTCAAGTTCACAACATAACCAACATTACACCCACACATTGAATAAAAACTGATCTATTGGCTCTACACACAATTTTCTTTCCATGTCTAGTGTCTTGAAGAGTTTGGTTTCTATGATCAGGGTAAGATATCTTGTGCACGTCTGGGATTCATCACGTCTATTATGAAACTAAACCAACAACTTGTCTCAAATGTGCTCAATTATTACGAGAATTGGTAACTCTCGATCCTTCCAAAATAATGAATTGAGAGACTCCATATTATTTGACATCATCATATTGTAATGAAGTTCTGAAAATCGAAACCGTGCCCAATGTTGAGTTCCTAACTTATCTATTAAGTACTCCGAAGCATCATAATTCTTATGCTCTATTTCAGTCATGGACTTCTTCAATAGTGTAAGCCTCTACAGCTCTCATAAACAATGTAACGATTCTACTCCCCTAACATTAGTCTTCAAATTGCTTTGTATATGGTACATACAGTAACCATGATGTGCCTCGCGAAAAACTTCAGCAATATGACAGCATTCCCCCGATCGGTTACAAAAAGGTTGTCAACGTCACCAATTACTTCCCTCAGCTTCGAGAAAAACCAATTCATCACTACATCATTTTCGCTATCCACTATGTCGAATGTAAGAGGGTATATGAGAGTTGGCATCTTGACGTGTAGCAATAATCAACTTACCTTCATACCTAGATTTCAGTAAGGTGTTGCATCGAATTATGAATCCTCAAATACACTATCCAAGAGTCATGAAAAAAATACTTGAAGCGATAGTCGTCATCAACCTCAATAAAGAATATTGAACCATGATTAGTTATACCCATGTTATGGAAATACCTAACCAATTTAGCATAGCTTTCTCCAGATGAATCCATTAAGTCTTCTATCATACATTCTTTAGTCTTTCAGGCCTTCTGGTATCTCATGGTCATCCCAAGATTTGCTGCACAACGTCAATGATGACTCTATGTCTGTAAATTGTCCTTGAATTTTAAAATTTGTGCATTACCCATCGTCTGATAAACTATGATTGGGCTTGTCTGTGATTATTTCGACGAATACCTACTTGACAAGTATATTCTCGTGCATACTTATGAACTATAAATACTAATTTGTATCCATCTTCATTGCTTGCAAATGCCAACTGCAATTGTCTTCTATACAAAAAATTGTGTTAATACTTGTGTCTAAAATCTTCACTTTAAACTCGAAGTTGTGCTTAAGTACAATACCGTGCACAATTTCTTGGAGACTTTTCCTGATATCAAATATTTGCTAGACTTCCACATCTTCATCATCGAGAACCACATGTGTGCCCAGCCTATGATTTCCCACTCTTCCCATGTCTGAATAAAGCAATCCAATCATCGTTTGTAAATGGAAATTCCTCTTAATTGTCTTCAACTACCTCGTGAGTGCTATACGAGACAATGTGATCATGGTGTATAGAAACAGTCTCAAGAATAACATCATCATCCTCGCGAGCTAACTCTACTTTGTCCCAAAAATCATTCTCATTTTGATCCCCACCATCGGATTCTTCATGTTCACTATTGGGGATATCCTTCATGAATAAAGTCACGGAAGGAGGAATAATATATATATTTTTTTGTTCTGTTTCATTAATCATATAATTTCCTCTAAGGAAATAACCTTTTACAAGTAGAAGAGGAATTGGAAAATTCGAGATAAATAGAGAGCCCAAATTCATATCATATTAAGGTGGATCAACATTGAGTTTTTCTTATAATCCATAGTACAATCTATAAATGATGTACTCGGCCTTATCAAAATTGCAGAAATGCTCCTTTCATCACTTGTCCATTTGCAAGACCATCGCTCATTTTCGTCAATTTCAAATTCATCAAAATAACAAATTGGGATGGATGATGAACATGAATCCATAAATGCATTAAGAATGATAAAAATGCTACATGAATAACTTGATACGCTCCGCAAGTGCACGGGTCGCGCAAGTAATAAAGTGGACGTGAGCCCCAAGTATCGATCCCACAGAGATTGTGTTAAATTGTATTTTAGATTACTAATCCTTAACCGGAACGAGAAATTTGCTGGAAGAAAATTTTGTAAACTAAATTAAACTAAGAAAGCGAGAAAATTTGATTTATAAAAACTTATGAAATAAACATGTTAGAATTGTGAATCCACTTTGTTCCATCATCCATATTTTGAATTAAACATTTAACAACAATTTATGGGAAATTGAAAATCCATATTCCTTATGTTTTTAAAACCCTCTTTCGAACAGTGAATTAAAACCTTTTTCTATAAGGAATTTGACTATATTTCTATGACAAATCCAAACATATAGAAAAGCATTATCGATTTATGAACACTTTTTTGGGATTACACAAAGTATAGGGGTATATTTCTATCATCTATCAAACCTTGTTGCAATTGATTCAAGTCCAATAATTTCCTACTCTTTCGAACATAGAAAATTATCACAAACATCAAATAATTATGCGTCCACAATTATAGATGAAAGAAATACACAATCAATTGCTCAACCCCATAAAAAGCTTAAATTAAAATACTAAATCAAAACATGAAATCCGGTAAACAAAGTATCATCACAATCCTAACAATTAATTTAACCTAAAAACATGATTGATGAATAATCAACAAAATAATTGATAGACATCACCCGATTTGAAGAACTTGATTAATTGGTATAAATGGTCGAATATTGCACTGAAAAAATCTGGAACTATGTCATGGTTTCCCAGTTTCTGCCCCTGTCTGCGTTCTTCTCTCAGTCCGCGGCTCTCTTCCAATTCTTCCGTCTGCGGCACGTTTCTTTCTGTGTGATATCTGACCTTTTTATTCAGTTCCGCCCCTTTACTGCCGTCAATTCTTGTTCCCAAAAAAAGAGTCCAAATCCAGTTCAATAATCAGTCCATTTAATTTGCTCCTGTCGAATAGAAACTGTCCACTAAGGTTCCAAGCTCCATTCAATTAGGTAAAGCCCAATTCCTTTTTGCCATTGAATTCATTCCAAACAAAACGTGTCCAGTAGGAGTCCAAGTCTTGTGTAATAAGAAATAAATCCCATCAATTGGTTTAAGTCCATGGTCATAAGCCCAATTAAGACATTATTCACCTTTAAGGCTTCAACTCTTCCAAATAAATTAAGTTGATCCTTGAGTCTCTCATTTGTGCAATTAAATTCTTAAATTTCAGAATTTCTTCAAAATTTGATTTCTTCATTGATTTTTCTTTCAATTTTCCCTTTGGTCTACTTTATCAACTCTTGCTTTTCACACTTTAGCTCTTTTATCATCCAAATGACTTGTTTTCTCGACTTTGGGGTTTTTCCTGAAATACAAACAATGCTAACTAAATAAATAGAAAATATTCTTAAATAAACACATAAAAACCTACTTTTAGGATAGAAATAAGTGTATAAAATACACTTATCAATAACTATTTAAAAAAATTGACTTCGCGGTTCGTTGATCAGCAGTTCGTCCACGAATCATATTGTTCTTGGAAGAACTGTCCATCCAGACTTTGGTGCCTAATCCTGACTTTTTTCACTCTTCGTAATTAGCCATATTAATTTTCATTTTCCTTTTTTGCCTAATATTTATAGATCTGTCAAATAAATTTAATCTAATCTAGTATTAGATTAACAAGTCAAAATAATAAGCTAAAAAAATTAATAAAAAAAATGAAGTTTTCTATCTTTTTTGCTTACTAAAATTATAGGCCTGTCGAATAATTTTAAACAACAAATATGTTTAATATAACAAGAATGCAATTAAATAAAATATTATAAATATTCGTAGATCTATTTACTAATAAGAAGTGAAAGATAAAATCTTTCAGTTGAGCGTTTTATATATTTTTTTTCTAGATTTTTTAGAGTAGAAAAAGATGAAAAAACGAGAGCGCATTTATCTATGGTTGGCAAAAGAGATACATAAAGTAGAAATTATAAGTAAGACTTGTTCGATTTTGTTTTGTATGTGGAATGAAGGGCATTATGGACTTTTAACATAATATTATTTTATTAATTTAATAAAGGAAGTAAGGGTATCTAGGTCTTTTCAACCTTTAGAAAGCTATTGTGCTAAATATGTACAAGTAGAACTACTCTAACAATTATATCCCCATGTTTGGTAAGGCGTGTTGAATAACATCAGATTGTATTAATATAATTCATTTCTACATCTGGGTGACACCCCCCTCACATGGGGATGTCATCCAAGGTGTCAACCCTAAATGTTAAAATAACATCATCATATATCTATCCATATGAGCATATCTGGATGGTTGGGATAGATCCGGTGGCTTTTTCTTGTAGACCCCAAATAATCTTGTTAGCCTCCTTTATATATCATATTGTGCCCATGTTTGGTAGAAATTATAATCTAGATTTTAATACAAATCAAAGTTAACAATTAATATTAATCACATACTATATGGGATCCGCGACTATTCAACAATACATTTCATCAATTTCTATAAAAAAATTACTGAAAATCTGATTTTAATCCCACCAAACAAGGTCTATATTTTAAACTTTCACACATCAACTCCTATAATATTTATTTAGCAAATGGGCTGATGCATAATATGCTATTGCAAAATGAGTTTTGATACATGTACAACTAGGTTGACAACATGAACAAGTATCACGATCATGTTATTTCACACATCACATTCTCATCAAAATCAATAGTTACAATCTTGTCATATCAATTTTTTACTAGTTAACCTTACAGAATAAGCATTAAGCTTAAGGTAACAAGCATGTTATCTTTGCTCATCACAACCCAAAGAAATATCCAAATATATAAATTTTACGAGTAATGATACATGTACACCCACCTTTAAACATTGGTTTATGTCCAGGTGATTTGTCGAGCTCATGTGGAGTGACATGTCTCATCATTGTTAAACTCTAATGCTACATGTGCACCAAGGGTTATATCCTCGATGACATCTGCGTGAGGTGTCATCATTATGTCGAGTGAGTCGTTTACATCATTGTTAAATCATCTGTTATGATGATAACACTTCACCCGAGTGTCAAAAAGGGTGTAAATTTGGGTGTAAGTGTAGCATTACTCATTGTTAAATTATTACTTAAATCACTCTATTTTGGAAAATTGTGTTTCCAAATGGTTGTTCAAATATTTAAAGATTATGGATGAAATACACAATTAAATCAATACAAAGAGGTATTGAAAAGGAAGATAAAAGAATGAGAAAAATCGGAACATAGATGGCCATGCGATCGCATGGCCTTGTGTTCATGCAATTGCATGATAGGGTTATAATAAAGCAGAAGGATTTTCTGCTATGCCATGTGATCACATGGCACATAATCATGCGATCGCATGGTGGTTTCCAAAAGGCACCTTTTGGTGCTTAAGTTGGTTTTTGATACCAAAATGTGCCTTTTTGTTAAAGAGGTTTGTACTTTAATAAAAGGTGGATAAATATCTATATAAAGGATGTTATATTGATCAATTCAATATATGAAAAACAAGAGAGAACATCTATCAAATATAGAGATCCTTTCCACCAAAATAAATACTCATTTTCCAATTGTTTTTGTTCCTTTTCATGGATTATTAGTGCTTAATAGATACATAGTTTGAAGACTTAATTAATCCGCTAAAGCATTTGCTATTTAACCCTTTAAGCATCTCGAACGAGATGAGGCAAATGTACTTTTAGGACAACGTGTTATCACGTGTTCAAGTCTCTCATTTGATTCCATAATTCGGTGTTATTCCATTAATATCATGATTTCAAGTGGACGTTTTCATGTGTTTTGGCTTATGATTCTTCAAGTGGCATTCGATGATTTTGTCTCCAAGCTCTCGAGGCAAGTTCAATTTTTTATAAAACTCTATTAGATGGAAAATGATACTTTCAACTCAAAAATATACCTTACATTTGACACATCTCTCACATGGGGTGTGAGACCCACTTGGAACCAACCACGTGGACCCCACACCTCATCATGTGAGAGATGTCAAATGTGAGTTTATTTTTGAGGTGATTGTATCATCTTCCTTATTTGATCTCAATACATCATTCGAATGTTAATCAAGATATAAATGTGGGTATACAAGTAGCATTTATCAAATTGTATTAAAGCCATCTCGGTTATACCCCGTCAGATTAGCACCCAGTCACTCAAGAGTCCAACCTCGCATGCAGAATTTATATTAGAGACAGAGAGGGCATTCACCATAATTCCAAAAAAATCCAATACACACCACTGTCCCCACCGTCCCCATACACACTTCTGAATCACAAGGAGAAAACCCATTTTTTGCTCTGAAAAATCAAGAATGCCAACCAGCAAGAAAAAGTACATTCTCAACACACTCACAGTGAACTTAGGTTGCGGTAGCAGTTGTAGAAGGCCAAAACTCTCCTCCATTTTCCACCCAAAACCAAGATATAAATCACAATCTTATCACCACCACCACCACCAATACTCTTCTTCAAGCTCATGGAACACTACTGTAACCGCCGCCACTACATTTTCCGACATTCCACCGGCCTCCTATTCCTCCGACACCGAGTCAGATATCAAGAGCTTGAGGGCTGTTCAGGGCTTCGGAAAAATTGGCGGCCAAAGCGTGGCGGTCGAGAAAGACTCCGACGACCCTTATCTTGATTTCCGGCAATCAATGCTGCAAATGATACTGGAGAAAGAGATTTACTCGAAGAAAGATCTTAAAGAACTTCTTAACTGTTTCTTGCAGCTCAATTCACCATATTATCATGGAATTATTGTTAGAGCTTTTACAGAGATCTGGAATGGGGTTTATTCAGTAAGGTCTGCCTCCCCCAGGTTCCATGATGGAGCGGGGATGTCCCGTGACTTTTAGGTGATATGCACGTGCAATGCATTATGCATGTACAACAAAGTCCTGTCATTTTGTGTCTGAATATTAGTATGAAAAAACAGAACCCAGAAATTATAAGAGGTTCTTGTTTCGATTATTAGAAATAGGTTGGGTGAAGAACAGGTTTAATTTTCACAGTATTTTTAATTTCCCTGTATTAGTTTCATGAAGAAATGTAAATGCTGCTCAGGGAGTCAAAAATACTGTGAAAATTCTGATCTTTTAGCAGTTATTAGTGAATGCAATTTTTCTTTTCGTCTGTTCTTCTTCATGCTTAGCTGTTTTCATTATCTTTTCTTCGTTAAAAAAGGTTGAACGTCAATCTTAAGTGTCTCCACCGTGCAGGTTATGTACCAAATTGATTAAGATCTCGATATGACTCATTTGACTGATAAAGTGTCTAATAAATTTGAACATGTGAGGATTCAAATTTACGATCTCTGCAGTGTCATCATTTGTGTAATGCCAATTGGACATTTTCATTATTTTTGTTGATTTGACCTATGTTTGGCTAATGTAGTAAAATCACTTTTTTATTATTTGTAGGATTTACATTTACCAGTTACTAACTTATTCATCTTTATTTATGTGTATAATATAATTTAAATAATTTGTTGAGACTCGCCGACGCAAGTGCAACCCTTTTCGTGAGACACCGTCCTTCCAAAGTATCAAAGATATTTTGCGATCCTCTGTGAAAAAAAAATCAAAATTTAATAAAATATAATGAAATATGTAATTAAAAAATTAATAAAATTTGTAAATTTCATGGAAAGTGTAAAAATTAATTAATAATTTTTATTTGATTTTTTATCGATTTAAAAAAAAAAAAGAAAACTGAACCAAACGAGGCTAAAATTTCTTCATCATGCCTGCTTGTTCCAATGAGAATCGTTGTTGGCTTTGATCTCCCACTCCCCCCTCCCGCACTATGCTCTATTTAGTAGCAATTTTAACGTAATTCAAAGTTAACAATTAATTTCTATCACATATTATATGAACCTCACAACTTTTAAATTACATATTTCTTTAATTTTTATCAAAATTTACTAAAAATCTGATTTTAATATTATATCAAACATGGACTATATCTTTGTGTGTGATCTCCAAGGGTCAATCCCTTATTGCTTTGTTCGGCTGCTAGCTAAAACTTGTTTATAAATGAAGTTTTTATGATTTTGATACGTAGTTGAAAAGTTATTTGAAAAATATGTGTCTGATTAAAAAGTGAGTTAAGGAAATGTACGAAAATTTTTAATTTAACCAACCTGACTAAATTACACTAGAGTTAGAAGAGGAAGTCTATAGCATCTATTAATAGAATTAAAAAAAAAAATTAAATATCTGCCCTCAGGGCACATCTCTAGTGATGAAAAGGGAGATGTGAAAAGTCTTCAACCTAGTTTGCAGCTGCCCTGACGAGGGTTCAAATCCTGAAATATAAATGATGTCCTTAGTAAGAGAAGTTAAAAGAAAAGTTTCCCACCCTGCACTCTTCGAGATATATCCTGCAATTTACCTCCTTCAACAAGGCTCAAGGCAGGGTAGGTGAGGGCCCTTAAGGTGTGGTTACACCTTTTTAAAAAAAATAAAAAATTAAATATCGGATTCTAAATTTATTTAAAAGAGCTCTTTTATTGATACTAGCAGTAAGCACGTGTTTTGCATGTCTTATATATATGATAATTGATAAAGTAATGTTTTTGAAGTACTAAGAGCATCTCTAATAATTTATGAATTGTGAAAAAAATCATTGTCACGTAAAAAAAACAAATAATGATTTAAAATTTTCATCTCTAATGGTTATTTTTCATACCTATATGATGTTGATGTGAGAAAAATATTATCTGGTGCTATATTCAGGTATAGAAAATGTGCGAGACAAATTGACTAGGAAAATATTAATTTTTCATTTATTTAATCTAAGAAAATTGTGCTAATTTGAAAATAATGGTATACATAAAAAATTTATAGACAGTGTCCATCAGGAATAAGTTTTAAATTCCATTATCTATTTTATTAACACGTCTGAGATATTTATCTATTTAACTGCCATATAGATCAAAATATGCATAAACCATTAGAGATGCTTTAATACTATTTTTTAAAGTAGTTAAGTTAATTGATATTGTTTAAAGAAATTTGTAATTAAATTTACAGCAATTTTAATATATTGAAATTTTATTGAAATTTTTTGTCAAATTCCTCGAAATATAAATTAGATAATTATTTAAAATATTAACATAATAAAGAAACCACATATGATATATCCATAAGTAATCTGATATCATAAAATATTAGGTAAATCAATAAGTTTTTTATAAAATATTTATGATAAGTCGTAGAAAAATGTGAAAAACTGTACATAGATAAATTAAATTAATTTATGAACATATTTTTATAATGAAAAAAAGTTTAAAATTAAACAAAAATTTCAGTTTTGATTTTTCTTTTCTAAGAGAATTTTGAGATTATTTATTTTATATTCTTAATTAAAAATTTTAATTTTTTTAAAATATATAAATTTATTGTTTTGATAAGAGTTTAAGTGAGTTTAAAAATAAAAAGTTTCACACTCAACCCTACTTTGAAAAAAAAAAAAAAGTCTACTTTTATCGGTAACTAAAATATAATTATTTGAATTGAAAATAGAAAAAATAATAAGTACATTCTTTGAATTGTTCAAATAGCGTGTTTATAAATGAAATAGTATTGTAAAACAAAGGGCTAAAACATAATTATTTGAATTAAAACTAAAAAAAAATCTTTATACATAAACTCACTATTTGAATTGTTTAATGAATTTACCATGTGAAATGGAATTTGGTGGAATAATATTTTAAAAGTAAATTAAAATATAATAACACTAAATTAATATTAATTGAATATTGAAGTACGAACGTGAATAAATTAAATTTTTTGAAATAAGAATAAAAATAAATATTGATTTAGTGTTATTGAGAAAGAGAGTAAATATATATGAGTAATACATGTAAAAAAAAAATTCCCATTTTCTCATTCCCCAAATATTAGGTTACATTTGATAGCGATGGTGAAATTTGGGTGGAAAGAAAATGAATTTCAGGGAATTGAATTCTAGGGAATTAAATTCTTGAGAATTGAAAGTTTAATGTGTTTGATTAGTTTAATTTTCTATGTAGAAAAAGTGGAGAATTTTCCAACTTTTATTGTTTGATTGACATTATTTTGTATGGAAAATAAAGTCAAATTTAGCTATTATAATATTTTTTATTTTTTAACAAGTTTATACTTAGTAATAATAATGTTAATTTTTGGGAAAAAAATAAATTAATTAACAACAACAAAAATGATCAAACTTGACGAAAATGGTTAAAGATTTTGCATAGAAAATAAATTCTACTACCTAACTGGAAAAATCATTCCTTGATTTAGAGGAAAACAGGCGCATGATGAGGAAAAATGAAAAACGAATTGTCAAGAAAAATTGTGCAATCAAGCATGATAAGTGGGAATAAATGAGTGAAAAATCACATTTTTTAGAGAAAAAGAAGACTCAAACATAGCCTTAATGTTACGAGCACGTAATAGAGAAAGAGTAAATGCACAAGTGATATTTCACGTTTTATTGTTTTCTCTTTTTAGATTTGACGCGATGTGTAGTCTGCATCAATATGAAGTGTTAATTAATGTTATCTGAAGTCAGCTATTACGCGGGTAATCACTAAACAGGTTCACTCAACCGGGCTAGTTACTCTTTTCAAAAGGTTGAGTACTTGAGTTTATCAAATCAAATCGTATAGAAAAAAGGTGTAGTTCACCCCTCGAAGATCTAATTGATCATATCCTGAGTCATTGGTTAAGGAGGTAAATCATAGGTTATGCCTTTCAGAGTCAGGATGGAGGTGTGTTAAGTCATAACTCCCGCTTGCCACATGATACAAATTCATTATTTCAGAATTCGATCCTGCACCCGACTGCGCTGAGCACTTTTCCATTATCAAATCGTATAGAAGATTTGTTGTCTGATTAGTGGGATTAAAATTAAGATAAAATTAACAATTAATTTTAATTATATATTTCATGTTTAGATTCACAACTTTTTTACTGCACAATTCATCAATTTTTATTTAAACTCTCTGTTTGGTAATACTGTATGATTTATAAACTGATTTATTTATTTTTTGGATAAAAAGTAATGGTTAAAAATTGAAAAGAGAAAACGTGTATAATTAAAAAATGATTTTTTGAAAAATATATAATTTATAAACTAATTTATTTGATTTATCAAACCGATGCTAACTTAAAAAGTCTGAAGGATCCACGGGAGAATCTTTATGCTAATGGAAGGAAGTTTCATCAAGTCAAGAAAAGATAAATGCATTTCTTGTGATGGGTTGTGTAAACATCAATGCCAAATCTATAATTTATTAATTTTAGCCAAAATGTGTACCAGCTGCTTCCACGGGTGAGATTTTCGTTTTGAACGCTAGCCGACTTGTTATCGAATAATGAAAATATAATTTTCATCTAACAAAAGAAAACATGAACCTCGAGTGGCTCGCCAGCAACTTGACTCATCCCACGTCCGACAGACGAGTAAATTGGGAAAGTCGAGCTCAGAGTTTGAATAACTAGTCTGCTCGTGCCCAACTCATCGCTATGCGAGAACAAACTGATTCACATGATGAGTCGAGCTCGACGTGGACGAGTCGAACAGCTCGACTTGGTCCGTTTAACATTGCAGGGCCAGCCCGAGTCTTATGCAGTCCATGCAATCGCATAAGACTCCTAAGGTCTGAAGGCCTCCAAAAATATTTAAAGTCCAGCAGTTTAATCTAGTAGATAGTCTTTAATTTTTCATAAAAATGAATAATTCATTTAAAAATGTTAGAAAAGTAAATTTAATTTCAACTATTGACGGTTTATATTATTATTTGAATAATTTTTTTTAAAGATCTCATTTAAAATTTTGCATAAAAGTCTCTAATTTTCAGGGGCATCCAGGGCTGGCCCTGAACATTTGTATCACTCTTTACTGACTGTGCGAAATTGTGTGCAATGTTCTGATTACTAAATCCATTCTAATGATGTCTGTGTTCAATTGGGCACTTAATGCTCCGCAGGGTTGTCATTGTTACTAGCCCCACCCCTTTTGTTTCTATATTATCCAATATATGACTTTTTGTATGAACTGTGGTGACAACGTATATAATTTTGATCTTTAATGTTAAATTATCTCTTTTCGTTAGGTGAATTATGTTTATTTAAAGGTTAAGTAGTTAAACAGCATATAATTTTTTTTTTTTTTTTTTTTTGTTGAAAATATTAGAAGGGAATGAATTATGAACCACCTTATAACGCTAAGATTTCACAATTAGGGTTTGAATCCCAAGGGGCATCAATAATTTTTGTAGGGGAGATGACATTCATACTAATAAGTTGGTTCAAAGCCCACATGCGCATGCCTTCATCACCATCTGTTCGATCGGCTAACTTCGCACGAGCATGGGCACGGATCACGGGTTGTGGGTCTGGGCATGGACAAGGGCATGGATTGGACTTGGCCCAAGTTGTTATTAAAGTTTTGAACAAATAATATTTAATTATATTATTAACTTATTTCTCCCAAAAAATAGAGCTCGACAGGTGACGCCGTCTTCTAGATCATGTCGATTTTTTGTTTTGAAAAACTTGTTCAGATAAGTTGTATCTGTTCAAGACACAACTTTCTGATTATTTTGTCTTTTGGACACAACCTTTCAACTATTATAAATAGGACCCCATGTTCTGCATTATTCATTCCAATCTGAGTTTATATAATATTCCTCCAATTTCTTAATGCATACTTAAATGCTTCATGCGTTAGTCATTTTTTATCCTAGAGAGTTTAAAACACTTTTCATGTTCACTGTTTGTATCTTGAGATACGTTTGTCATCCAACCAAAAACACATGTGCGTAACAATTTCGTTTCAAGAAGAAAGAGTCAAGCTCTTGCATCGGTCCATCAATTCTGCACTTATTTTCAGATTTTAAGTTTTTATGCGTGCAATTTTCTTTTCGCATCAAATCGGAAAGTAATTTGCATATATCATTGACTATATATACTAACATGTTTATTAAGTTTATGCCATATATATGTTTTTTACATTAGATTAATATATAAATTTTCATAAATTAATGGTTAGGAGACTTGAACTTTGAACATTAATTATTTTATTATTATTTATATATATTTTTTTTCTGAAAGTTTATTATAATAGATGATAAAAGAGAAAAAGATTATTTCCAATACTTTCATGTGTAGCCTGATTTTAGTTTTTTTTATCCATGGCATCTCATTCTAGTTCAATCATATAATTCAAAAAATTAAATCGTTAGACAAGATTTTTTAAATTTTTTTTTTTTTTTTTATATATCTTCAAGTCTTCGACAAAATCCTAATAAACATTACAAAATTAACTAAATATAAGAAAATATTCATTCTCAAGTGTAGTTGGGCGATGAGTGTATGGAAGCATTTGGGTCTATGAGAGCTCTTAAAAATTGGCCAGTGTGCTGGACGGAATGTCGAGTTCTTAGGTCTATTCCGAACACTGAATGATAGGCTGCCTAGAGCCACAATTGAGCTAGTCTGCATGGTCTTTTGGAGTATATGGAATTCCCAGAATGAACTTGAGTATGAAGGCCGTCGACACGCAGTGGCGGATCCAGAATTTTTTTTTAGTACAGGCGGATATCAATAAAGACTTCAATAATTTTCAAGTCACAACAAAAAAATGCCAAAAATTTCTACTAATTTTTTTTGGACGGATTCAGCAAGGGCTAGCGCAGGGGCTCGCCATGCTATACGTCCGCCCCAGTCGACAAGATGCTAAATCCATAGGGGATTGCATTACTACCAAGAAGCAAGAGCAGCGGGTCATTCTCGTCTATCACAGGGAACAAGCATGGAAGTCTGCGGGAAAAATGAGTAGTTCAATGAGGCGGGCTATATCCTATCTACAGATGCTGCACCCCGTGAAAGATATGGGTGGATTGGTCTTGGCGGTGCAATACGAGATGAAGAAGGTGTAGTGATGGAGGGGTTTTTGCCACAAGCATGCGAGGGCATTTATCACCAGAGACGCCGAGCTTCTAGCTTTAAAGGAGGGATTGCAATTTGCGTTATCAAATTAGTTTCTAGTGATACGAGCCGAGGTTGATGCTGTTTGAGTTGTCCAGGCCTACCATCTTGAATAATTTACCTCAAATTTGGGATCGACTCAAATTCTTCTCCAATGGCTTAATTCCAAATTTGGGATCAAGTGAATAGTACTCATTTTGTTATGATTTCATAATGTTTTTACCTTGATTATATATTCGTTAATTAATAACTTTAATTTAAATTAATAGTTAATGCGTATAATGGACCAAATTAAAAATAGTCATTTTTCTCGGAGGAAAAAAAACTCAATGTTAAACAACAAAATATGCGTAGTGGCCACAAATTCTCTATATTAAATTATGTGATCGATAATGGACGAAACTTAATTTTCAGAATTAGTTTATTCCTCCCACATATGCTCAATTAAGGCATTTCGAAGTGCATAATGAGCGTCGCTATTTTTGATTTGTCTGTATCGAGCAAGAAATTCCTGAAAACGAGAGTCTTCATCGCCAACTATCTTATTTTCTGGAGTTGGTGATTCAACATAGTCTTGAACGGTTGCCTCAAGTTCACATTCATCTTCAATAATCGTGTCATGCATAATAATGCAAGCTGTCATTATGTCTTTTAACACATGTTTTTTCAAAAAACGAGCTGATCCTGCTACAATTGAGAACCTTGATTGTAGCACTCCAAATTCGCATTCCACGTCATTTCTACAACTCTCTTGTTTTGTTGCGAATAATTTCTTTTTTGGCCCATGAGGATCATTAATTGTTTGCACAAGGGTGGACCATTTCGGGTATATACTGTCAGCTAGTTAATAACCTGTCACATACTTATTTCCCTGTATGATCAAGTGAGCCGGAGGAGCTACACCTGATGCAATATCAGCAAAAACATGAGACATTTCTAACACGTTGATATCATTGTTTGTCCTCGAAAACCCAAAATATGCATGCCAGATCGAAAGATCATAGTCAGCAACAGCCTCAAGGATAATTGTTGGAGATCCACTGGATCGAAGTACGAATGGATCTCGACCCTCAAATGGTAATCGAATATATTCCTTCCCATTTCAGATGAGATGACAACAGAGACTTTTAAATTGGACAGTTGGATCGGAGAAGGAATGGATCTCAACCCTCAAATGGTAATCGAATATATTCCTTCCCATTTCAGATGAAAAGACAACAGAGACTTTTAAATTGGACAGTTGGGTCGGAGTATGAATGGATCTCAACCCTCAAATGGTAATCGAATATATTCCTTCCTTTTTCATATGAGAAGACAACCGAATTTAAAATTGGACCCTTGGATTAGAGAAGGAATGGATCTCGACCCTCAAATGGTATTGAATATATTCCTTCCCTTTTCAGACGACAAGACAACTGAGAATCTTCAATTGGACCGTTGGATCGGATTAGGAATGGATCTCAACCATCAAATGGTAATCGAATATATTCCTTCCCTTTTCAAACGACAAGACAACTGAGGCTCTTAAATTGGACCGTTGGATCGGTGTACGAATGGATCTCGTCCTTCAGATGATAATTGAATATATCACTTCTCTTTTTAGATGACAAGTCAACTAAGACTCTTAAATTGGACCGTTGGATCATAGTACGAATGGATCTCGACCCTCAAATAGAAGCCAAATCTACTCTATAAATAATTAGCCATACAACTTGTCAACCATCTCAATAGTTACATTCATATCTTATAATTTCTTCAAACAATGGCAGGTAATCTACGTAGCAGTTCATACTCAGTCCAAGAAGATGAACACTTGTGTCACCAGTATGTCGATGTTTCCCAAAATCCGATTACTGGCATTTACAAATTGAGGGACATATTCTGGTCTCGAATCAAACAACAATACAATGAAAAAATTCCAGTCGATGATCCTGCAATGCAACCTCTCAACAAAAAATTGTTGCTAAAGTGATGCAAATTATGTTGGCAGCAGTAAACAAATTGCGTGGATGTCAAACTCAAGTTGAGAATCTAAATCCCATTGGTGCGAACAAAATCGACTATGTAAGTGTCATTCTTAATGTTATTATCTTAGTACTTATATTTTAGCATAACAAAATCTTAATAATTGCTATACTTATCATTTCAGATGCATTGAGCAAAACTCTTGTTAGCACAAGATAACAAGTACAAGGAGGGTTTCAAGTTTGATCATGTTTGGCCTCTACTTAAAGATATCGAGAATTTTTCCAGTAATATCAACCCATTAGCAGCATTTCTTCAACCGCAAGGCGAGAACACTGGTTCACCAACTCAAGAGTCCCCAGGATCGGAGGACCACATGTCATGTGGAGGAATGCCTTCGTTTACTATGAATTTGAATGATGAAAATTTTGGAAGTCCTTCAACACGTCCCATGGAGATAAAAAAATCCAAACCGAAGAGAAAAAATGATGAGGATACTTCTAAGATTATTGAGGTCATCAAGGAAGAATCTCGCAAACTTGGTGCAAATTTACAAAAGGGCAGCGACGAGAGGAAACATATATATGATCTAGAAATGAAAAAACTTGCCATTATAGAACTTCTGGAGGAAAATAAAATTTTATTCATGGATTTATCCACTATGGCAAACCCATATGTGCATGCATATTTAGAAAGTGAACAGTTAAGAATAAAAGAGTTGAGCATCAATGTTCTGGATTGCATAGTACCACTAGTTCATTTTCTCAATTGTTTGGCGACATTGGGGGATCCTCCACTTGTTTGGGTGATTACTAATTCGTAGACTATGTCAACCTACTATTTCATTTTAATTTTCTTTTATGTTTAAGTTTATGTTTTCCTCACGTTATTATTGCATATGTAGTTTCGTTTGTCATATGCCGTCATTAGATTTGGAAATAAAATTTTAGTATTTTTAATAATCCAAACTAATTCGTGCTGATTTTGTAACAACATTAGCAAAACTATTACTATTATTGTGAACAAAAATAATTTTTCTAGAAAAAATTAAATTAACGATTATAGAACTATAACATTTCAAATAAAATAATAATAATTATTATTATTATATTTACAATTACAATAATTATTATAACAACAAATTATTGGACTAATTATGAATGTTAAGCATTTAAATTAAATATGAAAATGGTAATTTAATAATTAAAAAAGTGCAACCCTACTATTGGAGAGCATTTTACCCCAAATTTGGGATTTTGGTATTGTTGGAGATGGCCTTATATCCGAAAATTCATTTACCCCTAATGCCTTGCTGGTTGAAGATATCTACGAAGATTAAAGTCGGTTGAAGTGTGGTACTTGCAAGCACATTCCTAGATATCGGAATGTGTTAGCCCATAACTTAACCACTTATGTTGTATCTATGCGATGTAATTCTTTTTGGAGTCATCGAATTCCTTATTTCATCTCCTCTATGTTTGGGGAGACTAATTAATGAGCATCACAATGATTTCTCGAAAAAAAAAGGGACTCCACACTAGTTTTATCTAGTATCATTAGATAAATAAATGTTTTGCATATTATTTAGATTTCTACTTTCTCTCTCTCTCTCTCTCTCTCTCTCTCTCTCTCTCTCTCTCTCTCTCTCTCTCTCTCTCTCTCTCTCTCTCTCTCTCATGCAATTCCAAATATAAATACTATTTCAAACTAATTATTTCAAAAATCAGGTGGAAATTCAAATTTTTAATATTAATAATTATATTATAAAATTAAAATAAACTTATAACGATAATTAATGTAATCAAGATTACATTATGTTTATAATGAAGATTATGATACTTGTAACGAATATTAAATTAAGTGTAATATTCATATCATATATTTAATAAAATTACAATGCGTGTAATTAATATTATAATTCCTTTTATCTAACGTACGCCTTTCATAATTAGTGTCACGCAAAATAGCATGTATATCTTACAATATGAGGAATGTAGTTTTAACGAATATTGTAATACTTGTAATAAAGCATATTTCTTGTAATAAATACATATTACACTGATTTATACCAACGTGAATATAGAGGTCTGATATGTTTCATTCCCACAATCCACTTGTCGAAAATCATTCGTCGAGGTGGGTGGGCCCCACTGCCCTCCCATAGGGGGGTGTTGTGGGAACAATATCATTTCCACATGAATATATGTCACTTACAGGTTTCACGACATGAATATGTCGTGTAATATTTTTTTTGCCGACCATTACAATTCCTGTAATGCAATATCATCTCACGAGGAACCATGATTTATATTAACTCAAAATCTCAAATGTCCTGAGTTACACGATGTGTAATATGCAAGGTACTTAATGAGATATACTTGTTATTATCACATCTGTGATGCTCAGTAATTACTTTAAATTCATAAATTAAGATGTTATTACGGGTATTGCAATATTACAACGTTACTATTTACGTTGTAGGCACTGTAATATTATGACATTTTTGAATAGTTGGAGGTATAACATAACATACAATGATATTGTCCAATCTAGAATATAGCTTTCCATATTAAATTAATTTAATAATTGTAACTTCCATATTTATTAGTTTATTTTAAAGGTAACCACGCTCGTAAATTAATGTTACAATAACTAATTAAATTAATTATGAATAACATTTCTCTCTCCACATCATTACATTTAAGGTTACCCTAATTAATAACTTTAATCAAATAATATTCCCTTCTCCTAAAATTGATATTTTTTCAAAATCGTTGAATGAAATCATGTAATATGATGAATAACTAGTGAATCACCCGTGTGATGCACGGGAAGAAACGTCTGGATAAATATAATTCAATGTGAAATTAGATGAATCCTTTAGATAAAATAAATAAATTTCACAAGTAAGAGATAAAATAATCATTTATTGGTTTCATATGACTACAAATTCTAGAATACTTCTTTGTACACAACTTTATTTGTTGATTTTGTTGGTCTTTTGTTCTTATTACAAATCAACATCTTTAATCCAAAACGATTTGTCACCTTAGAAATCGCAACATGAAGTTGTTCATGTATAAACACCAGCCGTTTAAGAAGAAGTCTCACATGCGAGAATGATTGTCCATGACTCTTATTGATAGTCATGGTATAAGACACCATCAATGAAAATTGTCTTCTTTGAAATTTAGTAGGTATCCTAGAATAAAAAATGCTCAATAATATCATTGGAATAAAGAACTTGTGTCCTGTATTGATGACATAAAGAATTTGATCTTCTAGAACATGGTCGCCAAATTTTGTAACTATCAATATTGTTCAATTGCATAATCCATGTGTATGATTAATATTTCTCAGAAAGAACTTGTGTCCTTCACTTATCCGCTGTAACGGTCCACCATGTGACGCAATAATGATATCCAAGTGTTCAAGTCGTGTATCAAAATCCACCGACAATCAATTCGGCAATTTCATCGTCAATAGGAAAATCATATTGGTTATTATAGATCGTCCACCAACCAATAAGTATAAGTCTTACATTTGAAGTGTTTTCCCCAATCATCATTTCTCAAACCTACCTAAACTCCCTTAACAATTTGTTGTATTTGTCTAGCATATCCTTCAAATTAGAAACTATACAATCATGCAACATTGAATCGCTTGATTCACTCCTACTGGGGACATTAAAAGATATAAATTAAATTTTAGACTATTACAACAAAATTATTCGTAAACAATATAAATATAAAAACAATAAATACAAAATACGTACTCCACAATCCTTTTCTGCTTTCAACCTCATTCACATTGTTAACAATGTAAAGCGAGCAAATTGCAAAACTGAACTGTCATCAGGCAACAAACTCCCAATCTTAGGACAATTTTGACCTTGTAATCTAAAGATGGGATGCCCTCTACCATCATTTAGCCCATTATCTATTTCCCCATAGAAATGAACGAAAACATCATATTATATGTTCGAATGTTCTCAACGAAATTCTTAATCATATCGTCCCTTTCATATAATAAATCTTTCAAAATAAGATGACGATCTTACATAAAATGAATCTTTACTTTTTCTTGCATACAACAAAGTATGGGTGAACAAATAAACCGCGAAATCGAACTAAACCGCAACAAATAGCTTGGTTTGGTTCGGTTTGAAAAAATTTCAAACCGCCTTAAATGATTTGGTTTATGTTTCAATTGTCCAAATCGAGGTTTCAAATAGCCAACCCGCCAAATTTTTTTAAAAAAAAAAAAAAACTAAAATAAAAATAAAGGCAAACGTCCAATTAAAAAAAAAAAAAAATGCAACACACTTTTTATTGTTAACAAATCAAAATTAAGGAATCAAATGTTAATTTGTTCAATTCCACAACTATTTAGAAATAATTCTTGCTCCTACAATTTATAATCATCATCCAAGATATTTTCTTAAAATAAAATTTTTAATATAAGAGCTAATTACAGTTTGTTTGTCAACACGAATTGATTCACAATATAGCACTCAATTAGAAACTTAATACTATTCTTGAGCTAGTTTCAACTCAAAATTTTAGACGAATATGTATCTTTGAGCTCGCTTTGAAATATATTAATTCATTCGTTGGCAATCCGCGGTTTCAAACCGCATCAAATCGCAAAAAAATAGTGTGATTTGGCTTTGTTTAGAAAATGAAATTGTTTGGTTTGGTTTGAGAAAATTCCACACCGTTTTAAATGGTTTGGTTTAAAATATTACTACAAATCGCACAAACCAAACCGTGTTCACCCCACAACAAAGTGAGAACTTCGAATTATGACATGTTTTATAACTCTTATCTACTGTCTCCTCGCACCAAAAAATTTGCCTTGAAAAATAAACACTTAAATGTAGGATCTCCAATATCCATGCACTATGAACAATCAAACAATAGATAAAACAATTAATAATATAGATCATACGTATAAAAGATAATATTTACTGTTTTGACCATTGACAATGAAAAATAACAGGTATAAAAAAAGAATTCGATAATCATAAAAAAATAAAAAATAAAAAAACTAAAATTGTGAGATTGACAAAGATGCATCAAATTCATGAGATTATAGGTTTTTTCAACATTTATACAACGTAATTGTTTTCTGATGGAAATTATAATATAACATTGATCATCTCAATTTTCAGTTAAGTTAATTGTGAGACAATTTACTTATTGTTGTAGAAATTTAAGAATCATAAATATTAAATTAAAATATAACAATTAATATCAGATCATAGTTAATTATGTTTTAAAATCTAGACTTAACAGTTACGACAAAAACCATTAATAACTATATAATTTCAAAGCAATATAAATAAATTTGTTAATCGATAATGTTAAAAAATGTGATCTGAGACTTTCTGGAATAAAAAATTAATTAATAATTAAATGTAATTGTAAATAAAATTATTTTGATAAATAATCTGATATAGAAAAGAATGTTATTATGTATATGTAACAAAGAACTTAGAAGTATGATTATTTATAACAAAATTTAATACAATTTGATTAAATATTCAAATATAAATGTAAATGAAAATGAAAATTAGACATTAGATTTGTATGACCGAACGACATTATTCATCCATAAGATTTAGATCAATAAAATATCACAATTATTGTAAAAGTTTATTTACGTATTAAGTATAACTTTCTATAAAAATACTAATTAATTTAATTAATTTAATAGAACGCAATACAAATGAGCTCGAAATTTTAGATGTACTAACTAAATAAAAAAATAAGATTATTTATAAAAAAAATTTATACGATAAGGTTTATTTAGTATTAGATGCGTAATACAACTTCAATATAATTTTGAAGAAAATTTTACATTAAATTTGTATGACTGAACGCAAATACTTATTCTTAAGATTCAAAACATTAAAAGATCAAAATAATTTTTTGAAAATAAAGGTTTAAACACAAATAACCAAATACAAATAAGCAAAAAAAAATTCTCCATAAAAATACTTAAGTGGAAGTAACAGTGTGAACACAATAAAATCTGATTTTGGAGTGTGAATACAATAAAAGTTGAGTTTTCCCACCAAAATTGAGCTGCTTTTATATATTATATAGAATATAGATATAGATATAGATTAAAAACAATTTTTTGTTAGTAATTTTTCATAGTAAGACTCGCTTAGGTATTATAAATTAAAAATACAAAGATTTTCAAAAATGTGAATTGAAGTTATTAGAATTAGAATTAAATTTTTTTGTTTTGTTTAAATTTATTTGATATTTGAATAAATTTGCAAAATCAAACATCTAATTATTTAAACTTTTGATGGTCCATTTAAACTCTGTATGGTTAGTTTCAATTGAAACTGTAATATTTGTTACGAAATACATTTAGTAAACACACTAAAAAAACATTTAAAAAATCAGTTTTTGCAAGATTAATTAACATTGAAATTTACAAAGAATTTTAATTGTATTATAATAAATGAAAAACGTCTTTTAATTTTTATTTTTTCATAATACAAAACGTGATTTGAAGTTATTAGAATTAGAATTAAAAATATTTTTTTGTTAGTAATTTTTCATAGTATAAATAATCAAAGTATAATTTTTTATTTATAAAAATAAACTTAGGTAGAAGTCAATAAGTCAATAAGTATAATAATTAACAGTTATTGAGTACACCAAGAATTGGGTCTCGCATGGAATTGCATTCGTTGTTATCTAGGAATTGCATTCATTGTTATTTATTATTACTAAATATATATAGCTTTAGTGTAGGCACACAATTAGATATGAGTTTAGGTGGGAAAATATGAATTGGGACCCACACAAGCTCAACAAGTTTAATATATAATAATAGATATTAAAATTATGTATTTTTCAATTACCAACCATTACAATCGGGTAGTTGTTTAAATTTTCCTTCACAATTACTATCACACTGGCCTGCTCTATTGCTCGTGGTAGGAGACAATTATGTTGTCCACCTCCAATGATAAAATGTCAAGTGTCACATTTAAAATTAATCGAACACTTGTTATATTTTTATTGGAGGTGAGTGTTGCTCACATCCGGCAACAAAGCAATTTCCTAGTATCACTATTTATAGTTAAATTAAAACATGAATACCATCGTTCGTTGCCAAAAACTCCCTCTTTTGAGTAGACGGGTCTTGAAAAAAATCAAATTTCTAAAAAAACTGTTATTTAGTTTTAAATTTGACACCTTTTGCTCATAGATCAATTTATTTTTAATTTAACATAATTGATACGAAAACAAGAAGAGGGTATAAAATGAGAAGAATGTTTCTGATTTATTTTTCAAACTGAAGCATAATATACAAATATGAGGAGAGAGAGTCATTTTGGAGGGAAATTTGCATTTAATGATTCTCTCTCCTCAATTCTACTTATATATATATAAATAAATAAATGATAAAGACTTTTGTAGGAAAATTTATTATTTATTACATATTTAATAAGAGTTATAATAAATATATTATGTATAAATATATTACATTGGAAATGAAAAAATTAGATTAATATATTTGAACATAAATAAATGTGATATCTATTTAATTGTGTTATGTAGGAAATGAAAAAATTGTATTAATATATTTGAACATAAATAAATGTCATATCTATATAAATGTGTTATATTGAAAATGAAAATTTTGGATTAATATATTTGAAAATAAATAAATACATGCTATATAAATTTGCTAACATAGAAATTAAAAATTTGAATTAATATATTTTGAAAATAAATGAATAAAATAAATATAGAAAAGATAAAGATTTTGTAGGAAAAATTATTATTTATTACATATTTAGTAGGAGTTGTAAGAAATGTAATATTTGTAAATGTGTTACATTGGAAATGAAAAAAATTAGATTAATATATTTAAATATAAATAATGTGATATCTATGTAAATGTGTTATGTAGGAAATGAACATAAACAAATGTGATATCTATTTAAATGTGTTATATAGAAAATGAAAAAATTGTATTAATATATTTGAATATAAATAAATGTCATATCTATGTAAATGTGTTATATTGAAAATGAAAATTTTGGATTAATATATTTGAAAATAAATAAATAAATACGTGCTATATAAATTTGTTAAGTTAAAAATGAAAATTTGAATTAATATATTTTGAAAATAAATAAATAAAATCATTGAAATTTTACTTCCTAATATGTTAATAATTGAGTAGGTTCTTCAATAAGCATATTACAAAAATAATTAATTATTTGCTATCAACCTTTTACAGCCAATGATAAGTTGGTAGAAAATTTAATCCTTTCATCATTTTGACAAAAATTGGTATGTTTAAAAAATAAGGAAAAATAAAATATATGTAAGCAACATATTAAAAAATAAAGTTAATTAAAAATTATAACATATTAAAAGAAAAATAGGTGATAAGTTGGGCAAATTTTCAGAGAAAAACGTAAATAAAAGTCAAAAGAAATTTAATATAAAAAATTTAATTAAATGTCAAACTTTGAATGGTGCAGTACACTGTGTGTACACCATTTTTTATTTTGATTAGTTTTGTTTTTTTTTTTTTTTTAAATTTTAAACTCAATGACATGTGTTATGGAGGAAATGAAAAAATTGGATGTATGTATTTTAAAATAAATAAATATATGCTATATAAATTTGTTAAGTTAGAAATTTAAAAATTGAATTAATATATTTTGAAAATAAATAAATAAAATCATTGAAATTTTACTTCCTAATATGTCAATAAATGTGTAGGATCTTCAATACGCATGTTACAAAAATAATTAATTATTTTCTATCAACTTTTTAACCACACATATTTTTCTCTCCAATTTTCAGCCATTATTTTTTACCTCAAAATCATTTATACAGGTTTATAAATCAAACAATATTACCAAACGGAGGCTTAATCTTTACATCATTTTGACAAAAATTGACATGTTTAAAAAATAAGGAAAAATAAAATATATTAATTAATATATTGGATTTCAAATAAAATATATGTGAGTAACACATTAAAAAATATAGTTAATAAAAAATTATAACATATTAAAAATGAAATAGGTGATGAGGTGGAAAAATTTTAAGAGAAAAATGTAATTAAAAATCAAAAGAATTTTATATAAAAAATTTATAAGTGCCGAATTTTGAGTGGTGCGGTATACTTAGTATACATGTAACATTTTTTTATTTTGATTAGTTTTGTCTTTTTTAAAGTTTCAAATTCAACAATATTTTGTATTGAAATTTTATTTGATTTATGTTTTTTTTTTATTTGATATGATTATATAATCAAGATATTTTCAAAATTATGATATAAAAATTATATATTCCGTGCATCGTACGGGTAGACAACTAGATTAATATATTTGAACATAATTAATGTGATATTTATGTAAATGTGTTATGTAGGAAATGAAAAAATTGAGTTAATATATTTTAACATAAATAAATATAATATTTATGTAAATATGTTATTTTATTTATGAAATCAAAAAATTGTATTAATATATTTGAACATAAATAAATGTCATATCTATGTAAATATGTTAAATTGAAATTGAAAATTTCGGATTAATATATTTGAAAATAAAAAATCCATGCAATATAAATTTGTTAAGTTAAAAATGAAGATTTTGAATCAATATATTTTGAAAATAAATAAATAAATTATAACTTATTAAAAGGGAAATAGATGATGAAGTGGGCAAATTTTCAGAGAAAAATGTAAATAAAAGTTTAAAAAAAATATATATATTAAAAATTTAAATGAATGTCAAATTTTGAGTGGCGCGGTATACTAAATGTACATGTAACATTTTTTTATTTTGAATAGTTTTATCTTTTTTAAAGTTTCAAATTCAATAACATTTTGTATTGAAATTTCATTTAAATTATGTTTTTTATTTGATATGATTGAATCAAAATGTTTTTAAAATTATGATTTAAAAATTATATATTCCGTGCATAGCACGGGTAGACAACTAGTTTTGCTAAAAAAAGAAGACAATATATTATGTTTTATTAGGAAACTATTTTTTGGACAAGGCATTGAAATCCGGCCACGAACTCGGCTCAACTTGTTGTATATATACATTTTTAACAAAAAACTTTTGGATTTTTGTTATGAAAAAAAAATTAAAAGCTCGAGACTTCACTTCACTTGACTCGACTTGGAAAAAATCGAGTTGAGCCTTATTTTGGGGACGAGCTTTGGCTCGACTCAGGTCAAAAAAGGTTCAATCCCTAAAAGCTTGAACCGAGCTCAAGCCTCGACTCAGCTCGACTTGTTGACATCCTTAGCTAGGACCAGAATGCTTCCCTTTATATAGAATTTTTAGTTACTTTAGACAAGCAAAAATAGTTAACAAAAAAAAAAAAAAAAAGAAAAAAGATCTTGGTATATAAATAAATAAATTAGAATCTTTTGGTACTTGATCCTTTTTTATTTACGAGTTAATGTCTGGGAATATTTTTAAAAGTTGATTCACACATAATATATTTAGGCATAGCTGGTTTTGTTGTTTAATGGTCGAGTTGCAATTGGATTCGGAAATAAATTTTTTTTTAAAATGTGGTGAAACTGTCATTTAAAAATCGTGAATCATTGTGAATTAGGACAGAGAGTTTAAATGCAACTTTAATTAAATGTCCTTGCTGTTTAAATTAATTGCAGTCATGTCATTTCTTAGGCCAAAGATTTGTACATAACGATTTACAATTGGGTTATAGATACATTATTACTTGACAAATATATATTAAATTGTCTATCACATCATCTTCAAAATCAACAACCACAAACCTTCCAACATGCCATCGGTACACGGATTTGGACGATTTGGATGTATAACTAGATTAATTTTGGATTAGGGGACTGGTATCAGTGGCGGACGCAGAGTTATTATATTAGTGGGGCACACGGATGGTACGGGGGTTCGGCCCCCGAAATTTTTTTTTTGGTAAGAAGAGAATGAAAAATGAAAAAGTACTTGAAAATATTTAATCCCCAAACAAATAAATAATTATATTAACCTTGCACACTTATAATATAATTAACATAAATCACATCCCCCACTACTCATGACTCTACTTTCATTGGTGCACTATTTTTATATAAAAAAAGAAATTATATGTAATGTATCATTTTCAAAATGCTGAGTCCTGAGTGCACTGCAAAGGTGCACTATTATATTTATATCTTAATATATCAAGTTTGAAGATTAAAACAAAAAAAGTTACCTACCAGAGAGAAAAAAAAAAAAAAAAATACCAGAAAAAAAAAAAAAAAAATTTTTTACTGGGGCACGTGCCCCAGGAGGCCCCACCCTGGGTCCGCCCCTGCCTGGTATTCGCCCTAGAGTTACATGCAGTGACGAAACCTTTACAGGATCGGTAGGGGTGTTGGCCCCCACTGATTTTTTTTTTTTTTGAGTCCAAAAAAAAATAATAATAATTAAATTGACATCTTGAATTTATTTCATTTGATCTTAATTCTCTCTCTACAACCATTATATTTATACAAGAAGTGAATACAATATTCATTACTAGTATCTCTCACATTGAATGTTTACATTTACTTTTTAGTTATAGGTATTTTCTTTTGTGAATTACTTCGTTACACTAATCAGTTGTTACTTATTAATTAATTTAGTTTAGTTTTTGGTTTATTACTTCGTCGTTTCAATCATTTTGGTTCAAAAAAATTTCGGGGACGGACCTCGGGAGGGGGCCTCCGTCTCTTCCCTCCCACCATTTGAAAATTTTGACCCCCCACTCACTTGAAATCCTGACTCCGTTACATGCAATAATTATTTCCAAATGTCAATGTCTTTCGTATATATTGTCATATATATTTCATTACACATATACACGCACAAATTTAAAGTGTTAATACGACTATACGAGTACCAAAGAGCTGCAAACCGAGCGTCATCTACCTTTGAATATACTGGTATTCCATCAGAGATTGAATACAAGTTTACCTTCGATTCAATTACTAGGTCGCGTACTGGTGAACCCATTACTTGAGCACTGTTTGGTAAAAAAAAAATTATTTATAAATAAAGAATGTAATATTTTCAAAATAAAATATATAGTTCAGAAGTGCTTTGAAGAAATGTGTATAATTAAAAAGTGATTTAAAAAAATGTATTGTTCAAAAATTTATTTATAAATAAGTTACCAAACAGAGCTTTAATTAAACTTTTTTTTTTGTTTGAAAAGTTTAGTGGTGACAACTGGGCGGATTCGTGTCGGGTCCCCGCGACCCGTGCCCTGCCCCGCGACCCCCGAATTTAGGGTCGGGACTGGTCAACTTACTCGCCCTGTTTAATTTTTTTTATTATTTTTTTTTCGTTATTTTTAATTATTTTTCCTTATTGTTTTTTATTGATTTATTTATTCGGGTTGGGAAGGTAAACTCGCACCCGTCCCACGACCCGTCCGGGGTGTGGGAAAACACCCCATACCCTCCCCGCCGACCCACGTGACGGGTTTTTTCGCCCCATTAGGGACGGGTTCGAGTCGGGCACCCGTCCGATCGGATTTTTTGCCATATCTAAAAAAGTTGTAGATAGGTCTCAAACTTCAAGTGTGTTGATCAGATCAGACTAAGGTTGACCTAACTAGTCACCATGACTTAATTAACTGTTTGACAAACTCTTTATGAATGGTTCATGGTTGTTATAAAAATTATATAACAATATTTTGTCGTTCTAGTTTAAAAAAAATGTGGACGACTCTTATACAAGCCGAATTTTATTTTTTTTATCATGTAATGTGCTCATTTATAAATAAAATTTATAAAGACTTAATAATCCACATCTTTGTTAATATGATGAAAACCCCAATCCGTCCGATCAAATTGATTGTCCAATCTTTTAAAATAATCGTTTTGGTTTGTGCATCTCATGCATATTGTCAGTTTTTTTCAATCAGAGAAGATTCGAATAATAATTTCTTGTTTGATACCCCCATGTCCCATAAAGATAGATTCATTTCTATTTTTATATGGATTAAAAAAATATAATTATTATATGTTGGAATTATAAATTTGCTAACATTTTACCTAATATACCCCTACATTAATTAAATAATAAATAGTTCATATGTGTTGATGACAATGCATATTAAATATGGGTATATTAAAAAATTAAGACAGTAATATAATCTCAATTAGGAAAGTAACATATAATTTGAGACAAACCAAAAAGGAAAACAGAAGAAAAAATTAATGAAAAATGAAATACATTGCTAATTGATCATTTGAAATGACTAAATTTTTTGCTACAGTTTAATAATTCGAAAATAATGTAACAAAGTATTATGCGAAAGCTTTATATCAATATTAAGATATTGCTATTACGATTTTATTTGAACCCTCATAATTAACTTAACGGAAAAAAATAAGTAACACAAAACGATAAAAATAGGAACATGAGAAGATCTCCATAAAGATGTCCAGGGTAATCTTAGGGCAGTTAACCAAATAGTGAATTAAATCCAATTGTTTCCTGCACAGTATTTAATTGGATGAATAGTGCCTAAATTGATGAAAAATCCGGACAATTTGCCCGCATAGTGTTTAATTGGATGAATAGTGCATCCAATTGATGGGAAATCCAAGCAATGTGCTCGCATAATGTTTAATTGGATGAATAGTGCATCCAATTGTTGCCCGCATAGTGCTTAAATTGAATGAATAATGTTTAATTACAGTTGGATGAATGATGTTTAATTGCAATAAGATGGATAATGTCAATTGCACATTCAATTGGATGAATAGTGTCTTAATTGATGGAAAATTCGAGCAATTGCCCGCATAGTATTTAATTGGATGAATAGTGCATTCAATTGTTGCCCGTATAGTGTTTAATTGAATGAATAATATCTAAATTGGATGAATAGTATTTAATTGCAATTGGATGATGTTAAGTGCATTTTTATACAATTTTTATACCTTTAAATTAGCATATTTTGGAACATCTTGAGCAAATATCTACTAATTTATGCATATTTTGTATTTAAATAGGTTAATAACCAAGTTTGAGGCCAAAAACCACAAAAGAAGTGCAAATTACGCTGAAATTGGAAGTCTGGGGACCATTTTGTCACTTTCGTGAAGTTTTGGACAAGACACGCAATTAACCAAGGGACCAAATTGAAAGATTTCAAAAGTTGAAGGGCCAAAAGTACAATTTTAGAAGGACATATTTGAAAGAAATCTGAAAAAATTGGGGACTAAATTGCTCGAGATTAAAAGATGGAGGACTTGATGGCAATTACGGAAAGGACTTAGCTGCAAAACCATCATTTGGCTGAGCCACGCGATCGCGTGGCTCGAACCAAGTCGCGAACGTGACTTGGACCCCAAAACGAACCCGAGACTAACTCATCGCGAAAATTTCAAGTGCGCGATCGCGCGCTGTTTACCGCGCGCGATCGCTCGCCTTTAGTAATAAAAAAAAAAATTGTTTTATTTTCCGGCCGGACCGGGTCAACCCGACCGACCCGGTTCGGCCCAGATACCTATTTTTCGCGGATCTAAGCACTTTTTAGGGTTTTTTGGATGATTTTAGGGTTGTATAAATAGATAAAAATCAGATTTTTGAATGCCTCATGTAAGTTTCTTGCATCTTTTTCATTTTTCTTGTATTTTGTCTTAACATTTACCTTATTTAATGCAATGTTTAATTAATGTTTTAATGTTCTTGTGTTCTTCTTCCACATTTCATCTTCTTGTTGTAGTTTAAGTTTTTAATATTTGGTATTTTCTCAAATCTCTACCATAAATGTTATATATTTTAAGTGCATTTAATGTTTTATACTTGGGTTGTTGAAGATATTAATGGTTGATGAAGAAATTTGGCTCAAAGTGAAGGGTTCTTGGGTTTTCACTTCAAGAATTTTACAAAAAGGGGAGTTTTCTTTATTATCTTGTTTTTAATCTTTATTTTAAGTATTATTCACATGCTTATGTTATTTGTTAAATGTTGTTGTTAGTTTATTATTAGAGGTTAATATTATTGTGTTGGAATTTTAATTAGTTTAAGATTATTTAAGTATTTTAGGTTGTTTTTGGATTGTGGGTATTTATGTTTATGTATTTGTGATTGTGAATGTTGTTTATGTTTTTTTGTAGTTTTTAAAATGTTTGTCACTATGTTAGGTTCTTATTGGAATTTACTATACATGTTAGGTTAAATTTAATTTTTCCCATGTAATTTGGTTAAGTAAGTGACTACCACTATTTGATTTGTGAAAGAAGAAATTAGTGTAGTTATAACTTCACATTGTCTCATGTTTTCTAGTTTAGTTTAGTCACCAAGTTCTTATTGTTATTAATTTACTTTGGATAATTAGTTTTAATTCTAGCTTTTACACATTGTTGTCTATTTACTTTAATTAACTAGTTTTTTTTAGTCGCCATATTTTAATTTTATGATAGTTAGTATTCACCATCAAGCCAACCTTTTATGTTACTTGACTTTTCTTTTACAATGAAATCAATGACTTTAGTTACAAATCAATCATTCCTCGTGGGTACGATAACCCGGACTTCTCTAGTCCACTTTACTACTTGAACGCGAACCGTGCACTTGCAGTATACGATTTTAGCGAACAGATGAATAGTGTTTAGCTGCAATTAGAAGAATAGTTACAATTGCACATTCAATTGGATGAATAGTGTCTAAATTGATAAGAAATCCGAGTAATTTGCCCGCATAGTATTTAATTGGATGAATAGTGCATCCAATTGTTGTCTGCATAGTGTTTACTTGGATGAATATTGTTTAATTAAAATTTAATGAATAGTGTGAATTATTCAATCTTTTATATATAGATATAGAAGATAGATAGATAGATATAAAAATGAAAAAAAAAATCTAGATTATTAATGATGAAGTTACAATAAGTGAAAGCCATATACATTTATCCAACAAGTCGCATTTATTATTTAATGATTTATTATCTCAAAAACATATATTTGGTTCTGGTCACATTTATCGCAACCTGTCAACAGGTTTATCAGAGTAATACGAGATTTGCTGATGTTTAGTTCAGGTCACATGTGCAATCATCAACACATGGACGACCGGCCAAGAAATCCGCCCATGCTTGATTGTATGAATTTAGTGGCATGTATTATATTTCAAACTCAAACAAGTCCAAAATCCATAATCCAATGCTTTGATGCAAAAAAGGCGAGAAAATGTATACTTGATTAAATACTTTTCATAGTAAATACAAAGTCTCGGGCCAAAGATAAGGCATTAACTTTGTACATGTAAAATAAAGAGCTAGACAAAAAAAATTTTATGGTTGAATAATTACACTCACATTTATTCAACTGCCTACTAAGTTAATATATTGCACTTTCTTCGTCCAACCGGTCTTCTTGAGTGCCCATTTCAGCTATGGAGTCTTTTTTATGCCGATATGTTTACCCTCACTAACTGCCCTTGAATGGGTGAGGCCAATATGGGCAGACTTGATAAGTATATCTTCAGGATGTCAAAAGCTTTTTGATGTTCTTCTTTCCAAACGAATTCGTCATGACTCTTGAGCTTTAATAGAGACGAAAAATATTTGTTCGCCTGCATAATTGGAAATAAAACGCTTTAAAAAATTCACTTGACCCAAAAATCTTTGTAACTTTTTTTTTTTTTACTGTTAGACGATTTTGCCTCTAATATGGCCTTTGATTTATTCTTATCTAGCTTGGTTCCCCTGTTATACACTAAGAATTCCAAAAAGTTACCTGAATTTATACCAAACACACACTTTAAAGATTTAACTTGTATTACTTCATTTGTTCGAATGGACATTTTAATTAGTGGAAATAGTCTTCTTTTTGAGCGATTTGACCATTATATCATCCACATAAACCTTAATAAAATCATCAATCATGTCATGAAGATCAAATTCATTGCCCTTTGATAAGTGAGCCCAATATGTTTTAGGTCAAATGGCATGACTACCCATTTATAACATCCTATGACCCTTGGGCATCTAAAAGCAGTCTTGTATGCATCTTTTTTCGCTATATAAATTTGATTATACTCCAAATAATCATCTATAAAAGAATATATTGTGTGCCCAGCAGTGGAATCACCTAAAGAATCTATGTCGGTATTGGGTATTCATCTTTAAGCGTAGCAAGATTTAGATTTTTAAAGACACACCCTTATTTTACCCTTTTTTTAAAGACATGTACAATGTTAGGCAATTATTCAACATATCTGGTCGTTCTAATGAAACCTGCTTTTAGTAATCGCTATATTTCTTTTTTTACTTCGGACAATATATTGGGTGCACAACATCTAGGTGGTTGTTTACGAGGTTTGAAGTTAGGTTTAGTGGGTAATCTATGCTCTACCGAATTTCTATCCAAACTAGACATTTGCTCATATTTTCACGCAAAACAATCTTTTTATTCTTCTGACAAAGAAATTAACTTGGTATTAACATTTTCATCGAGTAATTGGCTAATGAAATTTGAACGATCTTCTCCTCCATCACCAATGTTTACTCCCATAAATGGATCTTGTACTTGAGCATACTTTGATTTTGCAATCCTCATCGAATCACCTCAAGTTGTAGGGGTTCCTTCTTCCAAGCAGTCCACCTTGTTGACTTCACTTTGTTGATTGTGCTCCAAATCGAATACGGCCATTTTGTTTTTTAATAATTCTAACACTCTTCTCTTTTTGTTTTTTCTTCGGAATTTTTTTCATAAACTATTAATTTGGCTTTAAAGGCCATAATTTCAGCCAGAACAATTTGCGATTGGTTCTGCATTACATATCTTTTATTATTATTATTATTTTTACCAACAATTGGCTCTTCAAAGACTACTATATTTGGCCTCATTTGAGTAAACAGTTCAGTAGGAGCCTCCACTTAGTATGACTCTTTACTTTGCAATACCACCTACGTTTCTTATTCTCTTTGAACCACCTTGACTGGTCCATAATTTCCTTTATACATAAATTGTTCTATCGAGTTAGCTTCTGCTACAAAAGGTCTTTTATCATCCTGCACGACTTCAACTTCGCCTTTATCGTTTCAGAATACTAAACACTGATGAAGTGATGACTGGAATGCATTGAATACCGTGTATCCAGTCAGCTGGTATGCCCATCTATTATGGATAAGACGAAAATCTTGGTTGTACTTCCCACTGTTATCTCCAAAGGAACCACTCCTTTAGTCAGTATTGCTTCACCATTGAAGTTGGTCGACGCTACTTCTGCATCATAATTGAAAATCTTCCTTATTATTCTGTATGAGATAGAATTTATGGCCCCCTCATTTTCAATGAACACCTTGGACACAAGAATGCCACCAATTCTTGAACACGATTTTCTCTATCGACTCTACATTTATCTTTTACTTACCCTTTTCCATTTCATTTTTGTTGGATATATCTACATGCAACATTTCACTGTATGGATTTCCTTAACTCCTAATTGCATGGAACTTACTGACGTTCTCCCTAACTAGTAGCTAGATGAATATCTTTGGGGGTGACCCATAAATTTCAGCATAAGGTACCCTTCTTTTCCTTTGAAGTGTTCCATACAGAATAAGGTAATCAAATGATCGTTCTGATGGCTCTCCTAACATGTCTATTTCTGCATTACCTTCTTGGCAGTGTTGCTTGAAAAGCTTTGTCATGTGATGCTCTCATTATTCTACACTCTACCTCCAAGTCCGGTTCATCTTCTATATCAGCCATTTCATCATCCTCCAAATCATGTGTTTCCTTAACCTGTGGGACTGCCTCAACGGAAGTATTATCCTCACATTCTAATGTGAAGGCTGATTCTTCTATAACAGTCTGACTATTTTCCTTATTCATTGAAAATTTAAAGTTGTCTAAATTTTATGTTTAAACGAACAGACTGTCACAGATATGTCTGGACAGTAACAAATTAACAGTGAATTGTTAAGATTTGTTTAGCTCAATACCTGATGAATCTTGTTGATGCAGATTCTTCTGGATTGTTAAACATAAATAGACAGTATAAACTACGCAAAATTGTAAAGAGACAGGAACACAATATTTGAGCTTAATGTGGGAAAAACACTAACAGGGAAAACCCACGTGCCCGCACCACGCGGACAAAAATTAATCACTATTTTAAGAAAAGTGTTTATACAGATCAATCTAAGTTATAAGATAAATCTATGCATAGACTTATCAAACACCCAAGAAATAAATCACTCCCTGATCCTTCCATGAAGTGTAATATGAGCTAACTCCCACCATTCTTCAATAGCTTTATTTGATACTGTAACGTTCTTCAGCAACAGAACTTTCGTTCAATTTCGATCTAAACCTCCCATTTGATGTTCTGGATGAAAGACTTTTCTTCTCTAAGTGATTGATAATCTCCTCCCGGAGAACCAACTACACAACAATGTAGAGGACGTGTATTTTTGTGCACAACCGAATTTCTTGAATTCTACACGTCTAGGGAAGCCATTCACGTTTCCCTTATTTATATGCAATTGGATTGCTTGACCATCAAGAATCCTACTTTCACCAAATCTTGATTTCCTGGAAGAATCCTACTTGCACCAAATCTTGATTTCCTGCAATAAAATCAAGAAAAATAAGGTAAGATAAATAAAGAATCTTACCATAATGAACAATAAGGTAAGATAATTATAAATCCAATAATCTTACCATAAGCGATGATAAGGTAAGATAATCAAGGTTGTTAGAAAATCTTGCCTTAAGTGATAAACTTAGATACCAAGAATGAAATCATCAAGATACTCAGCCTGATCACAAGATTATACTTGGCCAAACAATATATTCTTTATCTTCAGTCCTTATCAAGAGTGATAAGTGATAGAATTCTAGTCCAAGTATACAATTATCACAATTCTCAATACTTATCATAAAAGATAAGTAACACAATTTATCTCCAAATATCATAAGATAATTATCACAACGAAAATTGGAGATAAATATAATTGCAAATTCAAATCCAAGTAAACAACTAGTAATTTAATTAAACTTAATAAAAATTACTAAACACACGTGTAAAGTAATTAAATTAAATTCACTTAAATTACAATATGTAGAAAAATAGAAAATGCCAATAAACATAACTTAAAATAAGTTAACATTCTTGAATTCATTAGCTAATATGTAGTTGTTGGCCATGTTTGGAGTAAAGGTGCCAAATCAAATGTTACTTGATTATCCAACATCATCTTTATCCTCATCTTTCTATCTATGCTCAAACTTTGACTTCCCAACTTATTTACTTGTTGATGCCTTTTCTACTTGCTTGTCTTTATATAACTAATCAAATATTGTATCAACTATTGTTACGTCAGATGAAAACATTGTAGTTTTTTTCTTTCTTCTTTTGCTAGTTCATCTTTATTTGATATTTCTATCTCGATCAATTTGGAACAAGCATAAGCATCTCCTTTAACCAATTTGAACAAGCACACCTCAACCTCATCTTGACCAGTATCTATGGCATGGACATCAAAATCGGGGTCTGTACAATAAGTCTGTTTACTAGAGTTCCTCATTTGTTCTAATCCCTCAACAATCACTCATATTTGATGACATGAACGCTAAGTTGAAAAAAGATCATGAGACTCTCTTTCTTAAAACTTCTTTTTAATTCAAAACTGAAGCAACTTTGAGCGATTTTGACAAATTCTTTTTCAAGTAAGGGAATGAAATATTTACTCTTAGCCATTTTAAATCTTTGAAGAAAATACTCAGTCCATTCATTTGGTAGTTGATGCAAGTTTTCTAAATCTGCCAAAGTAAATTCTGGTTTAGTTTTGTAAAACTGAGCATGAAATAACTGCTTTAACTGATGTCATATTTGAACAGAGTTTAGCAGAAACTTAATGAACCATAAGAAAGTAACCTCAATTAATGAACTTGGGAACAATCTCATCTTGTGATAATCAATAACTTCACCACATCGTAATGTAAAACACCCTATGTAGTCCAAAGTAAATAATTCCCCTAAACCAGTTAAAATGGAAAATTTAGGCACCATGAACCCTGTTGTCCAATGATATACTTGATCTACCCAGCCTAGAAAAGGTTTTCTGTATATGAGGTGAATTACTAATCGAGTTCCAAAGGTTATTTGATCATGTAAGATTCCCGTTATTTGCTCTCTCAACTTGGCGTTGGGATCAAATGGAACTCCTACTAGCTAAGGTACATAATTTACTAGTAGTGGTCTAGTAGGATGGATCCTAACATTATTCATGAATGAGCCATTATTTACTTCATTAATATCAATGAATGGTTAGTTTGCTCCTTCATTAGTACGTATAGCATTTGGTCCTACGTTTTGAATGTTTTTCCTCATATTAAGGGTACCCCCATATTGGTATTACAACATCTCCCACGTTAGAAGGTCGGAGACCCCCCATGTTGAATGAACTAATAGGTAGTACCTCTAGGCTCCGACTCGTGTTCATGGTTGGTAAACCAGGGTTTGCATTTATGTTCGGTGATTTGTTACCTATTAGGTTCCTAGTTTGGAAGTAATTATTCACTCACATAGGATTTGTTTCACATACTTGGTATACCAGTTTGTTTATAAGTTGATTTAATGTACCCAACTGTTTGGCCATATTTTCTTAATGGCTTTTTTCATTTTGAGCAAGACTTTCTATAGTATGAACGCTTTGTAAGTTTACCTGCTCTACGATGTCTTGAGTGGGCTCTCCCACAAGTGCACGCGTGACACGTGGGCCCAATTACGTCGTCGTTTCATAACGATCGAGAGATCCTTCTATCTTTGGGGTACTTTGCTAACCCTCAAATTACTCAATCACATAAGGAACATATCGCTATTTAACTGGCTCCTTGTCAAAACTTTTATGAAGCATGATGCTTCAAACTTTCCTACACCAATGATCCTGTTGTGCGTGCCATATTGTTTCCTGTGGGTATTGTTTCGCTCTTACTAACAATTCAAAATGGATCGGATGAAAGTGTAAGGAACGTTTATCTTGAGACAAAGTCCCAAAAAGGAGTGTTTTGCACTAAAAAACTTAAATTACAAGATGTCTCCAAGGGACACAAGTACAAAAATTAAACTAAGAAAATTCTTGTAAAATCTAAAATAAGAAAATTACATCTCTATTTGAGAGTTTTTGATTTGTTGTCTTTTTTAATGTCTAACTTTCTACAATATATACAATCTATTATTAATTACATCCTCTATTTCTTCGTAACCAACTTAGAGTAACCGCTATCCACTTCTTTGCACTAAGTAACCTCCCATGATTACACCAAATGTTCATGTTCCTACTAACTTCTAATATTGTACTAGCTGTCCACGCTCTCTTCAATTGTTCATGTTGTGGTTACTACTTGTCAAGTTGCTTTAGATCATAGATTGATTCGTGGAACTGCATTTTACTTGTATCTCATCCAACGCTCTAGTCGCCCAAACACTGTTGTAATCACCCAATAGCCCAAGCTCCAACTCGGCCCTGGTTCTTGGGTCTCCGTATTGGACTTTTATATTGGGCCATTGGATTGGGTGTTTATATGCATTAAAAAGTATATAGAAACATCTGTTTAATAAACATGTTTTTTAATATTTCAATTCTCCAAACTACTTTTTAACTACACATATTTCCTCTTTCCACTTTTTAACTACATATCTTACCTAGAAAATTGAAAAAAAAAAAACAAATACTAGGAAATACAAGAAAAATATCCCAAAATTTAATCATTGCAACTGAAAATTGGATCAAGCAAGCAAAAGGACAATCATCATATCATATCATACTATATATAAAAGTAAGACACTTCCCAAAAACAATTCTTTGCCATTTTCCCTCCCATTTTCTATTTCTATAAATAGTAAGTTCCCGTAAAATTAAACAGTATGAATGAAAAGTGGATTAATGTGAATACAAAATCTGGATAAATGTGAACGCATTTATTACCCTTACACACACACACACACACACACACTAGTATCACACCCGTGCGTTGCACAGAAGAATAATATGAAATGATTTTACTGTAAATATTATTACGAAATAGGGGGAAAAACTGAATATATAATTTTCTTTGATTAATGATAAAAACTGTTAACGAATGCTCAAAATAGAAATAAATTATAATTCTCATCAATTTTTGAAAACTTCTTAAAATAATACATTGTTTGTACATAAAATAACCATCAAAATATTATAATTTATATAAAATAAAGTAATTGTAATAAATTAAAAATTTTCCGATCCTATATATAAATAAATGTAACAAATTAAGCAATATTGACAATGCACGAACGTGAAAATCAAACTCAAGATTTGTATTGCACTAACGTGGAATTCAACTCAAGAGATCTTTAGAATGATTAATAATTTTTAATTTTTAAATGCGATGCATTTAATTGAAGCTAATTAAATGCATATTTAGTTATATGTCAATAAAAAAAATTATTAATGAAAATATAAATAAAATATATATAGTGAGTCTTTTTGTCTATACATGTTAATGAAATTAAGAAATAAAGTTTCACCATTTTTTACGGCATATAATTATTTTTTTAATATTTTATAATAAAATTGTAAACCACTGAATTGTTTTATCTTTTTATGGGAAAACATGTAATGAATTAAGTATTTTAGAGATTGTAACGTGAACATATCAACTCCATTTCTGAAATTAACGTTCAATAAATGAAATTTTCTTTTTAAAAAATTTTTGAACTACAAAATTATGCATGTGCAAAACTCTACTCGTTAGGATAGACTTTTTTGGTATAATTTGATTTTTTAAACATTAATTATTAATTTCAAGTATTTTTCAAAAAAAAATAATCATTAATTTCAATAAATATTATTACATTAATTGATTATTCTTTATTAATACTGACAATTTCTTTATTCATATTGTAACATTATTATTTTAATAAAAATTATTCACCGATCAATTGTTTAATAGAAATTATATGAACTAATTGTTAAAATCCGTAACATATTTTTGCATATTTTAGTTATTTAAATTTATAATGAAAAATAGAAAAATAAAAATAATCAGTAAATAAATAAAAATAATATGAAAATGATGAATGAATTGAAGAAATCTTAAGTTTTTAAAATTAACCCAACTTAATTGGATTTGCCTTAAAAATTCGTATAGTTACTATTTATTTTAATTTGATGAGAAAAAACTAGAATAGAAATTAATCATCTATGACTAAATTGTTAGCCCAAGAGTAAACTAACCAAGAGGGGGGGTGAATTGGTTTATAAAACTTTTTCGATAATAATCTCAAACTTAAAAATCAATGGGTACAAATATGAGCACTTAGTGTTACAAGTAACTAAACTATCAATGTAGTGTGCTATATATGTGTAAACTTAATTGATAAGGCAAGTATAGCACTAAGATAAAGCGTTGCACAATACAAATTGATAGAATAGAGTAAGTGCGATGTAAGTAAGTAAAAGGGATAAGAGAATGCAAACGCGATTTATGGATGTTCAATCAACCAACGTGATCTACGTCCCCCGTTACCGAGCTCTCCATCACGAGCAAGGCCAAATCCACTATTTTGGTAACTTACAACAAGGAGTACCAAATCCTTAGGCGACTTACAACAAGGAGCGCCTATCCTTTACAATCGAGTTTTCACACGGCTCTCGAAACCAACAATCGAGTTTTCACAAGGCTCTCGAAACCAATCAATATAATGAATTAAGTTTACAATTGAAACAACTCTCTTGACAAATGATATACTCAAATTAAGTACCGAGAGAGTTATGCTAACACTTCAATAGATAGCAATGAATTAAGCTCGAGTGTTAGAGAAAAACTTTGATGCAAATGATAATGAAAAGTTCAATGCAATCAAACCAAGTTTTTCAAATAATTTCTTGTTAAAAATATTGAATCAAATTACGTTCCAAGAGATGCCACACTTGAATAATTAACAATAAGTTAAGCTCAAAGTGTTTAGGCAATGGAACTTTGATGAATCAAATGATAATGAAAAATGTAGTACAAATAATCAAAGTTCCTTAATTGGAATTTCTCTCTTTTAAAAGATTAAAACAAGTTTAGAACAAAGAGAGACTTACACTTCAATTCCAATATAGTGTGAAGATGTTGAAGAAGTTTAAACAATGTAAAACCAAGAATCTTCACAAAACTTTCTTCCAAAAACTTTGATGAATTTGATAAAACAAAGTTTAGATCAATCAAAGTTTTATGAAAATAAAAGATAAATATAAACCAAGTAAGAACACTAAATTTTCACAAGAAAGTTTGTATAAAATGTTTTCTAAGTTGTTCAAATTGAATGCAAATGAGATGGCTATTTATAGATGAAAAAATTCAAGTTCAGCCATGTTTCGGTCGACCGATTCCATACTTTCGGTCGACCGAAAGTTATAAACTAGCTGTTTATCTTTCGGTTGATCAGGCTATTTCGGTCGACCAGACTTTCGGTCGATCAAGTATACTTTCGGTCGACCGAAAGTATAAAAACATGAATTTTTATTTTAATGTCAAAAAGTTTATTTTTCCAAAAACTATTTCATGATATGATTTGAAAAATCATAATTATGCAATTGATGAATTTTCAAATAAGTTTCTTGATGCATAAAAATCATTTTCGAGCTCGTTGAATTTCATCGCTAAAGATTGAGAGTATTATACCTTTACATATGTTAAATCAACTCTAATCTTGTATGCTTCAATTCTTGATCTTCATGTCATGCTTTTCAACCTCAATTTTGATCTTTGAATTCTTTCATGATCTTCTTTGCGTCTCATGTGCTCGATCACATAATTTTGATTTATTTCCTTGAGAGACGATTTGAACATTGAGTGCTTTGAATATTTATCATTACATGAAACACTTGAAGCACACTTGTTAGCAACACAATAAATTCTTGTTTGTTATGATCAAAACAATAAGGTCAAATTGACCATAGGTCAACATAAATGAATTTAGTTAACTAATTATAGATAATATTATAAGACTTAAATGATAAAATTTAAAATGAATTAAATATTGAGGAAAAATAAAAAATAAAACTTTACCTTTAGTTTTTTATTTGATTTTACGAATAATATATTAACAATTTGCTCTCACTTGTTAGTTTACATTAAACTTCTCAATGTGATTTTTAATTTGACACTCATATTAAATATTTTTCGATTTCAAAATAATACAATAATTATTAAAAGAGTAATAATAAAATAGAAAAAATAACATTTTGATGTTATTAACAGTATAACACGGATGCCAATGCAATTAATGACAAATTAATGATACATGTTAAAATAATAATTTCTAAAATATTTAATATACTATTTTTCAGTAAAAAATTTCCAAATTTAGAAAGTTTTTTGGGCGGAAAACTATATGTGTAGTTCGGTGACGGGTATTCTACTTATATATATATATTAAGATTAAGGTTAAGATTAAGATTCACACACACACACTAATATTATGGTAAATACTAAATAATGATTGATATTTTTTTAATCAATTTTAATTTTATTATTAACACTAATATTTCATGAGTTCAATTAATATTTGTAGTTATCAATATTAATTTTTTTTATTTGTTGTTCTTATTATTATAAATTCTATGTGTAGCCATCAATATAAAAATTGTGTTTCAATTATTAATTGTCAAATCAATTGTTATCTTTATTATTAAAAATCATATTTACTGAAATATATATATGGTTGAAAAAAATGTGCTGCTTATAAATAATTTATATAAAAAATTATTGAACTAATAGTAATATTGAACAATTAATGCTTTGATTTCTTTTTACTTAATAATATTAATAGAATGATTAATATTTTTTAATCATTCTTAATTTTAATAAATTTGTAACGATTATAGGGTATAAGATTTTCAATATAATTTCGTGATCTCCAACTTTACTCGGTTGTCGTATCATGATAATTGCGAGATTTTTAAATTATTATTTTGAGTATTTGACTTTGGTTTTTTGAAAAAAAAAAAAAATTGTGAAAAAAAGATTTTTTAGCATGTATAGTTAAAAAGTAGTATGAAAAATTCTAAAAAATAATTTTTTAAAGAATGTGTGATTGAGAATGAATCTTCAAAAAAAATTATTTTTGAAAAATCAATTCCATATGGGCAAGTGATAAAGTATTATGTTTTGTGGATTAAACAACTGCACCGCTTTTATGAATCGAGATGCATAAATGATTTCTTAGTATATAAGTTAAATGTATTTGCGATTTACATTCATTAAAATTTAATTAAAACTAACATTTCGTGTTGCTTGATTTGCTACATTCATTTAAATATATGACTACGTGTATTTAATTTGTAATGTTAAAGTAAATATGAAATGAAATATTTATTTAGTAAATTTAAATATCAAATATTGTAATAAGATAGTTATTACAAATTCTAATAGTACTATTCGGATAGTGATAAATTATTTGTGATAATCTAGAAATTATATTTTGAAAAGATTAATTACATCAATAATCATTAAAATTGAATAGTTATGCAAATGTTCATTAAAGTTTTTTTTTAAATAGTAAGTTATTTAAATTCCAAACTTTTACAATTGTGACAACTAGTGTGTGTGTGTATATATATATATATATACCCTCATTTTTTTAAAACTCATTTTCAACTAACATTTCATTAATAAAATAATCTACATATAAATTTAAAAAAATAAAATAAAATTCATACTTTTTAACACTTCATTGTACCAAAATTTACTATTACAAAATACATTATTTGAAATAATGAGTCTTAAATAGGTACTTAAATATAAATTCTCCACAAAATTATTATTATTATTATTATTATTATGAAACTCATTTTTTAGATAATGAGGACTCAAACAAGGACTAAATATGCTCACAAGAGAAAAACGTAATACATATATAAAAGGAGAGTACTTCCCAAAAATAAAAATGAAGATGATGAAATAAGAACATTTATCAATCTATTTTTCTTTTTCTTTTCGTCTTAATAAAATTTTGAGCGTATATCAAAGATATATATATATTTACTTATTACAAATTCTATTTAAATATAATTTTTCTTTTTTATTTTAAGTTTTAAATCAATTCAAATTATAATATTTAAAGAAATTCCTGGAACAATAATTAAACATACAAAATCGTAAAAAAAAAAAAAAAAAAAAAGGTATGTGTTGTGTACCTTTTTTGTAATTAATTGTCTTTCTTCGTTTCTTATTTTTAATTTTTAATTAAATATTCATTTCATATGTTAACATATAAATTCAATATATGTGAGTAACAAATGATCGTGTATAGTACGGGTGAAACTAGTAGCAATAAATAAAACATACTCGTACCATCAGCACCAAATGAATTGGCAACTGACATTGGTATAATCAAAATGGCAGGAGCCATTTTTGACACAGTTGGATATTTGTGAGCTACAGATCTCCATCACAATATTCAATTGAAGTTCTAGTCCCAACCTACGACTGGCTCTTCTAAAAATGAATCTAATTCTGAGTTTCATGATTCAGATTTTCACCATATACCTACACCATGGTTCACAAAATCAGCGTAAAGGCTACATATAGCCTCCAAATAGCACCACTCATAAAGTCGATTCCAAATGAGCGCCGAAGACTTGTCTAGTGGCTACCATGATTTTGGGTAATAAAGTAAGGGTTTGCTTGATTCGGAACATTTTTCATGAAAAATGTAAGTCAAGGAAAAATTTCAACTTGTGTGTTTGATTGTGAATTTTTTCACGAAAAATATTTTCTAAGTACAACTATGTAAAATTTGTTTTGTCCAATTTTCCACCTTTTATTTTCTCATGATTGAAGTGGGAAAATAAAGCTTTCTCCTTTTCCATCTTTTATCAAATACGTATGTTTGATAGGCCAATATTTTTCATGTAAAATGAATTTTTCCATCCAATTCCCACTTCTGACTTGTTTGGTTGACAATATTTTTCATGTAACTGATTTTTCTTGGGTTACAACAATAGATTTTCCTTTTGTTGCGAACCACAATGGACTTGACGAGAAAATTCAAATATTCAACTCAAACTAGACTCTAAGTGCATGTGTGGAGGCTTCAAATAACAATATGAAATGTTGGAGAAGATTCACGGCTCAAACAAGTGATTAAGTCAAGAAACGAGTCAAGAATCAAATTGGAATCAAAAGATCACTAAGTGGCTGAAAAGAGAACCACGTGATCGCGCAGTGAAATTACCAGGCGATCGCACGACGTCGTCAAAATAAAGAAGGGGCTAAAACGATCAACCACACTGTAGCACGTGTTTCTAGGGTTTCTCAATTTTTATTGTTTTATTCCAATTTTAAGTATTTTATGTCTTGTCTTGTTTTATTTTGTTTTGTCTTGTGTCTTTATAGAAGTTAGACCTAGTTTTAGATCTTTTTGCCTATCTATATGTTATTTCCTTCATCGTAATAGTAAGTTCATGAGTTTAAAATATTTTTATTGAGTGATTCAATATACTAAATGTGAGGATTCCCTTTAAAATTTGAACTTATCAAAGTTTAACAATTTTTGTGGGGTTCAAAATCGAACTTATCAAAGGAATTGGACAACCTTTGTGACGTTCACCCATGTTGATTCTTGTTACCGCATCGTAATGGGTCTAAGGTTTAATATATCTTAGGTTTTTGCGTCGTGAGGTTCTGGTCTTCATGTTATCATTCATCCCAACCTGAATTTGTAACTTTCCAGAGGTTTCAATTACTATTCCGCGAGTTCGTCGTGTTCTCGGTACGGGTCCACATCACCTGTTTTCAAGCAATTCTAGTTTTTTCTAAAGTTGTGGGAATTGATTTTCTTGGTAAAATGGAATTCACTTTATTCTTGTATGTTGGTCCCCAACTTTTTGATTGGCCTGATTTTATATTTTTTTCTTCTTCCAAATTTGATCCTTCAACTTTCAATTGGATCTAATTGATCCCTAGTCAAACTCAATCTTCATTATTTGATTCTATTCAACTTTTGAATACCTGTAATTTAGTTATTCAACTTTGTAAATATTACAATTTAGCTCATTTTTCACCATTTTCATCTATTTTTATGTTAATTGTTTATTAAATAATTTATTATTACATAACATCTTCATCAATCAAATTACATAAAAAATATTATCAATCAAATACCAAAATATGAAATTCATTTTCTTTCCATCCAAATTACATCCTCATGAATTCAATTACCTGAAATTCGTTTTCTTTTCACCCAATTTCTAATTTGCAATCAAACTTACTATAATTGTTAAAGAAGAAGAATAATGAAATGTCATAGGAAGTGGGAAGAATGAGAGAAAGAAGAAGTGGGGAGCATTCTCTGTCAGGGCAATGCTAGGAGCCATTTCAAATTTTATTTTTCAATAATTCTAGGTAGGCATTTTTAAGGATATTTTTAAGTGACATTGTGACACATCGCACATTCATTGGATGGTGAAAAAATAAGTGGTGGGATAGTTATTTTTACCACTCAAATAATGTGTGATACGTTACAATGTCACTTAAGAATGTCCTTAAAAAATGTCTTTATTTTTTGGAGTGGATAGGGTGACGGTTGGGGTGTGGTTTGGTACATTTATCATCTTTTTTTGTACTACTTTTTCTTGTCAAATCATTTTAGTTAGAGCATCTCCCATCATTGGTAACTTAGATCTTCAATTTTGTCGAAATGATCTTCAATTGGGAAGTCTAAATCAACTTTCCCAAAAAAAGTATATTTAGATGAAAATTTGCTTCCAAGTTTACACCTTCCATGGTCACTTCTGTGTTGAAAAAGCGTACAGAGAAAGATGAATAGATGAATTGATATGGTTTTATACGGATAGTATAAATCCATATATATCCACATTTATGGGGATGTATCCATATATATCCATATATGGGGAAATATCAAGTCCGTTTTAAAATTAAAATTAGATTTTTAATTTCTTAACAAAATTTCAAAACTTTTAGATACATTTGTTCGTAATTTACATATAAATAATTACTTCCTAAAATAAAATAAATTAAGAAATTTACAAGCAATGATATTTGTGCAAATTAAAAAAAAATGAAATTTATAAGTTTTAATTTACAATTTGAGCAAGATTTTGGTTTAGATTCACTGTGATGTATATTGAGATGTAAAAATGATTTTCAGGATATTAATTTGCACCTAAAATTAAATAAGGACATCCAAGATATTTCAATTTCATAAAAGGGTAAAAAATTCTTACAATGACAATTTTGTCAAAATTATTAAAATTGACATTTTTGTAAGGGAAAATATATTGACACCACACTTTTTGTTATCCACACCACATTTTAATTACAATGAAGATCCCTAATTTTTCCTTATTTTACATTTATCCCGCTAAATTTTTTTTATAATTTTTTTATCAACTTTTTATTAATTTTCACATCTCGTCTTTAAAGACGATTTTCGTTCAAAATATTTGTTATGATTGCGAAAAATATTTATTTATCTCTCATATGTTTAAATAATCAACATAAATAACTAATACAAAAATTAAACAAAATATTTGCACATCTTTTCAGTGCAAATTAGCAGAATATTTGAAAAGAAATCGTGGTTAAAAACAAAATATGTTAATTAATTGAATGTTATGAATAATAATGCAATTAAAAAAAAAAGTTGAGGACACAAAAGCAAAAGTAAACAAACAATGAAGATCTTTCTTGCAATTAAAATGTGGTGTAGAAATAAAAAAGATGACATGCGGTGCAATTTCCTCATTCTATTTTACCATATAAAAAGTAAATTGCATCTAAGTCCCAAATCTCTCAATTTAATAAAATAAGTCACATTCTTCACCAAATCAACCAGAAATCATCAACACCATCCTTTGGTAATTCCCACCATGTCCCCTGCCCTTTCCCCGCCATCAATATCTCTTCCTCCCCCATCTATACAAAATTTTGTTATGACCTTCAACAAGAATATTTACACGATTTCAAGCTTAAACTATCCAAAAGATTAACAATTAAGCACAAATCGACATTCTTTATTTCAATGAGAAAATAACAAAAACAAACGATAAATTATTTTGAAGCAAATTGATTTTGGTTTTATTGTTAAGTTTCATTTGATTTACTTTCATTGATTTCTTTGGTACTATTTGAATGAGCCTTGAAGGAAGAATGAAGAGTAGAGAGTAGAAAAGAACCGAAGAAAACAATGAAGAAGAAAACAATGAGGTCTCTTGATGAAAATGTTAGAAAATTTTATTACAGATAATAATTTATCTATAATCTAAATAATCATCATGTTGGAATTATCAAGAATTAAATAACTGAAGCGGAAGCGTACCTTAATCAAACGTGATTCAACAATAAACGATTCGACGTTTGGATCTTCTAAATCGATACGTAGTCCTTATTATCTCTCTGATGATGGGATGTCAGACAAGATGAACAGTACGTAGGATTCAGGGACCATAACCGACTTTATATATTGAATTGCCAATTAACCTAATCCGGCCCATCATGAATTAGGTAATGGCCTGGTATCTACACATAAAAGCCCATACATTTAATTAGATGCATTAAAGCCCGATGTTTATTAAATCCTTATTAGATCACTTTAATTGGGCTTAACCAAATTGATAGCCTTTTATTGAATACACAATAATTCACATATAAACCCACATGATTGATTAAAATCCTTACAATCTCCCACTTGGGCTATATGTGTAACCTTACAATTGTGTATCAATCATAACCTTATGAGTACTCAGAATTTTGCTATCATTACTGAATGCATCCCCAAAACAATCCGGTCCATCAATTATATCAACATAGGATCAAAGCGGCTTTCGCTACATTAATCGTAACTAAACCTTCAATGGTCACGTATATCGATATAACTGAATGACATGAATCAAGTATGGATGTGTAGCATGGAAATTACATGTAATGTGATCTTCAACATGCCTATTTCCAACTGGTCCAACTTTAGTGAGATCATCCTTAAACAAGTTCAGAGATAATAAACCTGAAACCTTACAGCTGTAAACAACTTTAACTTTAAACTGTATCCAAAAGGACAGTAAATGTGTCTAATGCACCCAAAATACAAACTCCCACTGAAACCGAATATCCTTAAGAAATACAATACCCATATGAGTAATGTACTCATGAAAGACCTTGGGTTGTAATACTTTAGTAAGCGGATCCGCAATTATGGAGTTTGTCTCAATGTGCTCTTATTGACACATGTCCACTCTGAACTGTATCCTTCACAACCAGGAACTTATGTCAATGTATTTTGACTTAGTTGAGCTCCTGTTGTTACTGGAATATAAATCTGCTGAGTTATTGTCACAATATAACTTTAGTGGTCTTTCTTTACCGTACAGAATACGCAGCCCAGTGACAAAATTTCGCAGTTATATTCCATAATTAGATGCCCCCAAAATTGCTACAAACTGTGCTGCCAAGTGAAAGAAGTTAAAGTGTCTGTTAAGCACTCCATCCGGAAATAGCTCCTCCAACCAGCAGATAAATGTAGCCTTATGTGGATCTTTTACTTTCTTGGCATCTAGAAAAAATCGGAATCATAATACCATATGATCTCCAACTGATCCGATTTTCTGTATGTGAGCATGTAATCTTTTGTTCTCTTTAAATACTTTATAACCCATGTTTGGCTGCTTTCCAAATGATCCATCACAGGGTTACTTAAATATCTCCTTAGTATCCCAATAACGTATGCAATATACGAACGCATACAAATTTGAGCACACATCAGACTTTCTATAGCTTAACTATATAGGATCCTCTGCATTTCTTTAACTTCAAGATAACTTTTTGGGCATTAGTTGAGACTAAATTGTCTCCCTTAGCGATAGGGCTGTCCCCTGATTTACTGTCTTGCATGCCAAACCTCTTAAATACTTTATCGATATAGCCCTTTTGTGACAATTCAAGAATACCCCGAGAACAATCCCGGTGTATCTGAATTCCTAATACAAAAGAGACGTCACCAAGTTTTTTAATCTCAAAATTCCTTGACAAAAAATCTCATAATTTTATGTGACATACCTATATCATTAGTGGCAAGCAATAATCAACATATAAAACCAGGACAATATACTTACTCCCACTGAACTTGTAATACATACAATTATCAACAACATTAATCTCAAAACCAAATGAGATAATTGTTTGATGAGATTTGTATTACCCTTAACGGGAAGCTGGCTTGAGTACACAATGAATTTCTTTAATTTGCAAACCATTTCATCAATGTCTCCATTGAGAAACGTCGTCTTTACATCCATTTGATGTAACTCGAGGTCAAAAGTGCAACAACCTAACTTTCCTGAAAGAGTCTTTCGTAGAAACCAAAGGGAAAGTCTCTTTATAATCAATGCCATCATTCTATGTAAAGCCCTTAGATACAAGACGAACTTTATATCTTTCCACATTACCTTTCGAATCCCCTTTGGTTTAAAAATCCATTTAAGACCAATGGGCTTCGCACCTTCTGGTAATGGGGCAAGATCCCAAACTTTATTGTCTTGCATATGCTTATACTCCTTATTTATGACATCAATCCACTTTTGAGAGTTAGAACCCTGCACGGCTTGATGGAATTGATTGGACCATCTTCCACCATTCCATTATTTTCCTTATGTTCTTGGAGAAATGCTATTTAATTATCCGGAATAGCATTTTTCCCTTTCTCTCGTGGATCTCCTTAATGACTTTAATTATTGAGGTTGTTGAGTTTGTACTTCTGAAATTTACCTTATTTTGGATGGGAGGTTCTTCAACATTGTCTAATTGAGGTTCCGAATATGCTTCTTGATCAATGACATGCATAGAAACTTGCACATTGTCAAAAGCAATAGTAAGAATCGAAACCGATCCTTCCTCAACTTCTTCCTTTAAAGACAATATATTAACCTTATTTCTCCCCCCAAACTCAACATCCTCAAAAAATGTTGCATTTCCCGTTTCAAAATTTGACTTAAGTGTGGGATCATAAAATTATTAGCCCCTCGATCGCTCAGAATAACCAATAAAGCAGCTGCTAACTGTTTTGGAGTCCAATTTCTATATGTGGCCTATAAAGCCTAGCCTTAGCTGGACATCCCCAAATGTAGAAATGCTTTGGACTAAGCTTTAAGCCTGTCAAAAGCTCATAAAAGGTTTTAGCAGCAGATTTAGTTGGTAATATGTACGATCTTTCTTTAAATGTCCAGATTTCTGACAAAAGAAACAACCCTTAATGTGTTTATGTGGTTTCTCTTGTTCTGAACCCTTAACAACTTTATTTTCTTTATTTCTTTTATTGCCCTTATCTTTAGAGGTGTTTGCCAAGTGAACACTTTCAGTTCTGTCCTACTTCAACTTTTCTTCCTCTTGCACACAAAATAGAATGAACTCATTTAGAGTTCATTTCTCCCCTTTAACAGTTATAATTGACCTTAAATTAACTGTATTGTGCAGGAAGTAATATCAATACCAAATGCACGAGCAAGTCATTAGACAAGTCGAGTTTTAGTTCCTTAAGTTTTGAAGCAGTGTGAGACATCTATATGATGTACTCCCTTATTTTCCCATTGCCTTTATACTTTATTGAAATCAAGCTTTGCATAAGCGTACTTGTTTCAGCCTTATCGTTTTTCAAAAAAACATTTCTTAATTTCGGCAAGGAATTCATTGGCATCATTTACCTCCTTAGATACTATGCCACTAAAGGCTTCCGGAATGCCGCACTTAATGATCATGTGACTCACGTAATTTAAGCAATCCCACTTCTCAAAGTTCCTCATTTGATTAGATGAACTTTCATCCGTAAGAGGAGTAGGTTACTCAATCCTTAGTACAGGGTCTAGATCCATGCAGCCAACGAAAAGTTAATGTTCTTGTTTTGATCCTTGAAGTTTATTCCATAAATACAGGGATTAAATTTGAGCTTGTAGATATACTACTAGTAGAATTTGAAACCGAATAGAGAACACTTAAATAAAATAGCTCACATAAATACCTTATTATGCAAATCATATTTTCAAATAATGGTAGGGCCCATCACAAGATACCTAGCACAACATCAATATTTAGTCTTTGGACAGAAATATTGACTTGTAAGTGGTACTCTTGGTGTAGTAATCAAACACTGACAGCAAGACATGTCAACCAACAAACCTTTCTTTGGACCGATTTATTGATCACACGTAAAACCAAATAACCGTCACGTATTCATCACCACAAGTTCATGTGAAATTCGGGCCAAATATTGACCTTCCTTTGGGCCGATCAATATCCGCATGAGATAACACACAAACACCTAATTTTCCCTTAGTGTAGTGATCAAACACTGGCAATACGACATGTTAACCAATAAACATTTCTTTGGACCAATTTACTGGTCACACGTTAAACCAAATAATTGCCACGTGTTTATCACCACAGGTGCATGTGAAATTTGAGCCAAATATTGACCTTCCTTTGGGCCGATCAATATCCGCAATGAATAACACACACACAAATACCTTCTAATATTCAAAGTTAATTAATATCCACAAGAGAGGTTGCTTTGGCAACATGTTGCTTCAACTAGCTTACTTTCGAATATTATATCTCTTAAAAGATTCCGATGTACCAAGATTTGAAACTGAAATTCATTGATTTGCATCTATATTTGACTTTAGGATTTGAATTATATAATTCAAAACTTTAGAATAAAGCAATCCTTAAGTTAGGAGAGTCAATTGCAATATTCTTAAACCTTAGGTGGCCAATTATGTAAAATTTTAAGCTTGAAGGGTTTAAATTACAATTTTCCCAAAACTTTATTGGCCAATTTAGAGAAATTCTAAATTTTAGGTCCCAATTTGAAAGAAAAACAAATTTTAGAGGTCCAATATAGTGAATTTTCAATTTTTAAATGTTGATTTTTTTTATTTTTTTTTTTTGAAAATTTTCAAACTTTAGGAGCCAATTTAGCAAATTCCCAAACTTTAGGGACTTAATTTAAAAAAAATTCAAACTTTAAGGACCAATTTTGAAAATTTCCAAACTTTAGTGACTGAATTAGAAAATTTTCAAACTTTAGGGACCAAATTAAAGAATTTCAGAACTTTAGGTGCTGTATTAGAAAATTTTCAAACTTTAGGGACTAAAATGAAAATTTTCAAACTTTAAGGGACCAAATTAGAGAATTTTCAAGCTTTAGGGACCAATTTTGAAAATTCTCAAACATTAGGGGCTGAATTGAAAAATTTTCAACCTTCAGGGGCTGAATCATAAAATTTCATAACTTGAAGGGTCCTGACTTAACTAAATTATAACTTTAGGGGCTCAATTTATAAATTTCAGAACTTTAAGGGCCAACTTAAATAATTTCAAAACTGTAGGGGCTGGTTTTGTAAATTCAGAAGTCTGAAGGGCCAACTTAAAAGATTTTATAATCTTAGGGTTTTAAATAATATTTAAAACAAACCAGGAGGACCTAATATTAAATAAAGCCAAATTTCGTAATTGCAGACAAGCCCCTCAGAACTTCAAATTTCCAGCTGACGCCCCTGCCCTAAATAATCAGATTTCAGTAGTTAGGGTTTCGTATTAACCCTAACCGCCGCCATCGCCGTCCCCAGCCCTAAAGAACGAGGCGCCTACGCTGGCCCCGTTCATCGCCTGCAGCGCCATTACCGGCGCTGCACCCAAGAACCTGCGTCGCTGCGCGCGACGCGGTGTACCACCGCAACTCACATCGCGCGCGGCGACGCCCAAATCCGCCGCACGCCATTGAAATCCAACGCCGCGACGCGCGGTCTTGCTCCTCCGACCAGACGTCCTCAACCCTTAATTGATCTCCATCCACCGGCCACATTCGATTCAAACATAACCGAACCAAACCAAAACCAAAAATTCAACATCCCAAACTCGATTTTCACAGATTCAATTCCCAAACTTAATCACAATACACAAAACCCTGATTTTCGACCGCAATACAGAGTCCCATACTTCAACAGAAATCAATACCTTATTTCGAAAAATATATATACATATAGATTCTGTATATCATACCACAAAATAAATCAAAACCCAAATGTTTCAACAACCAAAATTTCACAAATTCATCGCATCTGTATACGCACGGCACTAAAGCAGTAAGCATTTTGAAACATTTACCATAAAATTCTTGATTTCAGTAGGCATGAATTTATATACATATAATGCTCAAGCAATGGCAGTCAAATGTGTATGTATGTATATGTATAATTCTCGCACAGAAGTTTTTGGTTTTGAAATCATGGTTTTGAAATCAGACAATTAGGTTTTACATATACACGTGCAAAATTGATCTGATAATTCAACACGATGTTGGCTCTGATACCACTTGTTAGAAAATTTTATTACAGATAATAATTTATCTATAATCTAAATAATCATCATGTTGGAATTATCAAGAATTAAATAACTGAAGCGGAAGCGTACCTTAATCAAACGTGATTCAACAATAAACGATTCGACGTTTGGATCTTCTAAATCGATACGTAGTCCTTATTATCTCTCTGATGATGGGATGTCAGACAAGATGAACAGTACGTAGGATTCAGGGACCATAACCGACTTTATATATTGAATTGCCAATTAACCTAATCCGGCCCATCATGAATTAGGTAATGACCTGGTATCTACACATAAAAGCCCATACATTTAATTAGATGCATTAAAGCCCGATGTTTATTAAATCCTTATTAGATCACTTTAATTGGGCTTAACCAAATTGATAGCCTTTTATTGAATACACAATAATTCACATATAAACCCACATGATTGATTAAAATCCTTACAGAAAACGATGTCGATTGGTTCAAAATAAGGACAAAAAAATGTCATATTCAAAATAATTAAGAAAATTTGCACTGATGGAGTTGAAGAGGTTTTGGAAGCCGGAGCAAGGATGGGGACATGGTGGTCGTGGGCGTTGTTGGTGGTAGATTTGATGAATAAGGTAGCTTATTTTACTAAATTGAAAGATTTGAGACTAAGGTGTAATTTACTTAATATGGTAAAATAATATGTAAAATGAAATAAAAGTTTAGTGGCGAGGTTGTATATAAGATAGTACAGAGATATGTGAGGATTTTTTAAAGTTCAGTAACATGTGAAAGACATTCGAAATACTACAATGGCATTTTAAGGTTAAGTGGTATTTGAGGGTCCTTTGACATAGTATAATGGCATTTGAGGGGTTTAGCTCTTTGTAGTCAATCATATAAATATGGAGATGTGTTGCATTTAGCTGATTACTTCTTCACTTTGATTGATTAAATTGTACATGTTCGGTTAGTTTTCTTGTTTTTGAGGGTTGAAGAGCACTATTAGTTGGTCATCTTATAGAGAAATCTCATGTTAGTCACTACTAACTCGATTTGCTTGTTGTTTCAAAATTTATTTTGATCTTAATTAACATCATTATAATTCCGTGGGTGCTTAATTTCCGCCATTCTCTCTCATTGGTGAAACTGAAAATTGTCCTTGATCTTTGAGTTTTTCAAAACTTCGCAGTATACTAAAAGAAAATGGACACAGATACATCATACATTGCTTATTTATTTATATTTTCTTATAATATAATTTTCTTATAATGCATAGATACAATAATAGTTGCAATTGAATTATCTTTTATCATCCAATGATTTATTAATTTGTATTTTTATGGAATATGTTTCGCATATTCCAATGCGTATTGTGAGAATAAAACCATAGCCCCTATCAAACGACTCGAACTTGCAATCTTCCACCACATCCATCCTCATCATTGCGAAAGAGAAAAAATAATAAGTTAACTTCAATTTTTGGAATCACATGACAAAAGTGTGCCCAATGGACGATCCAAATCCTAGGTGCAAGTTAACTATTGTGGAGTTGATTATGCATGTGGCACAAAAAATATGGTACAAGCACTTTGAGTAACCATTTGAACATTAATTATAAGAAGTATCTTGGTAGATTACCAGACAAGAATCAGAAAGCTCTATCTTTTGAAAAGATAATAAGAATGGTGGGAGCAACCTTATAGTTATTAGTCATGTATGGAAGAGTGCGGGGTTGTATGTGCAAAAATGGTAATATGTAATAATGGGTGTATTTCAGATGGCAAACATTTGCATTTGAGATGTTGTGCACACATTATCAACTTTATTGTTGGTGAGGGGTTGAGAGATGTGCATGATTTTATTGTTAATATTCGTAATACAATCAAATATGTTAAGTCTCCTTCTGGTAGGTACAACAAACTAAAGGAGTGTACGAGGCGAGAAAAGATTGAATGCAAATCTGTTGTGTTTTTTTATGTTCCAACTATATTAAATTCTATCTATTTGATGTTGGAAGACACTTTGAAATTTAAAAATATTTTTGATAGATTAGAAGATGATAATGCACAATACTTGAATTACATTCATGAAGATAATGCTGGTAGGAAAATGGGTGGGCCTCCTTCATATGTGCATTAGGAAAATGCTTCCGCGTTTGTCAAGTTCCTTAAAGAATTCTTTAATGTAACTTTGACTATTAATACTTCATTGCATGATAGTGTTTGTGCTTATCTTCATGAAATCTGCAATCTTTTCTTGGAGATTGATGAATGGAATTTAAGTAATGATTTGTTTATTAATGATATGGCATCTAACATGAAGAGGAAGTTTGATAAGTATTGAGATAAAATGGAGAATGTGAACCAACTTTTACTTATTGCTACTGTCTTTGATCCATGATACAAACTTAACTATGTTGAATATTGTTTTAGTGATCTTTATAAGGGTGATTAGGTTATTTGTGATATGAAACTAAGGTTTTGAAAGCCAATTTCGGGTGCATTTATTATTATAATTTGGGATGTGAATGAGTTAGTGAAAGTAGTTAAGTATCATTTGAGGGTTCTTGTTTTATGGGAAGTTCTTCATCTTCTACGAGTTATACTCGTCTTTCTAGGTTTTTAGAGAAGTAAGTAGTAAAATATTTTATCCAGGTAAAAAGTGACGTGGAGAGATACTTATCAGATTGATGGGTGTCGAATCCAACAAATAATAATATTTTCTTGCTCTCATAAAAATAATTTGTATTAGTGGTGAGCAATGTCGAATCCACAGAGATTGGTTAGATTTAATTCCTCAAGAAAATTAAAACAATAAATTAAAAACAAGGGGAGGTTTGAATTTTGAATGTGAAATCAATTTGTAAATAAATAAGTGCGAAATTAAAGTGATGAAAATATAAAGTTAAATAAATATTCAGCCCAATGCATAATCTCAGTATTGATTCACAGAATTGATCATGAATGCAAAAATAAAATCGTTTACTCATTTTCTAAATTGGTTATGGTCATTGATACGATCTAACAACCTATCTCTCCTTACTATCTCGATATTTAAGAGACGCTCGTTGATTATTTCTCTAATCAATAAACAACCTTAGATACGATCTTAGGATTTAATTTACCAATAGCATTAACCTCTAGAGAAACTACCAATTCTAACCAACAAATTCACACGTGCGATTCATTTAAGTTTGGTTATATATCTTCATAACATGAGTCAAAAATCAGTCTATAATCAATTATATTATTTGCCACTTGTATTAGAAAACCTAAACAATTACGGATTTAGATTCCTAATTGGCTGAGTGTCATTTTGACAATTAAAATAACGTGCACTTTGTATTAATCAATCAAAACAACAACTTCGATGCAAACAAAAGATATATAAGTAGAAAACAAATAAAAGAACAATTAAATTAATTAGATCTCACAATTTTTGGTGAATCAAAATTTCGAATATCCTTGAACTGGAATAATAAATTAGCTATCCATAAAAATTGAGAAAGAAAAATCAAACTAAGAGAAAAGAGAATGATGGAAAACCTAAGACCCTGAACAAGAAAAAAGGATCGAGAGTCCTTGTATGGAAAGACTCCTAGAGATAAGGAAGGATCTAGTTTCCTTCCTTTTATCAAAATCTAATTATTCTCTAAAATAATAAAAAATATATTAATTACATAAATAATCTCTCTAAATATTCATATTCCTTTAGAAAATAATTGTGGGTCCAATAGTAATATTTTCTCCATCCAAAAATCGCCCATATAAGTCAAGTTTTCTTGAAACAGTAAGGCGTGCCCACGCCTTATGCAAAGTCCTTCTCTAATTGTGCACCTTTTGATATTTCAACTTCATCTTTTCAATTTGTGATATTGAGTCCAATTTGATCTCAATTCTCCACCTAATCCACAAAACATAAAATATGATTAATATTCACAATTTAAGCATTTAAAATCAATGGAGTAAGAGGAAATATCACAAATTAAATAGGAATTACGCACTCTATCACAGATACTCGTAAAAGTATAGAGAACGAGGATTTTGATGTTCTTACTTGGTGGAAACTTAATAGAGGAAAGTATGATGTCTTGTCTAAATTAACGAGAGGTGTGTTGGCAATTCAAGTTTCAATTGTTGCTTCAGAAAGTGCATTTAGTACTCGATGAAGGATACTCGACTATTTTCGTTGTTCCTTAACTCCTAAAATGGTGGAGATCTTGGTATGCGCTCAAAATTGGTCGAAAGCTTCTCTGAACTTGGAATGTTCTTGCATTGAACACGTCGAGCATTACAACCAGTTTAATGAAGGTCTAATATGTTTTTTGACTTATTTTCAACGTAGTTTGATACGAAATTAATCATTTTTTGTAAAAGTTTTAGAATCAATGAATCCATAATCAACTCAAGATCATCAAGTGCACAGTGCTAATTGATGTGTTAATATGAGAATTGACTTTCGAAGAATTTGTTTTTCAGTTTATTTTTTCTTTCATTCTATTTTTGAAGGATTTGAAGTCTTGTTTACTAATTAGAAGAATTTTTGTCAACTTTTGTGCCTTTTTAATGAGCAAGTTTCTCTTTTTCTGACCAACACTTCTTTTATGCTTTTTTTTTATTATTATTATTTATTGTTGCTCAATTGGTGGAGGATATTGAATGAAATGTTTATTAATTGTTTAATTATTATTTTGATGATATTTTGATGATTGTATCATTAAATTATACGATGGGTGTGTTAATTTTATTTGGATGAATGTATTAATCTTGTTTGGATTACGATATTGCTTTTATTTGAATGATTGTATAAGTATTGATGCGGTTAGAGAGATTGTAAACTTATAATATTTTTAATTTTTCGTTTACATTTTCAGTTTGATGGTTGTATAATTATTTAACATTTTTATTTCAATATTTTAAGTGGTTAAATCGACTGTTTGATTGGGCCAATATTTTAATTTTAAAGTAGTTATACATGTTGTATATTTTTGGTTTGATTTGATTAATAAAAATGCATGTTTGTCAATTTTGTCAATTTGGGTCAAAGCCCAAACCCGACTAAGATTGGGTTGGATTGGGTTGGGTTGAGTTGTGTTTGGTTGATTTTTTATCAAACTGACCTAGTTGTCTCTATTCATATGTTCTCCATCAGAATGGTGTACATTTCCATAATTTTCATAATCTTGCAATGTGCAGTGATTTATAAAGAAGCTACTGAATCCATTACCTAAGAATCAATAGGACTATCAACGAACAAAAATAAAGCATCGTGTACATCTTCAGTCACGACATTAGCATTTTTTTTATTTCTTTCTTCCATCTTCTTTGATGCTCTGGAATTATTCAACATGTGACCAATCTTGCCAGAGTTCCAGCATTTCACTTTCTTTCCAAACCTGGACATGTTTCTACCATTCCTTCACTTCTTTACGTTACCTTTATAATTGGATTTTTTCTTGAACCTCCTAACTTTGTTCTCGACATTTATGGCAGAATTCGAAGTTGAGACTTCTCTTGGAACTCTTCTACAAACTTCCCGAGCAAGCCTTGTCATCGAATTTAATATCAACGGATACCAACTGATTGATGATTGTATTCAGTCAGTTGAGATGTTCTACTGATGAAGCACTTTCGGCTATCTTCAAATTAATAAAAAAATTTCATCGGAGGTACCTTATTACATGCATTGCTTCTCATACATATTGAGTTTCATCTTCGTCAAATCTATCGTGGTTTTCTCTACTGCCACGTTGTGATCAACGTTATTCGATAATGTCAATCAAATAACACTTAATACCTGACGATCAACGAATTTCAAGTCATCGTCACACGTTCTGGTCAGCTTATACTTTAGAAGTGGTTGGTGTAGCTTCTGAATGTACATATAATCCTCAATCTGCATCTTTCGTAATGCAAATTTCACACAATTAAACTTGAAAATCCCCAGCGACCCTCCTTATTTCTCAACCATTCCTTTCAATAAAAGACTGGCTTTGATACCAATTGTTGTGAAATATGAAGCCTAATTCTATTTTATCTAGAATAATTAATATCAAAGAAAGAAAAATAAATAATCAAGAGCACACAAGATTCATAGAGATTCAACTCAAAGTGAAACCACATTCTCGTCCGACAGCAGGAATTCACTATAATGAAAAAAAATGTTTACAAAAGAAAACAAACACATATATTCTCTATTTTTATGGATGTACAAATGCATAAGCATTGCACCTATTTATAAGATTGAATTGGGTAAATTTAAATTATATAATGACTTCAATTCTGTAATATACAATAATACAATCTTCTAAATAATCCATAGTTAGAATGCCTACTTCCCTTCCAACATCTATGATGACCTCACTGGGGAGTCGAATCTTGTAATGCCCTGAGAAATGTCAATAATTAGAATTGACAAATAGTTAGGTTCCAAAACTTAATACATTTCCATTTTTAATTCGTTGCACTTTTAGCTTATAAAAGAATAAACTAGATCTAGGCATTTTAACCGAAATCGAACCTCTCAAACCGAAATCGGAGGTTATGGTCCGGTTCCAAAAAATATATATTTGGAATCGGAATCGAAAATCGAAAATCAATTAGGTACGGATAGGTTGTTGAAACAGAACCATGGGTACCCAAGTAGAAACTATTTTTATATAGTTTTTTTTATTTTTTACAATTTATACACTAAGAAAAGAATAAATAACTTAAAAATCTAATTTAAGTGGTAATTTTTCTAAAACTCTAGACTAACACTAAAAAATCAAGACTTGCTCCTACTCTTTTACCTCTCTTCTCACTTTAGATTGTTGCATTTTATTGGTTAGTTTAATGATATTTGCAATTTGAGCTTTCTATGAATCAAAAGTTCAAGATCGGTTTGTGAATTAAGTTGATGAATTAAAGTTTTCATTTTTTATAATTCAGACTTTTATTTTCTTGCATTGTTTACAAACTTAAGTACTTTTTAAATTTTTTTATAATGCGTTACACTTAAATTTGATATATTCATAATTTGGATTGTAGTGTAAATTTTTTTATGATATCGAGTTCATTGTTCTCTATTTAAAATATAATTAATCTCCACTATTGAGTTAAGTAATTGAGCTTCTTAGCTTTATATTCTCCATTGCACAAATATTGTCGAGCAGTAACGTGTTGGTATACGTATCGAAACGATTTATATAAAAACATTTATTTAATGTGTAATATTATGGGTAGAACCGAACCCGAATCGGAACCGAAAGTTCGGATTTGTGTTTGGTTCTAATAATTACAAGGACCTGAATGGTTCCAATTTTGAAATACCTGAAGTATAATTGATGGTTCCGAGTATTGAAATACCTAGACCGACCCACCAGACACCCAGACCTAGAATAAACACATCCCATAAATTTCACAAATCAGACCAATTTAAATTTATTTATTCCTAGTTTACAAAATGATTTTAATTAAAAAAAAAAAAAACTGTAGCACAAGTTTAGAAGGTGCGCCACTTATATAGGCTCTGAGATTTATGATATTAAACATTGTTAATTAAGCCCCAAAAAATTGAACGTTGAACATTACTATTAATTAATTATAACTAGTTATTTTTATCCTTAATTATTGGGAGAAACAACTCGAAAAGTGGAGCATTTTATGCTAAGATGTCGCCATGAAATTGCTGTTCTATTTTTTAGCCTTGGACTCTGATCCCAAGTTTCAAACGCTAGATTAATTAAATAACTTTTAACTCTTGAAGTGAGTTAATTAATTTTGATTTTTAACCACTCGTACCAATTTATAATATAGGAAAAATGGCAGCACTCGTCTCGTCCTATTGATCAATTAGTAATTTTGGGTCCATAAGCAAGTTGAACTTCGGCAAATTTATCATTATTTTGTCGTCGGTCTTTTCTATACGACGAAAACTATCTTCGAAATCTAATATGTCCCACTTTTTGAAGCTAGACCTTATGATGATATATAATGTTGAAACTTGAGTACCAATGTGATAATGTTACGACCAAGTACCAACTTGATACTCGAGAAACATGTTAAAAATCGCAAGTGTAATTCTCTACAAAGTTATGTTAAATACGAAGAATTTTTTTATATACATACTGTTTGGTAAACGTTTTTTTTATTTATAAACAAATAATTTATTGTTCTGAAGATAAAATATGTGATTGAAAAGTGATTTATGAAAATATGTTCTTTATAAATTATTTATTGTTATCAAACACTACATTTTGTAATCGTGTATTCTTTATCTTCTTCGATAATGTCTAATCTCCCTAGTAAATCCTTCCATGTAAAGTTTCCCCGTCTGTAAATCAGATTTTCTTTTAAACCCAGTGTACAATTTATTTTATTTAAAAAAAACATTTTTTTAGGCAACACAATTTTCAAACCACTTTTCAATCACATATATTTTCTCTATCCACTTTTCAACCACACATTTTACCTCTAAAAAACTGTCGTATTTGTCCACGTGGAGTCTTGATTTGACGTGAAAATAACGTTAGCATATCGAAAATAAAACTCAAGTGCTATGTTCTTTAGCTCAATCATTACAATTTATAAATAACACGATTTCTCCGACAACTTTTTAATCACACTCATTTTCTTTCTTCACTTTTCAACAATATATTTTATCTCAAAATATAAATAAATCAATTTATAATTATAACATCGTACAAGTTTGTAATATCAGAAACTTACCTAACCCAAACGATAGTCGAGCAACCAACCAACCAACCAACCTGTTCTTTTGAAGTTTTGACAGTTTAAAATTCAAACATCAACAAAAACATTTTTTTCCTAATTTTATCAGAAAATAAGAGAGAAAAAGAAAAGGATCTTTTAACCTTGATCAGAAAAAGTATTAGCAGTACTGCAAATTTTTTGTTTTGCGCACATATTATTATAATAATAGAATTTATTTCTGAGTCTTGAAAAAGATATCTTGCTCCATGTTCCAATTAAGCATCAAGAATCTTTTTTATTTATAAATAACACAATTTTTTAAATCACTTTTCAGTCACACACATTTTCTCTATCCAATTTTTAACTATTACTTTTTACTTTAAAATCATAAATAAATAAGTTTATAAACAAAACAGTGTTACCAAGAATCCCTGTGGTAAATGAATAAATTACACAATTTCTCAAATTACTTTCTAACCACACACATTTTTCCTCTCCAATTTTTAACTATTACTTTTACCTCAAAATTATAAATAAACTAGTTTATAAATGAAATAATATACCAAACAAAGACATAACACACACATATATATACATTCACAATCTCATCCACAATTTTGTGGCCCCCGTCCCTATGTGAGGTATTGTCATCTACATTGTAGATGAGATTGTGAAAATAGACTTATTCAACACATATACATACATATACATATATATACATATATATATATATATATATATATATATATATATATATAATTGTATTTTTCCTCAGTTTCTGGTTCATGAATATTCTGCAGATATTAACAGGACCACAATATTTCACCCCCAGAATTGTTGCCATCGACTGATCCAATTTGAATTCCAAGGAAAAAAAATCGCACCCATTAATGCTAATATTGATGTAATAATTGTTGTATATTTAGTATGTTGTGCATTTGTCCTATGGTTCATTTCAAAAAGAAAAGAAATAACTACATGCATTCAAATTCTAGGTTCACAAGAGAGCCCGGGGAAATGTCGAAGGCGATTCAAAATTGCATCAAACAAGAATCACGTAACGTTGACTAGTTTTTCACTCGTTTATGAAATTTTGTATGAAAATTTATGTTTGAAAAACTGTTTATAAATGGTTGTTTATAAATATCTATACATATATAATACTCCTTCCGTCCCCAAAAGATAGTCTTGTATACTATTTTTGTCTGTCCCAAAAAGATAGTCATGTTTCCATATTGAGCATGCATTAAATTTTTCATTTTCACATATACCCTTATTTAATGTATCTTGGTACAATGCACATCAACTACTTAACTATTGCATTTTCAATTTTTTTGTTGGAAAACCTAAAACAATAAGTAAGGGATAAATGGTATAAATGGAAAATATTGATAACATTTAATACCCTAACTATACTAACTATCATTTCTTAATCCGTGTGAAAATAACCATATGACTATCTTTTTAGGACGGATGTAGTAATAGAATAACCGTTATTATTTTACGCACATAGTTTTCCGTCCATTTTTATATGTCATTTTAGGAAATTTCTTATTTTTATCAATTTATTTTAATACATAAATTAGAAATGTTCAATTAATGCATGTAATAAATGATTTATGAATTTGTGAAAAAAATATCTATAAAAAGTCCAATTATAATTATTTTTTTTCCTTTTGATAATTATTGCATTATTTTTAAGTCGAAAAATATGCAACATGAGTGTCAAATTCAAGATCTCAACGAGAAATTTAATACAAACTAAGAAATTAGAGCAAACTCTAAACATATCATTCATAAAATCGTTTTAAATATAAAATGTAAAAGTTTACTTATACATTTTACTTTTTCCAACATCCAATCTTTCTAATTTATCTCATTTAAGTCCTAAAATGATATCTATAATTTCTTACTTAAATTCAATTTGACCTAAATGATTAATTTTTAATCTTTTTCTTATCGACAAAAATAATAAATATTAGATCTTTCTAAATAAACTCAATTAAATCATTTCTATACGAATAAGTGATAAAGTATGTGCAATTGTGGAAAATGAGTTTTCAAAAATATGTGGTTGATAATGAACATTGAAAAAAATTATTTTCGAAGAATCAATTCTATACGAATAAGTGATAAAATCTTATATCTTATGAGTTAAACTCTCATTTATAAATTGAGATGTATAGACGATTTTTTGTTTATAAAGTTAATTATATTTGTAAAATTTATTCAGTAAAATTTAATTAAAATTTGTATTCAATATTATTTATTTGTTACATTCATTTAAATATAGAACTGTGTAAAAGTTTGTCACATGTAAGTTTAACAAATTTCAACATTTAATTTGACTTTGAGCAATTTTTTTGTTTTTTAAAATATTTGGTAAATTTTGTTCATAGTATCACTAGTACAGAAACAGTCTTTCGCGTCGGTTATTTAAGAGAATAGGCGTCGATTTTTGAGGCGACGCGTATGAAGCAGACGCGTAAAGTGAAGACTTTACGCGTCGGTTGTAAAACGATGCGTAAAGGCTATCTTTACGCTTCGGTTTTCGTCGATTTTGGATTACAACCGACGCCTAAAGTTTACTGACCCAAACCACTACAGGCCATGGCCTGCATTGGCCTGGACGTCACCTGTAATGACCCAGGCCACTGCAGGTCATGGCCTGCAATGATCTAGATGTCACCTGCAATGACCTGGATGTCACCTGCAATGATCCAGATCACTGCAGGTCATGACCTGCAATCACCTAAACGTGGACTGAACATTTTCCACATGCACATCACCAAATATGTATATAATCGACATAATTAAAATAATGTTAAATAAATGAGAAATAATTATATTTGTGAATTTTCTACATCCAGGAAACAAAGTCTTCTCAGAATCATTGAACAAGCTATCAAACACATGAGGCTTTTCAATGAATTCCCCTTGTATATCACGCATCATTTCGTCTATCATATCATTATTGTCATTTTCCACATCATTCTCATCAATATTACCTAAATTATTCTCCTGCAGTCCACCTTCATCGTCACTAGTGCATGTCCTAGAAAGCATACTCTCACCATGCCATATCCATCGTTTATAACCTTCTTTAAACCCACGACGAATCAAATGACTCTTCACTTGCTCAAAACTACGAAACTTTCTCAAATTCTTACAATCACAACAAGGACACAAAATCATTGCTTCACCTTTCTCTCTCATGTGTTCGTCCGCACATTTCATAAACTCTTCAACTTCTTTCACATATTCATGTGTATTACGCCTACCGTACATCCAATCTCGATCCATATCTAATAACCTATATGCGAAGATATAATTAAAAAAATATTACTTTTGAGTGAATATTTGTAATGATAGTTATATACTTGAACCAACTATATATTAATAATTGAAATCACATGCATACGATAATTTATTACGTTGAATACTTCATAATTTTACTAGTATATTTTGTTTAGTTATTTATTTAGTATGGTTAATTCTATGATAGTGAAAATCACCTATAATTACTATTATCTTCATTTTTTATTTGTAAAATCCTACAGTAATTTCGGAAGAGTCTCCCCTATAAGTTGAACTTACCTAACCTGTAGGAGGAATCAAAATGCCACAATACAACAAAAATGTTCAACCTTCACATATTCACTACTCAAACACAATAAATCAAACTTCAACATCATCAACCACTCCAAAATCAATTCTTAATTCCTAAAATGCTCAAAGTATGATTTCATAACCTAACATTCCATGCATAATTTCAATATAATTCAAATTATATCAATTAACTATTTTCAATACCAAAATTATAACATATATATATATATATATATATATATATATATATATATATATATATATAATTCACATTTTTATACATCCAAATATATATATACATATATATATAATAATTCACATTTATTTATATATATATATAAACACACACATATATACATATATATACACATACTGATATATATATATATATATATATATATATATATATATATATATATATATATATATATATATATATGCACATATACACACATATATATATACACACAAACACATATAGATCTACTTATATATATATATATATATATATATATATATATATATATATATATATATATATATACACGCACACACACACACACACACACATATAAGAGTAAAATTCTTACGAGATGGAGGCGGGTTCGTGGTGGGGTCACGGTGTTGGTGGCGTCGTGGTGTTGGTGGAGGCACGGTGGTGATGGCTTCGCGATGTTGAAGTGTTGAGAGAGAGTGAGAGAGAGATATGCGCGGTCGGGAATGAAATCGCGCGAATTTTTGAAAAATATATTAAAGGGTTTAGGCGTCGGTTCTCGAAGAACCGACGCGTAAACTTCCGGTTCAGGCGTCGGTTCTTCATGAACCGACGCCTGAACCGGAAGTTTACGCGTCGGTTCACCGGTTCTCAAAGAACCGACGTCTAAACCCTTTTTTTCTGCGTTTTTCTACTAGTGTATATTTGTTTTTTTACATGTAATGAAATGAAATATTTGTTTAATACTTCCTCCATCTCACATAGATAGGCTTGTTTTCCTTTTTTGTCCGTCCCACAAAGATATGTCACTTTCCTTTTGGAGAGTATATTAATGTCTTCATTTTATAATATATCCCTATTTAATATACATTGTTATCAACAAATATGAACAACTCATTATTTAATATAGGGGTATATTAGGTAGAATATAGATAAATTTATAGTTCCAACATATATTAATTATGTTTTCTTAATCCGTGTGAAAATAGAAGTAAGTCTATCTTTGTGTGATGGATGGAGTATATTTAAATATAAATTATTGCTTTAAGATAGTTAGTAAAAAATCTTATAGTGTTATACGGGGAGTCGATAAATTAATTCTGTAAATGTATATTAACTTCTTTATTTCATTTTACGATTTGAAAATTGTAAAAATTTCAACTTTTAGAAATCAAGAACCATAAGCTCAACTTCAGCCATCAAATCAAAATTTTAAGTACAGAATAATTCACATGTCCATATCTTACTTCTTCTAAATAGACAAAGCCTATGTTTGGTAAATGGTGTATAAACCCATTTATGACCGCTCTAATTTTTAATACAACTTTTTGACCATACATTTTTTCTCTCTCCAATTTTTAACACTAAAATCACCTCAAGATTGCGCAATAAACTGATTATAATCAGTTTACTGCCTCTGAACAATAGCTAAGAAAACTAAAGAATGAACAATTAACTGTTAAAAGAAATATACAAGTCGCAATTTTATATTTTACTTTTTAAAGTATTTTTCATTATAAATGAATGCACAATTTATGTCGGGCATTGTACCTTTACAACTTATTGAATAAATAATAGTCAATTATATCTTCTATGCATCATACGGGTGTGATTACTAGTTATTTATAAATAACGACATGTCAACATTTCGCTAGTCTATTTTTTAAAAAGGTAAAAATTGGTAACAAGAATTTTTGACCAACTGAAATTGTTTACTTTTAAAAAATACCAATAAAATGTTGTCACGTGGACTATATAAACAAATTTTATAAATAAAATGGTGTTCAATATGAATCAAGCAAAAAAGAAAAAAAATCGGTTGAGAATAGCATTGGTTTGCAAAAGAGTATAAAAATCGAGAAGGGTTATTGATGTCGAAGCAAGTTTCAAAATTCTATCAACATTCACGATTAGAGAATCAGAGATCAGAGATGTATGGGGTCAAGTGATTTTTTGGACCTCAACCGGTTATTGTTGATTCAAGGGTACGAAAAGAGGACGCCCTACAACCAATATAGAAAATTGAACATAATAAAAAATCTAAAAAAAAAACATGGGATTCAGCATGATATAGATTGAACATTAAAAGATTTCCTACCAACAAGGCTCATTGTTTATATACAAACAGTAATTACTACAGTACTTAAATCAGAAAACTGTATTATGCATGATGGAGAAATAGATTTGTTCTAGCAATCAGCACAAAAAAAAAAAAAAAAAAAAAAAAAAAAAGAAGATAATTTTCATAATCAAAATAAAAAACTGTTATCTTCAACTGGCCACCAAATTCTTTAAAGTTTTTTCTTTAACAGTTAAGCATCTAGAGGCAAGACTGTGTTTGAACTGGACCCCTGCTGAGCAATGACTGATTCAGATGAAGCGGTGTCAACATTTCTCTCGTTGATCTGATCTTCATGTTCTAATGATGAAGATAAACAAGGACTAGTTGAGGAATTTGTAGAAGAAGAAAATGAAAAGGGAGAAGTGAAAGAATATTGATTTGCAGAAGAAGAAGATGAACAGTGTTCATCATGATCCTTAGAAGAAGAAGCCACAAATTCAAGATGAACCAACAAATCAACAAAAGCTCCTACAATATACCCATGATTTTTCTTGGAATTAACTCTCAAATAGCAAGTTAAAAGTTGTTCAAGACATTCCCAATTCTTCAATCCATAAGCCTCCACCATTTCCTCCATTGATAATCTGAAATCCACACAGGGATCCCTGGATTCCATAGCCACCATCACTGTACTTTCTTTATAAGGAAAAGATTCATCAGTTTTGGCTTCTTCCAGGATTGAACTCGTCTCTCCTGGCTCAAAAAACAACCTATCTGATCTTAAATCTCGAATCACCATCTCGATATTGGACTCATCATTTCTTGATGCACATGAAAAACTTTCGTTGCTAATGCTGATCAAAACTGAATCTGGGGTACTGTCAACAATTTCTTCAATGGTGGTTTGTTCAAGGTAGGCTGAATTCATAGTCTTGAATATCTGGTTCTTGTCAGCTCGAAACGAAAGCGTCTTTGGGTTGTTGACACAAGTTTGCCATGGCCAAGAAGAACTGGTGGCACCGGCGCCGGCGCCGGCGGTTTCGGTGGCTTTGATAAGAAAAGGAAATTTAAGTTTTTTGCCCATTAGGTGGGTGGAGGTGGGGGTTGAAGTGAGATTTTAGAATAAATATGATTTGAAATTTGTGTGTATATTTTATTGTTTGAGCATTAAAAGCTTCGATAGGGTGATTCAATGGAAAAAAATTTTACATGATGGGGTCTATACTATTTCAAAATAAGGATAGAAAATGTTCCTCTGAAAACATGAGAGTTTATTTGGGCATTTTTTTTTTTTTTTTTTAAACTTGAATTTTTAAAGCAAAACAAGTAACTTAAAAACTCTTTCAACTAATCACTTTTAAGTATTTAGGTTTAGGGGACATAAAACTATGAGTTATACAAAATCTCAACTCTATATGCTCTTGTTTGACCACTATTATTTGGGAAATAATGTGATTTTGAATATTTTTTAGAGGGTGTATGGTTAAAATGTTTGAAAAATAAAAAATAGTAGACTTGACTTAAATGAATGGTTGAGATTGAGTTTTGAATAAATTTAATTTTCAAAAAATGGGAGCCAAGAGAAGCTAAATAAAAGATGTTGTTTACGTTAAAGATCCAATGCATGATACTTGTATTTAAATAGAAAGTTTGTTACACTCTCATACCATATTTGAATTGATTAAAGTATATATTAAACAAAATAAGAGGAAAAAAATAATAAATATTTATTGGAAAAAATAAAATAAAATGTCAAAATAGATAACGATCTCTCTAAATTTAAAGATGTTCTAAAAACGATAGTCGTTTAATAAATCTTCTTAAATTTTGACGCCAAGTTGCTAGTAGTCATGCGCTAATTTTGTTAAAATTTGAAGTCGTGTGATCAATAATCGTTATAAATCTTCTTAAATTTTGGCATTGCCCCGCTACACACAGATAGAGTTGAGATTTTGTCTAACTCATAGTTTTATGTCCCCTAAACCTAAATACTTAAAAGTGATTAGTTGAAAGAGTTTTTAAGTTACTTGTTTTGCTTTAAAAATTCAAGTTTAATAAAAAATAATAATAATAATAAAAATGCCCAAATAAACTCTCATGTTTTCAGAGGAACATTTTCTATCCTTATTTTGAAATAGTACAGGCCCTATTTGGCCTTCATTTTTCAAAACAAAATTTATTCAACACTCAATTTCAACCATCCATTTTAGTCAAACTTACCATTTTTTACTTTTCAAACATATTTTAACCACACATTCTCTCAAAAATACTATTTACAATCATAATTTTTCCAAAAAATGGGAGCCAAACACGTGCTTTATATTGTTCACGATGAGCAACATATCTGCACCTTAAATATCACCCACCTACCAAGTGGCAGGTGTCAAGTTTCTCCTTATTTTTCCATAACATAATACAGGACTATAAAAGGATACAAGATGAGGCTATTCTGGGTAATACAAAATCTAAGGCTAGACTGCTGGTGGATCCTTTAAGGAAGGGATTTTACAATAAAGGATTCCTATAATTAAGTTGATTTGTTCCTAATTTTACAGCTCACTCCAACACTCCTCCTCACATTGGTGCATAGATGTCTCTCATGCCCAACTTGTCAAGTGAGGTGTGAAAATTTCTGCTAGACACTGCTTTTGTGAGAACGTCCGCTAACTGATCTTCAAACTTGACAAATGGGAACTGAATAATTTTCTCTTCAAGGTTCTGTTTAATGAAGTGTCGATCAACCTCAACATGTTTGGTCCGATCATGTTGAACAGGGTTATGAGAGATGTCAATGGCTGCTTTATTGTCACAAAACAAGTTCATTTCTGAGTTGGGAGCAAAACCTATCTCAGTCAGTAACCTTCTAAGCCAGAGAAGTTCGCATAGGCCTTTAGCCATTCCTTGATATTCTGCTTCCGCACTAGATAATGTTACTACTTTCTGTTTCTTACTCCTCCATGTAACAAGATTGCCTCCTACAAACATGAAATAGCATGAGGTTGACTTCCTGTCTGAAACACTTCCTGCCCAGTCAGCATCGGTGTAGCCTTCAACCTTTAAATGATCATTTTTGGAGAACATTAGTCCTTTTACAGGAGAGGACTTTAAGTACCTTAGAATTCTAATTACTGCATTCATATGATCTTCACTAGGACAGTGCATGAATTAGCTCACTATACTCACAGCATAAGCTATATCCGGTCAAGTATGTGACAAGTAAATGAGCTTGCCAACTGTCCATTGATACCTTTATTTTTCAGTAGGCACTTGATTAGTATATTCCCCAAGTTTATGATTTTGAACAATGGGAGTATCGGCTGGTTTACATTCCAGCAACCCCACATCTGACAGCAAGTCTAATACATATTTTCTTTGAGATAAAAATATGCCATGTCTCGATCTAGACACTTCAATCCCCAGGAAGTACTTGAGTCCTCTTAAGTTCTTCATTTCAAAGTCAGCTGATAGTTGTTCTTGGAGTCTAGAAATTTCTGCTTTGTCATTACCCGTAATGTCATCTACGTAAACAATTAGTACAGTCACTTTTCCAGATCGGTGTTTTAGGAAAAGAGTATGGTCCGAGTTACTCTGTTGAAAACCATAGTTTTTCATGGCTACACTGAAACGTCCAAACCATGCGCGGGGTGATTGTTTCAACCCGTACAAGGCTTTTTTTAGTTTACATACAACCTTGTTTTCTGAAGTTCCCGAGTACCCTGGTGGAATATCCATGAAAACTTCCTCTTCTATATTGCCATGGAGGAATGCGTTCTTTACGTCAAATTGGTGTAAAGGCCAATCTAAATTTGCAGCTAGAGATAGCAAAACTCTCACGGTATTTAGTTTTTCTACTGGTGAGAAAGTTTCTTGGTAATCTATACCATACGTCTGTGTATATCCTTTTGCCACGAGCCTTGCTGTGTACCGATCAAGTGATCCATCAGCATTGTGTTTAATAGAGAAGACCAATTTACACCCCACTGTCTTCTTTCCTTTAGGTAGTGAAATTAGACTCCATGTTTCATTTTTCTGCAATGCCTTCAATTCCTCCTTTATTGCTTGACACCATTTTGGATCAGAAAATGCCTCTTCAACATTCCTGGGAATATAGCTCGAAGATAGTTGATGTGCAAAGGCCTTGAGTGGTTTGGATAGCCTATGAGTAGACACATAATTGGCTATTAGGTACTTGGATCTTCTATCTTTCATTTCTAGAGAGTATCGGTTTGGTGGTTTGCCACGATTGTGCCTATCAGGTAATACATATTGCACAGTTTCATTCAAATTATTAGTGACTGAGGCTATGGTAGGAGAACTTACCTCAGTGATATTATCAGGAGAGGGGCTTGCAGGTACTAAAGAGTGGGGATCTTCATTTCCTGTCAATTCATTTGAGGCTCTATCACTTGCAGGTGCAGGAGCTTCATTACATTCCACATTCTCAGACTCAACTGATATTGGTTCATTCATATCCACCACTAGAGAACTCTCAACATTCGGCCTTGTTTTAGTGTTTCCATCATTAGGATGCTCTGAGTCGTATTCGGGTTGTGCTCGTTCAAAGTTCCTGTCAATTCATTTGAGGCTCTATCACTTGCAGGTGCAGGAGCTTCATTACATTCCACATTCTCATACTCAACTAATATTGGTTCATTCATATCCACCACTGGAGAACTCTCAACATTCAGCCTTGTTTCAGTGTTTCCATCATTAGGCTGCTCTGAGTCGCATTTTGGTTGTGCTTGTTCAAAGTTTGGCCATGCAGTTGCCAACCAACTCAACTATTCCTTTTCACCTCGAGGCTCCCCCTGAAGAGATGATTTGGTTGTTGGGGATGGAAAGAAGGTGTCTGACTCAAGAAATGTGACATCCATGGTGATGTAAATATGTTTGGTGATGGGGGTCATAACACCTATAACCTTTCTTATGCAAAGCATACCCCAAGAAAAGACATCGGATTGGGCAAGGATCCAACTTGGTGCGTAGGTTCTTATGGAGATGAGAAAATGCAACGCAGCCAAACAGTCGAGGGGGAAGCATTAATACACCAGGTAAGGAAACATGGTTTTAAAGTTTATGTAAGGGAGTCTTAAAATTTAAGACTTTAGAAGGCATACGATTGAGCAGATACACTGTTGTAGCCACAGCATCATCCCAATGCTGATGAGGTACATATGCTCCAATCAATAAGGCCCGTGCCATCTCTAAGATATGTCGATTCTTCCTCTCGGCGGTTCCGTTTTGTTGAGGGGTCTGGGAACATGAAGTTTCATGGATGAGGCCATGGATTTATGCTTGAAATTTTTTATTGACATATTCACCTCCATTATCAGTATGGAGAGTCTTGATCTTGGCTGAAATTTGTGTTTGGACCATAATATGAAAAGATTGAAAAATGCCAAGGACTTCTTCTTTTCATTTAAGCAAATACAAACAAGTCATTCGAGTGCAATCATCAACAAAAATTACAAACCACTTAATACCAGAAGGAGTAGATACTGGGGAAGGCCCCCATACATCCGAGTGTACTAGAGAGAAAGGTATATCCCTCTCTGTTTGTCGTACAGGATAAGGGACTCTATGAATTTTGGCTACAATGCATGTCTCACACTTGAAATCTAGGTGCTGTAAAGTAGAAAATAAATCAGGAAATAAATGTTTCAAATATCCAAAGGAAGGATGCCCCAAGTGCTTGTGCAGAAGCCAAATTTGCCGTTCTTTGTCATTAGTTGTATGGTGTATGAGACTGGCTCTCCCTGAACTAAAGTCGTCCATGTAGTATAGTCCCCCCCCCCCCCCCCTTTTAGTACCACGCCCAATGATCTCCTTGGTGAGAATATCCTGAAGAAGACAAAAAGTAGGATACATCAACACCACACAATTGAGGTCTCTTGTAACTTGACTGACAGATAGCAATTTATTTGATAGAGAAGGAACAAGTAAAGTATGAGATAAGGAAAAAGAAGAGGATAATGCAACTGTTCCCGCCCCTGTAACTGGATATTGAACTCCATTAGCATTTGCAATGCGAGTTCTTCTAGGCTAGGTGACGTGTGAGAAATCATGGGGATCAAAAGTCATATGATCAGTAGCCCCGGAGTCTATAATCCACATACCATCACCTCGATAATGAGATGTAGCAAACACTTGTCCACAGTTACCTTGATCACTGAAGGATGCCGAATTATTTGTGGATTCAAGTTGCGCAGTAAGGGACAATTGTGGTTCAGCATTGACTACAGCTGCTCTGCCTATGCTTTCATCTATGCCAGTCCCCTCACGTTTTTTACGTGCTTGAAAGTCACTCCACCAATCGAGATATCCATGTAACTTGAAACAGGTCTCACGGGTATGCTTCATGTTACCACGGTGTGTGCATTTTCCTTCAGCGGGTTGAGGCTTAGAGTTGGAGGCTGGATTTGACTTCCTCAATTTGAAACCTTTAGACACCATAACTGCACCAGGAGCAGTGTCTCCACTAGATGTCATGACAGCTTTCCGAATGTCTTCTCGTCGAACATGAGCGTAGGCCTGCTCAACTGTAGGAAAGGGTTGTAACTGAAGTACATCACTTCGAATATTATCCAGCCGGTCATCCAATCCATCAAGGAAGACATAAACTCTCTCTTCTTGTAAAATGGAATTATATTTCTGAATATCATCCACGCACTTCATAGGGTTAGGACGACGGAAATCAATTTCGCACGCATAAACCTTGAAGATCATTGTAATATTTCTCAATGGATCCACCATTTTGTCGCATACGAGTTACACAACGGTCGGAGATCATATACTTGGGATGTATCCAGGGACGGAGGCCTATAAGGCCCAGTGGGGGCCATGGCTCCCACTGAAAAAAAAAAAAAATGAGTCCAAAAAAAAAAGAAAGAATTGGCATCTTGAGTTTATTTCCTTTGATTTTAATTCTCTCTCTGCAATCATTATGTTTATGCAAGAAGTAAATACAATATTTATTATTAGTATCTCTCACATTGAAAATTTACATTTACTTTTCAGTTATATGTATTTTCTTTTGTAAATTACTAGTTTACACTAGTTAGTTGTTACTTTTTAGTTAACTTAGTTTAGCTTTTGGTTTGTTGCTTCATAATGTCAATCATTTTGGTTCAAAAAAATTTCGGGAGGGGGCCTCCGCCTCCCACCATTTGAAAATTTTGGCCCCCACTCAATTAAAATCCTAGCTCCGTCCCTGGGCCTGGATGTATCAGCCCCATCAAAGTAAGTTGTGGCAATAGACTCCCAAACATGTTTTGCAGTTGGGAATCGAATGAAATTGCCAGTCAGGGAGGGCTCCATCGAGTTGATCAACCATCCTTTGACAATAGCGTTTTCAGTTCGCCATTTTCTGAAGGATGGATCTGTTTCTGTTTCAAGAGGTTGTGGGGAATCGCCAGTGATATATCCAAGTTTGTCTTTGCCTGAGATGTACATCTCAACAACTTGAGACCATAGGGTATAGTTTGAACCATCCAGCTTAATGCCAATGGGAACAGTCGGAGAATCTGATGGGGTGTGAGAGGAGCTCTAGGCTTTTCTCAAGGCCTCTGTCATTTTTGTTGTCCAATCATCAAGAATGGACTCTGTCATGGTTGCCAAGTATCAGTGTTTCTGGTCATTGGGTGGATGGAGCAAAGATCCTAGGATCATGCTCTGATACCATGTCAAGTTTCTCCTTATTTTTCCATAACATAATACAAGACTATAAAAAGATACAAGATGAGGCTATTCTAGGTAATACAAAATCTAAAGCTAGACTGCTGGTGGATCCTTTAAGGAAGGGATTTTACGATAAAGGATCCCTATAATTAAGTTGATTTGTTCCTAATTTTACAGCTCACTCCAACAGCAGGTGGGGATTGATTTATGGATGACGGGTGAGGATTGATCTATGGGCCGGGGGGGTGGACAGGTTGTGGTACCCATAGGAGGGATGTTTTTTTAAATCTTTTTATGACTTAGCATGTTTTCGACGGCTGAAAGCCCTTGTTATATTTTTTATTTTGATTTTTAAGGTAAACTTGTGCTTAAAAAGTGGTTTCAAAAAATGTGCGTGGTTAAAAAGTAATATTAGAAATTTAGATGAGTTATAAATCTATAATAAAGCCACCGAACGTGTTCGCTTATATTGACTTGTTATTTGTACATTCAGCAAGATTTATTACTTATTAACATTTAAAATTACTACCAAACATCTGATAAATAATAGTAAAAAATTAATATAAGTTTGCCTAGGCGTACATTAATCAAGGCGAGATATTTCGTTTGAATTTCGATCTCAGACGACGTTTAGACGAACTTTTTAGAACACCCTGATATAGTGCCAAATTTTTAACAAGATTTATTGCACAACTGCTAGTAGTTTAATATTTTGGTGCCAAATTTTAAAAAGATTTATTACATTACACGACTAATGTTTCTAAGAGCACATTTAAATCTAGTTGCTTGAATAATTCGAATAGTCAAACTCATTCTCCATTGTAAAGGTTAAAAAAATACAGAATATTTTGAAACTTATTTCATGTATTTACCCTCTAAAATAAAAAAAAAAAGTATCTTGTATTTAGACAATTTCTTGAAAATCCTTTACCATTCTTCTCTTCTTTAAAGGCCAAAGAAAGCTGTCCAACATTGTATTAGAATATCCTCTTACCTCAACAATTACGATCATAATTTCATTAATTCTTAAGTCATTGATAAAATCTGATCTTGGTAAAAGTAGTCATTGACAATAATTTCATATTTGGTAAATCTTAATTTTTCTTTTAAACAAATTAAACATACTTTTCACACATACATTTCATATATGATCTATAACTTGCTATGTTCACTTATTATTTGTACATTTCATATGATTTATACTTATAAACATTTAGAATTACTACCAAACGTGAAATACATAATAAATTGGGCCATATCTTTTAAATAATTTAAAATTTTATATGTGGTTTGACATGTGTAAGTAGAGTTGCGTGCATAAGAGAATAGTTCCTATGATATTAATGAATTACGTATTTATTTGTCTTCAGGGCACATCTCAATTGATAAAAGTTATAGATCCACAAATGTTGACAACGCAGATGTCTCATATTTGAATTTGCTGAGCACTTTGTCATCCAGTGAATAATATCTAGATCTTGACCAACTTGAAGTATAACTTGCTATTTATATCCTCCACAAACTTTCTGGTTAAGGACAGTTGGGACGTCTAAGGTTGGCGTTCAACCTTTTTTTGGGAATAGTCTCTAATTCCCACTCAACCCAATGAATACAAAAATTATTGTTCAAAATCTCGAGAAAGTGGCGCATTTAGTCCCTAAACGTTTGTATCTTTGTGTAATGGGTCTCTAACATTTTCTTTTTGGTATTAATGTCCTTAAATGTTGTATTCTTTGGCGCAAGAGGTCTTTTTGGATGATTTTCTTCCATTTCAATGATAAAAAATTAAAGAATTACGAAAATGCTCTTATACATATTGGTGCAATTAGTCCCCGGACTTCAAATTTGGTGCTTAAGTTCCTAACATTTCAATTTGGTGCAAGTAGTCCCAAAACTTAGCCATTATTAAGCGCAATAAGTTCTTAACCTTTCAATTTGGTACTTAGGTCCCTAAAAGTTGAATTATTTAGCGTCACATATCCTTTTAGATGATTTTCCTCCATTCCATCTTTAAAAATTTTATTTTATTTTTATCAAAAAATATTTAAAAACTCTTGTATTAATAAATAAATTAGCATTTTTTTGGCAACTTAAAAATTTTGTTTCTTGCTTTATCATATTCTCTTCTTCGGTGTCAATTGGGCTTCCAATAAAGATTTTTACCGTGCTATCACAAATTCTACAATTTACCAAGTTTAAAAATTATTATAAAAAAAAAAAAAGAAAAAAAAAAGTGGCTTTACTTATTTGTTTAAGAAAAATGATTTTAGATAAATTTCATTTTGGTTTCTTTTTAGATAAAACCAATTTTCTTAAAAAAATAAATAAAGCCTCTTTTTGTTTCTTTTTTTTTTTATGGGAAATTTACCACCTTTAAGAGAGTTTTAAAAATGAAATTTATCTAAAATTAATTTTTTTTAGAAACAAGAATGAAATTTATCTTTAAAAAAAAAATGAAATTTATCTACAATCAATTTTCTTAAAAAAATAAATAAAGCCTCTTTTTGTTTCTTTTTTTTTATGGGAAATTTACCACCTTTAAGAGAGTTTTAAAAAATGAAATTTATCGAAAATTAATTTTTTTTAGAAACAAGAATGAAATTTATCTTAAAAAAAAGAAACAAAAATGAAATTTATCTAAAATCAATTTTCTTAAACAAATAAGTAAAGCCTCTTTTTTTATTATTAAAAAAAATTGAATTTTTAAACGTGGTAAATAGTTGAATTTGTGTTAGCACGGTAAAAACCTTTAAAGGAAGCCCAATTGACACGGAAGAAGAGAATCATACAAAGTAAGAAACAAAATTTTTAAGTCGCCAAAAAAATGTTTACACATCGTTTTTTTACGCAATCATTATAATTTATAAACTAATTTATAAATAACACAATTTTTCAAACCACTTTTCAATCACACATATTTTATCTCTCCAAATTTTAACCACAAATCTTATCTCGAAAAATGGAATAAACGGCGGCTGAAAAAAATAAATAGTTGCTGAACACTTCGATATATTTATTAATATAAGAGTATTTTAATATTTTTTATTAAAAAAAATTTAAAGATAGAATAGAGGAAAATCATCTAAAACGATACATGACGCTAAATAATACAACTTTTAGGGATTTAAGCACAAAATTGAAAGGTTAAGAACTAATTGCGCTTAATAATGATTAAGTTTAGAGACTACTTGCATCAAATTGAAAGGTTAGGGATTTAAGCACAAAATTTGAAGCTCAGTGATTAATTGCACCAATAGGGCATTTTTTGTCATTCCTTAATTTTTTATAATTGAAATGAAAGAAAATCATCCAACAGGACCTCTTGCGCCAAAGAATATAACGTTTAAGGATTTTAGTACAAAAAATGAAAGATTAAGGATCCATTGCACAAAAAAACAAATGTTTAGGAATTAAATTCCCCAATTCCCTCAAAATCTCTTGCCATTTTTCTGCAAGATACTCGAGCTTGATAACATCGACATTGGGATTCCAATATTTTATTTGAGCATTTAAATCGATCTAACTGTAATAAAAAAGCAATTATATGCGTCAAATCTGGGGATTTTTTTGTGGTTAAAGCGTGAAGTTTAAGCGATAGAATAAATATTGATTAAGAACTAGCCGTTGAGATCTTTAATTTTATATGTACATTCCACAGGCTTTAGAATTAAATGATAGAAATCAATATTTGCAGATTTTTGGGAGCTTTGATTGAGCTGATGGATGAATTCATTTATTGCTGTGTACTCTTCTTGACGGAGTCGGTTTTCAAAACGACTATATGACCACAAATTTGTAATTATATCTCTAATGCACTCCGTCAATTAAAATTGATATAACAATGAAATAGACAAAGATCAAGAAAACGTAAATAAATTGATGGAGTCAACTAAAATTTGCTCTCCAATGGTGAGATCGACTTTTCAAAAATATTCATTACGTGACATTATTTTCAATTTTAAATTAATAACTTATTTAAACAATTGTCTAACGTATTCCTATCCCTAACTAATTTTTTATGCCGACATCTCCTCCCCCGCTTGAAAAGTCATAAGGGAGCTTTTATTTTATTTTTTATTTTTTTTAGAATTCGTAGATTATCTTTTACTGGCATACATTTCATCCATTTTTTTAATGGGTATAAATAGATGACCAGACGAATGCATGTAGTTCTGATTTTCTATATGTGTATAGACTTGAATTTGTTTAATTGTTTAGTTCTGAGATTTGATAAAATGTACGTAAAATAAATTAGTTGACTGAATTCTTTGAGAATTGAATTACTCATCATGTCAGACGGAACGTCAATTTATAGACGGAGCACTTGACATTGTCAAATTTTTTTTTTCCAACCACGTCAACTTGACATTGTAATTAATAGAGCGCATTGGAGAGATGTTTTTAACTAATTCAGTGTATTTGTTGACTTGTCAATTCTTTTTTCTCAGTTGATTGAGTGCATGAAAGTTGCTCTAATTGATCAACTTACAAGCAATTACAAGCTGAGACAACATGTGCTAAATAAATGGAAACACAAACACGTCTCTAATTTTTGAAATTGTAATATTACCGGGAATGCTTTAAATAGTGATGGTAATGGATCGGGTTTGTCAAATCCGTACCCTACCCACTAAATATTTACAACCTCCATACCCTATCCATATACCAATTTAAAAATTGCGGGTCGAATGCGGATTTACTTCTATACCCATTTAAAACTCATTACTAATTATTTATTTTTTTATTATTTTTTTAGGCTATAAATAGGTTATAGGTGCTCCGGATTAACTTGAATCAATTAAATATTGAGTTTCACTTAAATTTGAGTTGAAAAAGTTTGTTATATGTTGAAATTATACAAGCAAATTTGAACAATTTTTTTAAACGTTAACAAAGTCAATAGTTTAAACATATTAAGGTTTAGATGATAACAATGTCAATAGATATTTGAATTCTATTTTTTATTTTTTTATTTTTTTTAAACAATCACTTTTGTTTTAAATTTTATAATTTTTAAAGGAAATTAATGGATATGCGGGTCGGGTATAGATATTGTAATAAAACCCACACTCGACTCATACTCATGTCGGGTTTTAAAATTTACCTCCATACCCTATCCACAAACTCATTTAGTCGGACAATCCCCGCCCATTTATGTCGGGTCTCCATCGGGTATCGAATTCGTGGATATTATTGTCATCCCTAACTTTAAATTATTTTCTTAGTTCTTTGATCGTATAAATTGTTCAAGTAAAGAAATAGATTTCTGATTGTGGTTAAGTTAATCTCTCAAAGTAACCATAAATTAGACGACACTGTTACCAGAGACCGATCTACATCATTACGAGCCGCCGCTCTCGTCCATGCTGGATCCGTTGAGGAAAAAAAAAAGTTATATTTTTTGCCATTTTTAGAGATGCAATGCAATGCAACTCCAAAAATACAATTATTTGATCGATGTCCGTCCTAGTTGAACAAAACTCCTGAACGAGCACCATAACTGAACAAAATTCTTGAATCTGCCCCTAATCGTTATGATGGGTTTACAGGAATCGACTAAAGTTATGTGATCTAGAGACATTAGTACGATATCACCTTCTTTTTTTTGTTGTGGGGCGGGGGGACTCACAAAACACGACATTTGCACGCAAAAGAAACGACGTTAAATCATTCGAACCCCCATCAGTGCGTTCACTGGGGAATACAGTATCAAGAAGCTAAGAGAGAGAGAGAGAGAGAACCCTTTACAGGGGCATTCACCCTTCTATCTTTTCACATCAAATGACTAAAAGTCAACATATATTGAGTCCAATGTATGTATCATCTTTACGCTAGAAATAGGTCCCTTCGGGAGGTTGGGCCAGCTTGCGGTTGTGTGAAGCCGCCATCTCTTTCTTCAGCTGTGCCAGTATGTGTTCCATGGTGTACTCCTGCTGCCAATTTCCCAGAACTGCAAATTTCTTTGCTTCCACCTACATCAAGTTAACACCATAAACCAACAATCGGCCCCTGTTTGATACGCATTATTCTCAAATAATACATCTTGTAATGGTAAATTTTGGAAAATGCGTAATTAAAAAGTATGATTTTTTTATTTTTTTTTTGAATTTACGTGTAGATTGGTTCAAAATGAGTTTTTGAATAACGGGTATCAAACAAGGCCTAAGCAGTATGACAGAATTGTGATACCAGGTCCAGATTTTATATATGGAAATGGCACAATTTATGTGAATATATTGATGATCTACAATGGTTTTCTATATCTATACAACATAGACAACAACCAAGAAACTTTCAAGATCTTCAATCTTTATGCAAACCATAAACTATGGAGGTCGGACAGGCCACTCGTCCCTGCACTATTCCACTAAGGGAAAAAGATAATGTACGAGTTAGCGCCTAATATTTAATCTTCTCAATGCAAATTATGAAGTCGCTGGTAGCTGATGAGTAAATAAATGCATGTAAAAAACATTAGATCCATATTTACTAACTCAACAGCTCAGGATATAAACGATTCCAATTTGTTAACGACAAGCCGTACTATCAACTTAAAGACCAGATCAAAATTTTCTTACCACTCCGGTTTCACGGTTAACACAAGTCATGTTGATCCGAGAATGGAAGCGAACACTTGGAGGTTTCTCTGGATAATCTTTGTCGCAGAATAGCTTCAACTGATATATGCGAGATTCGTGTACAGACTGAACCAAAAACAAAAGCCACTCGAGCTATTTCATTAAGAGTTACAGTTTAAGGTCAATAAAATCATTAAAAAAAATGAAAAAATGATTAATAACTCTAATCAGTTAATGATCAGATGCGATATCATACATTTACACCATCAGTATAATTATTTCATCAAAAATCAAATTCAACACTCTGCCAACTACTGAAGAATGTTTAATTCATGAGAGATAATCAAATAATCTCACCATAACAAGAATACGGCTATTATCTACAATGCCGCATCTGAAGGCATGCAAATATTCCAAAGAGAACACTGGTAGTTACAGACCGAAAAGAAAATCGTGTTCATCTAACAGATTCACACATCTTCCGAACTAAAATGACTCAATTATTATCTGAGGGCAACCATAAAAAAATTATTAACTCTATCGTGATATGAATTGCCAGTAGACAATTTCATTTGCTTGCCGATTATAAAATCATCTAGAGCAATGTAACCCCAAGACATATTTACGAGGAACAATGAACAAAAATCCAGAACTTGATTCAAAATCTAATTTAGATTTTATCATTCATATTAGGTGTGTTAATTCGTCTGCCAATTGTAGAAATATATATTAGTATAGAAATCAACGTCATTCCACAACTTTGCTCATTATTCTCCAAAAAGGAAAATAGGCCATTCTTATGTAGTTATGGTTATAATATCTTTATAACATATAAAAGTAAGACACTTCCCAAAAATATGTTTTGAAACTTTTCCCGTCTAAACTGTCTTTCCTAAAATAAAAGTATTTCAATGAATGAGAATATTTTGATAATTATACTATTATTTTGAAATTAAAAAAAATATGCAATATGGGTATCAAATCGAAAATCTCAATGAGAACTTTAATTTGATCTCACAAGTTAGAGTCAACTATAAACATGTCGTCCTTAAATCACATCAAAGATTAAATGTAAAAAATTTATTTTGTGCCTTTTACTTTTTCTCAATGTCCCTCCATTTCAAAATTGTTTGATTTAAGTTATATAATGATATTTATATTTTCTTAACTAAATTTAATTTGGTCATATATAATTAACTTCAATTCAAGTTGCTTTTCTTATCAAATTAAAAGAAATAATAAATATCCGAACTTTTGTATAATTTAATTATTAAGTTTGAGTAATTTTTACAACTTCATATTTCGGTCAATTCATGTTACTTAATTTATTATATTCATTTAAATATAGGACCACGTGTATTTAATTTGTAATGTTAAAGTTAATATGAAATAAAATATGTGTTTAATATATTTAAATATCAAACATTACATTAAGATAGCTAATACCAATTTTAATAGTACTATTCCGTTATTCGTGCACAGATAAATTTATTTTTGATAATCTAAAAATTATATTTTTGAAAGATTAGTTACGTCAATATACTCATTAAAATTGAATAGTTATGCAAATGATCATTGAATTATTTTTTTTTTTTTTTATAGTAAGTTATTCAAGTTCTAAACTATTACAATTGTAGCAACTTGGTACTATTAATAAAATAATCTATGTATAACTTCAAAAAAAATTGCTACTTTTTAAAAACTCATTCTCCATAAATTTACAATTACAAATAACATTATTTGAAATAATGGGTCTCAAATAGGGGCTTAAGTACATATTCTCCAAAAAATCACTATTAAAAAACTCATTTTGTATATAATGAGAACTTAATCAAGGACCAAATATGTTCACAAGAGAAATGAAATACAGAAAAGGAGAGCACGAACAGGTATTGACCCATTTTTTAGCCAAATTATATTTCCTAAAATGGTAAGTAGTATTAATTAACTATATATTATTGATTTTGGACATATTTCAGATTTAAAATAATCCAATTGAATGCAGATTTTTAAATAACTGCTTTTTCCAAGTCCCCTAGTTTCTTGGTCCTCCTCCCCCTCTGGAAAATCAATTACATTTTTTAAAATTCATTAAAAGAAAAAAGAAAAAAACTTTGTCCATACCACATAAATATTTTTCTTTAAAAACAGAAAAATGAAATAGGATGAAATATGCACATTCATCGATCTATTTTTTATTTTCTTTTTTTCTTTTTAATAAAATTGTGAGCTTATATCATAGATATATCTATTTTTTATGTATAAATAAAAGAAAAAGGGAAAAAAAACTGTCAATATCATATAAATATTTTTCCTTTAAAAATAGAAAATAAAATAGGATGAAATAGGAACGTTCATCGATCTATTTTTTATTTTCCTTTTCTTTTTAATAAAATTGTGAGTTTACATCACAGATATATCAATTTTTTTGAGTATTACAAATTCTATTTAAATTTCTCATTTTGAGCTTTAAATCAATTTAAATTTCAATATTCAAAGAAAATTCCTGAAACGGTAAATATAGTAATGGTAAAAAATAATTAAGGTATGTGTAATTTGTACTTTTTTGTGATTAATTGTCTTCCTTCTTTTCTTATTTTTAATTAAATATTCATTTCATATGTTTACATATAAATTCGATAAATGTGAGTAATAAATGATCGTGCATCGCATGAAAAGAAAGGTTATGCTGGCGAATAATAAATTTATATTATAGTAATCTATGGGAAAATGGAACTAGTTATCTTTCTTTTCAAGGCCTCAAACCTCACATTGAGGTAAAAGTCAAAAAGGAGGGATGCTGGTGAAAATAAAATCATACTCTCCCAGTAACATGAACCTGATTACACATCTATCCATAGCATTCACGATTTGAAGGAGACTATGCTAAATGCCTAAACCAAGCGCCAAAAAGAGGATAAAATGCTCACGTTATGAGGGCCTATAATGGTGCCGGTCCAGGATCGCATGTAAATGTCATCTCCATCATCCATTCCATAGCTCACAGTACCATCTCCAATTCCTTTTTCTCCACGTTCCAGTTCCTCCAGCAATCTGAAATTTCGAGGGACTGCAAGGAACCCAAAAGATTGAGATGCTATGTAATTTATTTTTAACAGATATGTAACCAACCCATCTCCTATAGTAGAAAGCAAAAGGATCCAGATCATAAACAAAACTGACCAGAAACAAATCATGAAAGCCTAGGCTAGAACAAAAGTGATCAGACTTCTCAGAGTCTGGATTTGAAATAGTCACCTGTCGATGTTTGATACAGTATACGAAGTCGATGACTAGAGCAAAAAATTACTAGATTTCTCAACATCTGGATATGAAATATTCACCATCAATGTTTGATACAGTATATGAACTCAACCTCAGAAAACTATTACAATGTCCTCTCTAAAATACAACTCTTCGTCTCAAATCAAATGTCCTAGTTAAACTTGACAAGAAATTTAGGAAAAGTGATGAAACTATGATTTTTAGTCATGTTCCCTGATTTACCTTTCCATGCATAACTTAAATGTCGGACCTTATGTTTCAATGAATACAAAAACAAGCATCTAAACTTAAATGGTAACACAATTCAGACGAGGCAATATAGAAAGAATGATTAAGAATAAGCTGCTTTAATAAAAAAGTATAATATTCCAAGACATGCTGAAAAGTAAAGATGGTTTTCATTTGAAACGGAGGTAACAATTAATTTGTACAGAGTAGCTTCTTTAACATATTAAACACGTGTTTTGCATGCATGCTACATGCGTATAATTAATAGTATGTCTTCACTTAGTACTAGTTCTAATCATGGTATAAAAAAAGTTCCACCTCAAGTGAGGTACTGGAAAAATGCCTCAGTACCTGTATCTTTCAAAGGTTGAGTGAAGCTCATGCCTCGACTGATTGAGGCTTATGCCTCAAGGCACACGTCTCATTAATAAAGAGGTGTACGCCTCACAAATGCTTGGCCATTTACTTTTTAAAATTCAAAAATTCACATATTCTGCATGTCTAATTTAATGAGATCTTTATATTAAAACCTAATTTATTATTTAATTTTCTATAAATAAAAGTAAATAATTCAAACTACTCATAAAAAGGGGGGAAAGAAAAATTTATAGATATTTAATTTGATTTGAGTTGTAATTCTCTTTATTGATATTTTAAGTAATTTGTTGCTCTAAAAGCTTTAATATTTTGTTTATGTTATTGAGTGTGTGTTTGGTATTATTTAAAAATAGTTTTTTTTTTTTTTTTTTAAATGAATAGTGATTTTTTAGAGAATGAATGATCGAGATTTGGTTGAAAAATCAAATATGGTGGGCTTGACTTTTAATGGATAGTTGAGATTGAGTACTATAGAAAAAAAAGAATAATTTAAATAGAATCAAACAAGGGCTGAATGTTTATTTTTACATATTTTTATATTTTACTAAAAAATTTTGGTTCACGATAAGGCTTACGCCTCAAAGCGCCTCGAGACTTGGGCCTCGCCTCACAAAGCAAAAAGCCTCAATACCCATTTCCCTTTTTTTAAACTATGGCTCTAATAAACACTAATTTGGCACCAAAGTAAAGATAGTGACTACATAAAACCAACAAGTGAAAAATAAAAGAAAGTGAATAAATTTTATAAAATAAGGTGACCGATATATGATATTGAAATTTCCGATGAACTGTCTTGTCAAATAAAACAGCTCCAAAACTTTATTAAACTAATAACAGAACGTGCAAATTAACTTATATATTCCGATCAATAGTGTCATATCTGAAGATATTTCACAAGTCAAAAAAGGAACACGAAACACAATCAAAGAAGGTGGTAATTTTAGGAGGCTGGACATTAGATCAACTCGTTTAGTTTCCTTAAATTAAACACCAAAAATGAAACAACCACACTTCCAAACCGCATTCGCACCTCTCTCCTGCACAGCAACAAAAAACTTCACTCTCTAGTCTAAGCAATACAAGTAATATTGTAATAACTCAATCAAATACATGTACAAATCCACCTCAATTAAACAAATAATACACCAAACTAATTATGAAGTTTTAAAATGTTACATTTTCCAGCAGCATTCACAATTCCCGTCACCATTGATCAGATTGTGATCTAAATTAAAAAATTCCGACATCAAGAAAAAAGTGTTGCATCACAATACTGAAGGCGAAGTCAACACAACCCACTGCAATCAAAGTATGAAACCCACAGCTCATGGAAATCAAAAAAGCAAACTTGTAAGTCTCAAGAATAAAGAACATAGAACGCATGTCAATCAAAAATGCAATTCTTGGCTATCTCACAAATCATGGAAACCAACAAAATGAAAATTCCACAATGTTAGGTGGCGTTCTGTTTGTATTTTATTTTGTATTTTCATTTTCGAAAATGTTTTGTGTTTTGTGTTTTCATTTTTGTTTTCAAATTTGCTGAAAACGCATTTGGTTTATCATTTCTGAAAACTGTTTTTGAAAATGAAAAGCTGGAAAACACGTTCTGTTTGAAATTTTGCAGAACACTATTTAAACTATTTTTAATTAATTTGATTGCAGAATACTACTAACACCAACTCAAATTTCCTTTCACAATACACTAAAAATATGGTTACATGCAACACACTAATGTGAGCATTAAGAGTCTATATTAACACAGCTTGGTCAGGTTCGGGACTTGAAAAAGCTCTACTTCTATTAAAATCCAGAAAATGCAAGTTCTTTCAAAACCACCAGAATCCATTTATCATTGTATTTTTTGAAATATAACAACAAGAATTCTCATTTAATTTTTTTTTGTAATGTTGATATTGAATTCAATAAAACTTTATTTAAACTAAGTTCCAAGTTAGGATATTCTCAAAAAAAAAAAAAAAAAAAAAAAAAAAAAAAAAAAAAAAAAAAAAAAAATTCTTTATTTAGGCTTAGTTCCAAGTTAGGATAATTCTAAAAAAAATAAAAAAAAAATAAAAACTTTATATTAAGCTTAGTTCTAAGTTAAGATAATTATATAAAAAAAAAAAATTTCCCAAAACGCGTTTTCCGCGTTTTGGACATTTTTTGTCGAAATACACACAAAACGCCCAAAACGATGTTTCGGGCGTTTTCCGTTTTGTGTACAAATTTTTTTTTTGTTTTCCAAAATGCGTTTTCGAAAATGGTAAAGAGAATGCGTTTTTAGCGTTTTCGAAAATAAAAACAGAAAACGACCTCAAAATAGCAAAGAGAACAGGGGCTTAATGTAATAAATATTAGACTTAAGGGTAGTATAGTCTTTCTCTCTTTGTATTATTTATATCCTCTTGTATTTACTACTAAACCTAATTTTGTAGTCTCCACATTTTGAGTTTTGTTTTCTCCATCTTTGTGTTATTCTTCTCCTCCTTTGGTGATCTTCCTCCTCTCTAGTTACTTCCTTAGTTTGATTTATATAAGTTGATATAGTCCCTTCGTCCCATGAAGATAGAGTTATTTCATTTTTTACACTGGGTAAGAAATTGTAAATAACGTAGTTGGAAATATAATATTTCTTCTATTTACCTAATATATCCCTACATTAAACAATGGTATAAATAAGATTAGTTTATATTTGTTAATAATAACAATGTACATTAAATAGTCATACTAGAAAATTTAAAAATATTTATACTTTCAATAAGGAAAGTGACCGACCTACGAATAAAGAATACAATCTTATCTTCACAAGGCGGAGGGAGTACTTCACACACAGCTCAAGGCTATTAGAAATACAAAATCTTCAATCGCAAAATTTATGACAGCGGGGAGATTAAAGTTTTCATAAATCACGAGAACGTATTCTAGCATAGAAAAGAGGTAACATTTCCACAATGAATTCAATCATTTTGAATGGAACCTTGCCATGTGTACACACTAACTTACACCCTAATAGTCATTACAATGTTCATGTGTCTAATGTGTAGTGTAGCATTTTCCTTTTTGAATATTTATTTAAATCTTGGTGTGTGTTTGGTAACTTGTTATAAAAACAAAGCATTCCCCGAATCACTTATTAACTATTCACATTTTTCAAACCATTATTCAACAACGTATTTTATCTCAAAAATAGCAAATTATTGTTATTTTTAAAAAACATTTACCAAACATAGGCATAGTTTTCTATATTTTTCTTTACGTACTCAAACTCATCAAGGTCAGTTTTCCAACAATAAAGAATTAACGAAGAAACCAAAATACAGAACTATCAGCAAGATCACAGGAAGAAATACACCCTATAATAATCAGATTTACCGCGGAGATTTGATGGATAAAAGGACAGAATCAAGAAGCAGGGCAAACCAAAAAAAATTGGTACAGATTACTACTTACCCACAACACTGGATCCTGCAGAGCCCAGAGTCATGGTGTATATGTGATCGATATTTTGGTGAATATCGAACTTGATTGAAGAGTGAAATAGTGGAGATGCAGAGACAGGACTTCGAAGAATTAGAATCTGAAAGAGAAGAAACAGATTTTAATAAAATAAATAAAGCAACAATATTATTGGGCGAAGAGGATAGAATGCGTTTGGTTCAACTTAAAAAGTTGCTTTTTTTTTCCTATTATTATTACTAGTATACCGCTTTATCGTGGTGAAATCCGACCGTAGGAGATGGCTTCAACTGCATGGGTGGATGATTTTTGGAGGATTTGATTGAGAATTTTTGGAGAATTTGGTGATGGAATGTTTTTTGCAGACAAACATCCATATTTTTTTGACTTTGTAGGGGAGAAAAATCTCTCTACGGTAGGTAATTATTATTATTATTATTATTATTATTATTATTATTATTATTATTTATATATTTACTGTACGATATATGAAAGTTATTTTCCTAATATCTATTTTGATAAGTATTCGTAAAATATTAATATTTTTACATAATTAAAACAAATAAAAAATGCATAAAATAATAATATTCTATTACAATAATTATTAAAATTTAAAAAATAATGCCCCTATTTGGTATATGGAATAAAATTAGATTTTTAGTAAATTTTACTAAAATTAATTGTTGACTTTGAGTTGGATTTTAATAAAAACATCAAACATGAGAAATATAACTAATCCAAATTATTAAAATCTTATTTGGACAGTAAATACTAATTTATATATTTAAATAATAAAATGTCAATTTATATATTTAAATAATAAATGATCATAGGTATCAATAATTTTTATGAATTATTGTTAACTTATTTGAAAATGCAAATTTACATGATTTTTGCATTTGCCTCTTGTATTTAACATTTTTTTTTCAACTTTCATTAAAAAAATTATCAAAATAATTATACATGTAACACCCCAAGTTCAAAATCTTAAACCTAGGCGTGTTAACTTTTCTTTACTTAAATGCGGAAAAAGAAATCATTTAAAACCTCAACATTTTCATTTTCTATTATGAAAGTTTACAAAAATTTCGATAAAATCTCCTCTGTAAATTGGGCATAGCCAACCTGTAGAGTGACATTAAAACCATTTTTAAAATACACATCGCAACTCATTCAATCACAAACATCATCCAAACCATTACACTAAGTCCCAAACTCTTCAACAATATAATTCCAAGTAAATAAACTTTAGCAAATGAAATAAGAGGTAATTTAACCTCAATAATACATGAATTAAAGAATAAATAATGAGAATTTGAAATAAATTCTAATTTAACTTTATTTTAAAAGGGTTGAAGCGGGTATAGCCTGAGTCAGCTGTCGAGTGCTTTCCTCGGATCACCTAACTTTCATCACCTAAAATGTTGGGAAGGGATTGGGGTGAGTTAAAGCTCAGTAAGTAAACTTTATGCATGAAATGCATGCTTATGACATGAATGCTTTAAAAATTCCATATATGTATCTCCATTTACTTTACTTTCCAGAACATTCAAACTTTTCAAACTTTCACTTAACATTTCAAAACTTTCACTTCATTTCCATCGTGAGCTCACTTGGTGTATCTTCTAGTCAATCAGATAACAGTGGGAAATTCTTATTTGGAACCAGATTAACATTCACATTTCCACCGCAAAGCGGCTCATTCACTTTATTCCACCGCAAAGCGACTCATTCACTTCATTCCACCGCAAAGCGGCTCATTACATTCGGGTACGCGGTCCCCCGCGCCCCATTTCTCAGTCGCATATTTCATGACATAGAAGTACACCCATTCTTTCTTAAAAACTTGGGATACATAACTTTTGAACAAACTTGCACCTTGACACATTTCTTTCATTTAAAAACATTTCACTTCCCAATTTCGATGACAATGCATGCTTAATGATGCAATGACATGATAATGTGCATGCTTGAACATCCTTCATAATAACATATACTTTCATAAAGTAAATGAAATTCATCAAAGCAAGTAAGTTGCAAACAGTCATTTACACATTCCACATTTACATTTAACTTCTATGAAAATAGGAGAAGTTTACTTACTTGACGTCCTTAGCATTTACCGATATCTGGATTTGCAAGTGGAGGAACATCGACTGCCCGTGACGTCAATGTACCAAAATCCTAGTTGTACCCATTCATTTAATAAAATATACTTTTAGTTCAAAATCACATTTTAAACTCTAATTAAGGTTAAAACTTCTATTTCATTCACAATTTAATCCCAAACGTGACCTTACGCTAGGTCCAACACACAACACCATATTCGAAATAAGATGTCAATTTCAGTGTACTTTAGAAAGCTTTTTCTTACCTTTTAATTCAAATTAAATTACAAAATTACATAGCTTGATCTAGCTTTACAAAATTTCTCAATAAAATTCTAATTATCCATAATCAGAAAATTCTCAAACATTGTTGCCAATTAAACCTAAAACTGAGGATTTACCATCACAGGTCAACGTTGTTAAAATTAACATTGCTAAAATTTGAAATTTGTAAATAATTTGTAAATAAATTCCTAAATCCAATTTCACATTATAACTCAAACATTACCAAACAATTAACTAATTTCATAATCCCATCAAATATGAAATATTCTCATACTTCAATAAATATGACTCTCAATTCACAAACACATTTGAAATTCTTTTTAATGTCAACCAATCCCAAACATACCATATTCAAAACGAACAATAAAATTTCACTGAACATTACAAAGTCACTTTATCCTTTTTGATAATGGCAGAACATCCAATCGAGATCAAAATTTCAAATTAACCTAAGTGTGACCTTAGGATATGACAAAAACACATAAAACCCATATTCAAGATAAGGAATGAATCTCAATGTACATTAGAAAGATCTTCTATCTTTTAATTCAAACTAACACTCAAATTTACACAGCTTAACCTAATGTTATAAAATTCACTCCCTTAAAGTCCCAACAATTTCACAAATCTTAAAATCAACATATATCCAAACTTTACCCAAACAGTTAACTAGACTACAATTTTCATAAATCTCAAAAATCAGAAATTTATACATACATACTTTAAAAAAAATCAGAAATTTATTCATGTTTATACCACTTTCCCAAATTCTAAAATTCTCAATTTAACCCTTCATTAAACTAGAAGAAAATCAATTTAATAATTTTCGAATTCTATCATTAACGCATATATATAAATTCTAAATACCTAAATTTAAAAACTGAAATTAATCAATTAAATTTCGAAATTCTACCAAGTCCGAATTTGAAAAACTACTGTGGGAATCACATCTATATATATATATATATATATATATATATATATATATATATATATATATATATATATATATAAGCATTACCAAATTCTTAATTTAACGGTATAATTCGAAATCAAGTAAACTAAAATCTGAAATTATGAGAAACAACACACATTTATAAACTTTTAATTGGTACATTGATCGAGACGGCGCCCAAATCCTTCCACTGCAAAATAATTCGAATTATAGACATTAAATATCACAAATTTATAATTTATAATCACATTAACATAAATATTTACCGAAATTTAAAATTGCACGTAAAAATGAAAGCGGTCTTACAATTCCTTACCCCTTAAAAAGAAATTTCGTCCTCGAAATTAAAAGTTACCAAAAAGTGTGGATACTTTGCACGCATTTCGTCCTCATGTTCCCAAGTAGCCTCTTCTACTGCATGATTCCTCCAAAGGACTTTAACCAGAATTATCTTCTTCCTCCTAAGTTCCTTATCTGCCTTCAGTAGGATTCTCACAGGTGATTCCTCGTAAGTTAGATCCTCACGAAGATCTAACGACTCATAACTGAGGATATGAGAAGGATCCGAAATATATTTCCTCAACATCGACACGTGAAATACGTTATGGACCCCAGATAGTGCCGGTGGCAATGCAACCCAATAAGCTAGGTCCACCTACCCTTTTCAAGTATCTTAAAGGGGTCAACAAACTGCAGGCATAACTTTCCTTTCTTCTAGAATCTCATGACCCTTTCATAGGAGTTACTTTCAAGAAGATCATATCACATGCGGCGAATTCCAATGGTTCCCTTCTTTTGTCAGCATAGTTCTTCTATCTACTCTTAGCAGTTTTCATCCATCGACGGATCTCTTCTATAATTTATATTGTCTGTTGTACTATTTCTAGACCTAATAATTTTCTTTCTCCTTGCTCACCCTCGTGAACTGACAATCTACACTTCCTATCGTATAGTACTCAATACGGATCGAAGTTTGATAGTTATTGTTGTAGGAGACCATCAACCGACATTATCCCACTTATGAATCCATTCACTAACTTTCCATTCCCAGCCTTTCATAGGATCCATTCTAACATCTAAACCTCAATATATATATTGATTGATCACATCTTTAAAACTAAAATCAAGAAGATTGACCAAAATAAGACTTTATAATCACATCCTTTCGTCTATGGTAATATTTCCTGGCGCCTTTGACCGGTAATGCACTTCTCGTTGGTGGAACCGACTTGACTCGTTCGGGTTGGCTTTCTACAGGGATTAAAGGGAAGTTTTCAAAGGCGAGGCGAACTCCGTGAGTAAGAAAGTGTGGGAGTCAGGCGAGCAGCAAGGCTAAAAAGAAAGGAAATCTAAGCAATTGAACCTGCCAACTGTCTCCATCTCCAAAGCCGAAGATTCGATTTCACTGCAAACCGTAATCAAAGTTTTGATCTCCCCTAAGACTCTTTCAATCCGAAAGGAGATATTCTACGAGTCGTCGACCTTGAACCTTCAGATCATTTTCCCGAAAGATCCAATCTAATCTAATCCTGACTATAACTTTGATAGCCAAAAGAAGGTCTTTATGAAAGTATTCGACTAGAAGTAGCTCTGTTGAAAGAAGGAAAATCATATATATATATATATACATATACACACTATTTGAAGAAATAAGTTTTGGTTCGACGAATATGTTTTTGTTTATAAACAAAAATATTGTTTGTCTTGAGGTAAAATGTGTGGCTAGAAAGTAGTTTAAAAAATCATGTGTTAAAAAGTGGGTTGAAAATGTGTTTTTTTATAAATAAATTTATAGATCAAGTCATCGAATAGATGCTAATATTAAAGAGTTGATACTTTGATTTTCCCTTTGGTTAATAATATTAATAAATATCACTATTTTAAAACCCATCAAATAGATATACATACAAAAATGAGTCAAACTCCAATTTTAAGCCTCAAAGACATAATAGAGCAATGAGTCAAAAAGTTGAGCTCCCTCCTAAATTTCTATGGAAACATGCTAGAAAAATTTCGACAGCAACTATGGATACTCATATGGTAATATTCATGGAAAAGTTAGAATATATTACCAAAACCGTTGCTCTCATAGAGCAAAATCAAAATGCTATCAATCACAATTCGATAAATGTGGAGGTTGAGTCACCAAACCTCGGGAGGGAGAATCGTCGCACTGCAAGGAGTATATATTTTGCTAAGAATGACATCTCCAAGAACAGTGCTAACAAAAATAGGCTAGGTCTACCAGAAGGAGAATCTAACTATAGGCAAGAAGGGAATGTCTTCGGTCACTTAGGGGATCCAAATCCTCGAGCCCCTCAACATGGCCAAAATGAGTTAGATCAACGAATTGTTGAGCTTGAATCCAAAAAGAAGGGCTTGTCGAATGAATACATCACAAAAAAGCACTCACCATTCTCACAAGATATCTTGTCAGAAGCTCTACATGGGAGCTTCATGATTTTCCAATTAACAGGGTGTGAAGGAAAAAGTAACCCAATTGGTCACTTAGATAAATGCTCATCTTGGATTGAGCTACAATGTACAAGGTCTTCTACCTCACTTTTGGAGATCGTGCACAAAGATGGTTTAAGATGCACCCATAGCAACGTGTTATGAGGTGGAAGGACCCATCTGCAGTTTTCTTGTCTCAGTTCATGGGTTCCAAGGCCAAGATCCCACCAAAAGGAGCTCTTATATCAATCGAACAAGGACAAACAGAATCACTAAGGAGTTATTTAAATAGATTCAACAAACAAACAATTAAAATAAAAGGGAAGGTCTCTGAAAAATAGAATCTCTTAACTCTTAAGGAGCCCAAAAGATCAAAGTCCATAAAAAGATTTTCAAAAGACCCGTGCCGATGAGGAATGCCTAAAAGATCAAAGGTCCTAAAAGGATAGAGAAAAATACATGAACAAGGTGTTTATAATACACAATTTCAAAAAAAGAAATAAGTTTAAAATTGCATACATCAGGTTGTAATTAATATATTATTAAAATTCATCCACCCACCCACCCACACCCAATTCAACTCAAATCAAATCTCCTTTGTTGTTTGTGCTTCTTCCTCCACCTCCTCACCACCACCACCACTACCTCATTGCCTCTGCCTCACCACCACCGTAGTCACCATCACCTCCGCCACCAACCACCACCATCGTCGTCACCACCACACCATTAGAACCACCAGATTTTCGATGCACCAACACAACCATTCTCGACACACCACAACCACCACCACAGATTAATCGTCACTTCACCAATTAGACAATAAAAAAATTGCTGTCTATTTTCAGAATTGAGAAAAAGAAGACCTGAAACATTTTTAAGTCTGACGTGTGACTTAATAGGTCAAACGTGATCTATGACCTGAACAGTTGAAGTGTGACCTGTGACATAATATATCAAAAAGGTTGTGAGCTGCAGAGTTTTTAAGTGTGACCTCTAACTTAATGTATCAAATGTGACGTGTGACCTATGATATAATGCATAAAACAAGTTGTGACCTGAACATTTGAAATGTGTTTATATAATGCATCAAACAAGTTGTGACCTGAATATTTGAAGTGTGACCCGTGACCTAATGCATCCAATGTGAAATGAACATGCGAAGTGTGATATGTAAATTAATGCATTAAGTGTAACCTAAGACCTTAACATTGAAGTGTGACCCGTGACCCAATGCATCAAACGTGACCTGAACGTATGAAGTGTGAATTGTAACTTAATGCATCAATGTGACCCGTGACCTTAACATTTGAAGTGTTACCCTGAACTTAATGCATTAAATGTGACATGTGACCTCAAGATTTGAAGTGTAGCCTATGAGAAATGCCTACGAAATCACAGCACAACCACCAACCAATAATCACAACCTCCATTTGCACCACCGACCCCTGCCAACACCACAACCTCTATTTTCCACCTCCAAGTCACTTATATTGTTAGGGGCTATGGCCGTGCTCAGGTTGCTGGTGTTGATGGTAAACGCCATTAGCAGTCATCGTTCTAATGGATAAAAAATACAATATAAGGCCAAAATTAGCAACATCGTTCTAAATGGCTGTTCCCATTCAAAATTACAATTATGTGTGTAAGAGGACAAAATTGGCATCAACTTTAAAATTAAAAAATTATATACATTAAATAAGAAAAGAAAAGACAAATAAATAGATGAAAAAAGTTGTCTTCCTCAAAATCCCAACACATCACCAGCACATACAGACTGAGCACGGCCACAACTCGTTGTCATCAACACCAACACCTTCCCCTGCCAACACCACCACCACCACCGACTGTCACCCTCGTCGTCTCTTGAGTGGAGATGAGGGTTCATCATGGCTCACCACCAAACGCCATATGACCGTAATGTCGTCGGCACCACTAACACCGTAGCTATCTTGGATCCGTATTTCGGTGTTGGTGTTGGGGATGATGATTTCTGCTAGTAGAGAGAGTGGAGAAAGAGCTTCTCTTTTTTTGCGGTAGCAGAGAGAGAGAGAGAGAGACTACCTTTTCATTTGGAAATTGGGAATGATTTAGGCTATGGGACGGGTAGGTAGGAATGGGTTATTAATTATTAATTAATATTATTAAAATGTAATTAACACCTGATTTCAGAATTGTTAAACTTAAAAACTAATGATTGAAATGTTAATTTTAAAAACATGGTATCATGTAATTACTACAAAAGGATAAGATCTTTCAAAAAGTCCAAAAGAAAAAGTACTCTGTAGACTGTAAAAAGGCCTAAGAGCAGAAGCTCAACAAATAGAAAAACCTATTAGACCTCGGTTCTGTATAAATAGTCCATAAAGTCCCCGGCATGAGAGGACAAGAACTCCCATGTTTCAAAGAATTGAAGACTCATCGAGTTCAGTCTTGATACGTAGAAAGATCTCCTAAAAGACTTGAAAGATCGAAAAAAGGGAGAAAAAATTGACCCCTTGTCTAGATAAATAGTCCGTAAATTCCCCACGAGAGGACAAAGAGGTCCACACATAAATCCAATCAATAAGGCTCCAAGGTAAGAATTATTCTAAATAAGTTTAAGTATTTATTAGTACGTTTAATGTATTTAACTTACATTATGATGTGTTCCGGACCCTCGACAATCGGAGTCATAGCAGGCTTGACGAAGAAAGTTAAATATTCAAGCCAAATAAAAGTGTAGTCCAGTCAATCATGTCGAAATTGGATGGATAATATATGTTTTTCGAGTAGAAACAGGTTACTGAGCATGACTTATGAGCTAAATCCCTTGAGCCCATTGATTTTAGGGCCAAATTCCATCGTTTGGGGCTTCAAATTGGCAAATCAATGATGCAAACGGAAATTTACTATATTTCCATAATTATAGGATTATATTTACTTTGTCTTTATTATTGTTTCCAATTAAATTAGGACTACATTATGAGAGATTTTATCTATTCCCTAATTAGATTAGATTTTATTTAGTTTTCTAATTAGACTATGATTTTTATTCTGGTAGCCTATATAAAGACGTCTTCATTGTAATATTAAAAAAAAGACTTGAGACTTGATTTTGATATAAACAGTTTTTATTGAGGATTCAATAAAAGTTATAGGTGGATTCCTATATTTCTCGAACTTATCAAAAATCTTTCTTGTGTCGTTCAAATACCGAACTTATCAAATATTTGCTAGAATATTTGTGGCGTTCAAATCAGAGACTTATCAAGGAGATTGGGCAAATCCTTGTGGCGTTTCGAAATTCGTGGTTCTTTATTCCGCATCGTCGAGTCATCGCGTCGTGAATATCGGGTCATGATTCATCCGTCCAACCACAACTTGAGTTCGGAACTTTCCGGCGTTTCTTCCGCGCTTCGAATCTCATCATCTGGTATCAGAGCTTGGATCTATTTCAGATTCTTGCGTTTCTTGATTTTCTTGACTTTTTTTCGTGTTCTTCGCGTTCTTCGTGTCAGTTATAAATTTTTTCAGTTTGATCCATAAGAGTCAGTCCCAAAAATTCAAAAGTGTTTTTCTTGTTCATTTTTTGTCCAAATCCAGTTCCGTCTTTTTCTGCCATACTCGTAGTCCAATTCTTTGGCAGGAGATTAAAAATAAATAAATTTTCGAAAATTTCATTTTTTTTTCCATATTCCAAATATTCCTCAAATATTTCGAATTTTCTCAATTTCCAAATTTTCATCAATGGGTGACAACAAACGCCCCGAAAGAGGGAATAGGATATTGGAGCAGAGTGTTAAATTATTGGCAGAGATGCGGGCAAAATTTAAGAAGGTAATGGCTAGGATGGATAAAAGAGATGCGATGATTGCCCAATTGAAAAAGGAGCAATCGCGGACGGACTCTATGGCTAGGAGGATTAGTAAGCGTGAATGTCATGCTAGGTACGGAGATGGGATGGATGAAAAGTCATTAAAGCGAAAAGAGACATCAAAACGGGAGAGTAGTGATCATGTTCACAAAAGGAGGGAGGAACCGAGAACCAAAGGTAAAAATAATTCTGATTCCAAACCTCTTAAGGATAAAAATATTAAGTGCTTTAAATGTTTGGAACGGGGTCACATTGTACTTGATTTTCCACGTAAAAAGGATAGGTGTAATAGTGAAGGGACAAAAAGTATTATGGTGGATGAGTCAATTATTGATAGGCATGCTCTTAGCGTTAGGCGTAAGGTGAATGTTTCGGATAATGTGGAAGGGCAGAAGGATAATATTTTTCGCACTAGATGCATCGTGAATGATAAAGTGTGCAGTATGGTGATTGACGAGGGAAGTTGTACTAATGTAGTTAGTACAATGTTGGTGGAAAAATTAGGCTTACCTTTAACGAAACATCCAACGCCTTATAAATTACAATGGTTGACTGAGTCAGGGGAAGTTAAGGTGAAGAGACATGCTTTAGTGACATTTTCTTTTGGTGGGTATTCGGATGAGGTAATTTGTGACGTGGTGCCAATGCAAATTAGTCATATACTATTGGGGAGACCTTGGCAACATGAAAGGGCTGTGCTACATGATGGATATACGAATAGATACAGCTTGGTAAAAGGGGGGAAAAAGTTTACTCTAATGCCACTATCTCCAACTGAAGCCATGAAAGATCAATTGAAACTGAAAAGTGAGTTTGAGGGGAAAAATAAGAGAGTTGAGGCCACGACCTCAGAAAAATGAGAGGGAGTGGAAATTAAAGAAAAGAGAGTTGAGGCCACGACCTCAGAAAAAGGAGAGGGAGTGAAAAATAAAGAAAAGAGGGTTGAGGTTCAAACCTTAGAAAAAGGAGAGACTGAGTGCAAAAAGCAAAAGAAAAGAGAGTCTACCACAAAAATGAGTCTATTTGCACTTACTCACGCTAACACACCCCTCCCCAGTTCTTTAAAATCTGTTTTACAGGTACCGAAGTCAAATCATGAGCTTAAAACAGGGAAAAAACTTATTGGCACAAATGAGCAGCCCAAAAAGCCGAGAAAGTTGAAGGAGAAAAATGGGTAGCCCAAAAGGTTGAAATCAAGCACGAGGCATAAGCATGATCATCGAGCCCAGGAAAAAAGGAGTTTGAAAAGCCGACCAAAATTGGATTCGAGGTTGAATTCTTTTCAAGAGAGGGAGTATGATATGATCCGGACCAGGCGTCGAAGGGCGAAGTCGAGTCATCGGCAATATGACAGTGATCTACGTGCAAAACGGAGTAAGTTCCATATTGGGGTCGAGCCGAGAAGAGAGACGGATCAAGCCGAATCAAAGGGTCGAAGTAATTTGGGCAGAAAATCCATCACGGCCGTAACCCATATATTCACGACCGTAATCATTTATCGAAGAAAAAGGAAGAATTTCAGCAGAACAAGGCTTACGGCCGTAAGCCTAGAAGTTACGGCCGTAACATTCAAAAAGGGAAACTTCACGACCGTAACTAATAAACGCAGTTTTGATCAGAGAGGCCTATACGGCCGTAAAAGAATTATTCACGGCCGTAAATGAGTAGCGGCCATATTTTCCGGATTTTTAATTATTTTATTCCTTTTTTAGTTTTTAGGTTATTTTCCTATTTTAGAATTTTAGTTTAATTAGAATTCTATTTTGAGTAAATTAGATGCTAGGTTATTTTGCTTATTTATACTTCTTTCCATTCATTGTAAAAGTTAAGTTTGAGTTTATGAATTAAATTAAGAGAGGATTCTCTTGTTAAAGGTTGAGGAGTCCCTTTGGTGTTCTTCAAGAACAAATCCAACTTATCAAATATTGTGAAAATATTTGTGGTGTTGAACTTATCAAATATTCGCGAGAATATTTGTGGCGTTTCCAATTTAGAATCTTATCAAGGAAATTGACAAGTCCTTGTGGTGTTTCGAAAACCTTGGATCTCGATTCCGCATCGTCAATTTCTTGCGTCGTGAATCTTGGGTCAAGGTCCTATCGTCAATTTTATCTTTCCAATAGTTTAATTCTTATTTAATTTCGTGTTTGATCTGATCTAGATCTTTCCTGTAGTTTAAATTTCAGATTTATTTTTTAAAAAAATTATTTATTTTATTTTATTCTGAAAATTCATCCAAAATTAAAAAAAAATCCATTCAAGAACCACTTTCTTGAATTTCTTGATCCTTTGTTTATTGTTCTTTTCCATTCCGTTCTACATAAATTCTATAATGTCCAATTTTCAAGAAAAATATCAATCTAGAAGGGGGAACGATAATGATAAAGATCATATGTGGAAATTTTTGAATGATGCTTTGATGATGTTGGATAAACTAGATGAAAGGGAAGGGAACTTGAAAAAGATGCGATCTCAATTAAATCGTAATGATGAGAGTCATTATAGGCGTGATCCTAAACATAGGTATGGAATTGGGGTTAAGAGAGGAGCCGACATTGATCCAAAAGTAATTTTGAAAATTCAAAAGGAAATTTATGAAGAAAAATTGAGGTGTGAACATGCAGAAAAAAATATTTGGCTAAATTACAAAGGAAGGAGGAGAAACGAAAAGCGGTAATTACATGGTTAGAAGAGAGTGAAAATCATGTTGAGCCTCGGGATATGAAAGTTGAAAAGAACGAGGGAGGCTTGAGACATGATTTAGTTGAAGAGACCCCGAACTTTGTGGTAGGAGTTGAAAAAGTGGAGTTAGGTGAACAAACTTCAAGATTTGATGAGGAATTAGAAGTTGGGGTAGAAGTTCAAAATTTGGGTTTTGAATTGGTAGACCCAAATTTGGATAGTGATGAGGTAGTGTGCAACCATGGTGACACGAATGTGGAGATAGAAGATGTGGTTGAATTTGAAAGAAAAAAAATTGAAGATGTAGATGAGCTAGAAAATCTTGAGTTAGAGGAAGTAACCGAGCTTGAGAGAAAAGAGATAGAGGGGGGCGAGCAAGAAGTTGGAAAAGGAGAACGAGGTGAAGAGAAGGGCCTCGTGATTCAAAAGGTGGAATTGACGGTGATAATTCATGAATACAAGGATCCATACCTTGTACCTCATGAACCTAACATTTCCCTCCCCGTTCTATTTAATTCTTTCTTGCAGGGTAATGATACGTGGAAATTTGGGCAACACCACCAATGTCCAAACGTGTTTCAACTTAAAGTCATTCACGTGACCCCCGTTGCAGAATATTTTTGGTTGATCATGTGCAATGGCAAGAGCAATTTTCCGTTTGATCCAGGAAGTGAAGTGAAACAACAGGAACAAAGCTATGATTCGGGACGAATCGTCCTAAAGAAGGAGGGTATGATGTGTTCCGGACCCTTGACAATCGGAGTCATAGCAGGCTTGACGAAGAAAGTTAAATATTCAAGCCAAATAAAAGTGTAGTCCAGTCAATCATGTCGGAATTGGATGGATAATATATGTTTTTCGAGTAGAAACAGGTCACTGAGCAAGACTCATGGGCTAATGCCCTTGAGCCCATTGATTTAGGGCCAAATTCCATCGTTTGGGGCTTCAAATTGGCAAATCAATGATGCAAACGGAAATTTACTATATTTCCATAATTATAGGATTATATTTACTTTGTCTTTATTATTGTTTCCAATTAAATTAGGACTACATTATGAGAGATTTTATCTATTCCCTAATTAGATTAGATTTTATTTAGTTTTCTAATTAGACTAGGATTTTTATTCTGGTAGCCTATATGAAGGCGTCTTCATTGTAATATTAAAAAAAAGACTTGAGACTTGATTTTGATATAAACAGTTTTTATTGAGGATTCAATAAAAGTTATAGGTGGATTCCTATATTTCTCGAACTTATCAAGAATCTTTCTTGTGGCGTTCAAATACCGAACTTATCAAATATTTGCTAGAATATTTGTGGCGTTCAAATCAGAGACTTATCAAGGAGATTGGGCAAATCTTTGTGGCGTTTCGAAAGTCGTGGTTCTTTATTCCGCATCGTCGAGCCATCGCGTCGTGAATATCGGGTCATGATTCATCCGTCCAACCACAACCTGAGTTCGGAACTTTTTGACGTTTCTTCCACGCTTCGAATCTCATCACATTAAGTGCATGCTTGAGTAAGCTTAACAGGTCATTTGCTTATTAAATCATTTCAAATGTACGACACTTCAAATTATGTTTGTTTATTCACTATACCGTTAAATATTGGAGAAAACAAAAATTATAATAGCTTACACTTAAGAAGGTACTAAATCTCACTAAAAAAGAAATCAATACTTTGGCAAAAATAAAGGTGATCAATAAACACGGGTATAAAAGAGGAGGCAGTAAAATTTCAAGATCTCCTAAGAGGAATAAAAAGTCGTTACTCTCATTCCTAGCATCTGTTATGCTCTTATCTACAATATTTTGAGTTCAAGGGCAAAGCTCATCTTTCTTCACTCCTCCTCATAAATCAGCTCTTCTATGATTTTGGAAACAACTCCAGTTCTTTATCTCCAGTGCCACCCAAGAAGAGCTCGTCTTTACCGTCAACTCAATTTTAGAAGGAGTTGGTTGTTTGGCTAATGACTGAGAACAAGGTTCGAGACCCTTAAATTATTGGAGTTGGCCAACTTGAGAAACAACTAAGTACTTACGAGCAATGACTGAAAGGCACTGAAAAATGTGTGTACTAAATAACTTTTACTTGCCTCACAACTACTAACAAATTGCGTCTGGGTCACATCCAATTCAGAGAGGTCCTACCAAAACACTTGTAGATGCTAAATGCACATCAAGCTAACAAACAATCATCATTTTATTTGACTAAGTATTAGTCACTTATAGTGCAATCACTACAATTTTGCCTATAAATAAAATGAAGTATTGTAAACAAAAGGAAATTCAAGTTTCCCCAATAAGGAGAGGAAAACGCTCCCAAATTATATGTATTCTCTCAATTATTCTCCTCATATGTAAAAGAGAAAAACAATTAAGCGTGCATTGCGAGTTCGGCCCTACCGTGTGTTCCTCGATTTCACTCCCTATATCTCTCCTTTAAGTTAACTAAGAGAGTGATATGCGTACGTATCATTTTTTGACATCAGCATCAATAAAACCCTTAAATTTTTTATAAAACCATTAATTAATTAATTTATATAAAAATAAATTTATTTTTATTAAATTAAATTCTATTTAAGAATATAAAATAGGTAATTTCAAAATTGGAAAAACAAAAATTAAAACTGAAATTTTTGTTTAAACTTACATGATATTAAACTTTTTATTTATTATAAAAATATGCTCCTAATTAATTTGATTTTTCTATGCACAATTTTTCATTGGGTAGCTATATTCACACAACATTTTTTTAATATCTACACCACATATTAATTACAAGAAATATTATCAATATTTACTCACTATTGCATTTATGTCATCTATATTTTTTCGACGCATTATTATTCTTAATTTTCAATTAATTAACATATATTTGTTTCTAATCACAATTTGTATCCAAATATTTTGTTAATGTACATTGAAAAAAGGGAAAAATATTTATTTTTGAATTTTATATAAATTATTTATTTCGATTGTTTAAAAATACGATAGGAATGTAAGTTTTTTTTTTTTTTTTTTTTTTTTGCCTCATAACACATATTTTGGACAAAAATCGTCTCTATGGACAATTTATGAAATTTAATCGATGGTTGATGATAAGAATTATATAAAAAACTTGGGAGCATAAGTATAAAAAAGTAGGAAAAGTTTAGAGATATTCATTGCAATTAAAATGTGGTACAATTAACAAATGTTGTGGTGTCAATATAATTACCCTTTTTCATTCTTTTGCGACTTATCATAAATATTTTATAAATCAATTTTCAATTTGCATAATATCTTATATCAGATTAATTCTTGATATGTGAGACATGATTTCTTTATTAAGATTACATTTTTTTAAAAAAAAATTAATATATATTTCCATGAATTTAGTGAAATTTCAATAAAATGTTAATTTATTAAAACCTGTAATCAATTTACAATTTTATTATTTCCTTTAACACACTTCAGAAATATATATGAGGGATATCATTCGTCCTAAATATTAGACGTGCAAAAACTAATACAAAAAATGTGGAAAAGACAAAAAAATTGTATGTTGAAAAGATAAATATATGAGCATAAAATATAGAAGATGCTACTCAAAATTCTTTATCCATGTTTGAAACCATTAAAATTGTAATACATTTTTTTGTCTTTTTTTATCACACATTTATCAATAAAATAATATTATATATAAACCAAAAAAGATTCCATACTTTTTAATTATATATTAGTTGTCTAAACGTGTTTTGCACTTTAATTGTCCATATAAAGTAATTTTTAAAAATTTTGTTTGACAAAAATTTCGATTTTTTTAAAGAAAATTAGCTAAAAATGCAAGACAAATTGAATTAACAAAATCGAATAATTTTGAACATTTAAACAAAGTTTCTGAGACCACATTTTACTCACTCAATCAAAATCTTGCCTAAACTCACTTATTTGATAAAAGCAAATCTGAGTTTCAAGGTGAGAATAACATCGATAATATTTTGGAATAAATTTATAGGTTTTATTTATATAATATTTGAACTATTATAAAAAGAACAAAAAAAATGTCAATTAATTTTTAATAGCAATTGTTTTTCATTTATAACAAAATTTTGGACTTGTGAGAATTTAACAATGCATAAATTTGATAATTTCTTTGAGATCTCATCTTCAGTCTCTTCAATTTTATTGTTTGTTGTGAAGTTGATTTCAATTTCGGCGTGCACATTTGAAAATGTATAATTACTAATGATCTAATTTTTTTTATGATAAAGTCGATATATTTTACATTTCTGAAGTGTGGGAGTGAAATTTTTAATTGTGGCCCAAAATAGTGTACAAAAATCTGGTACCTTGTAAGTATTAAAAAGATAAAATATTTATTTAATATCAAGAATTTATTAAAATAAAGATAGACAAATATAATGAGAAATATCACATCTTCATTAATAAAAATTCAAAATAAGTTTAGAAACTTCCATATGTACATATATGTTTCAATGGGACTTATGCAAATATTAGAAATTTTTGTACTTCAATCTTCGTCATATACGATTAGATTTCATAGAAACATGTGAATAATACTTTAATTTTTGGACAAAATCATTCGATTTATTAAAAAATCGATTTTGAGAGAAATGATGTCTCAAAAATGTTCAGCAAAATATGATGTTAGACTTTTAACCCTTTTTGAATTTATAGTATATGTTGTATTGAATTCATTTCAGTGTGAAAACATACATGAATATTAAGGATTATTGGAATTATAAACGTGTTAATGAAAATTAGTAAATGAGAGTTATATATAACTATATAAATGTATTAGATTAAAGGTTATAATCCATGTGATTTTGGTTATAGAATGAGGGTCATAGATATTCGTATTGAATTAATGACATTGTTGGCAAATGAAAAAAATGATAGAATATTAAAAATATAATTCAAAAAATATATTATTTATATTTCTCACAACTTCCTTAATAATAAAAATATTTATTAAAGGAGAATTTTAGTTACATGAAAAAAATTATAACCGGACTTTTTTTTATTATTTCCTTTATGACAACGTATTAATATAGTTGTATTTGTGTTCAATGAGAATAAATAATAATTTGAAATAAATCAACCAAAAATAAAAGATAAAAATCGAAAGTTTTAGAAGTAAAGAGTTTTAAAATAATTAAAATTATTATTTATTAATTAACATTAAGTATAAATATAAAATTATAAGAAAGTTGTAAGGGTAGAAACGTCCAAAAAGTTTCTACCTTCAAGCCAGTTTTAGAAGTGGTATAGATTTTTCTAAAAATTATTATTCAAAAAATTATTTTTTCTAATACATTCTTTAAAATGAAAAACCAAATAGGGGATTTTCCCACAACTTTACCTTTGTAACTTGTAAGAAACTTATCTTTTTTTACGTCACCCAAACAAGCGTATATGAAACTTGTAAGATTTTAGCCAAGTTAATTTTACAAATGACCCTAAAATTTGTGGGAAATTTAAGTCGATCCACAAAATTAAGTCAATAATAGAGTTATGAAAAATTACAGGCATAACCTTAACTGATGCAATTTCTTTTGGGAAATGTGGCAAAGAACACGAAATAACAAATTAAACAATTAAGGAAAGATCTAAATTCAGAAAAAATAAAAATAACAAGAATGAAAAATAATGAAAAGTAGATGATAGGACATTAACCCAACAATCACGACGCGATGAATCGACGATGCGGAATGAAGAACCAAAGTTGTTGAACGCTACAAGGATTTTCCAATTCCTTGATAAGTTCGAGTTGAACCACCACAAAGATTTATGAATCTTTAATAAGTTCGATTGGTTGTTCAAAAAAAGGAATCCTTACTTTTCTAAGAAAAATACTCTATTTGATTCAAAATCATCCAAGCTGTCTTACAATAATGAAAAATAGACATAACATGATGAAAAAATGACATAGCACTAACCCTAGCTCCATTAGGGTTCAAAAATAGAATTAATAATTAATAAAATTAAAATTAAATTAAAAATCGTGAAAATTTAGTTTTGATTCAACCGCGCGATCGCGTGGTTAGCCCTTAAACTTTCGGGTGGATTTTTGGTGTAGTTGCACGGCACGATCACTCCCTCGGTTGCTCCGCACGATCACATGGTTCGACTTCGGCTGATTCTTCACTCCTTTGAAACAACTTGACCCGACTTGATTCTAGACTCGGGTCCAACATGAAACTTTCTTGTTTTCCCATATAGACTGCTATTGCATTGATTACTTGATTTCTCTTTTGGTCTCCTATCTTGGATCACATCATCCCCCCTCTGTTGAAAATGATTCGACCTCGAATTTGCATATGGCCACATCTTCATGCATATCTTACTTTTGTTATTTCGAGGGACCTGTTTATGTTTTGTGCTCTCTATCATCTTTTTTGGGTGTTCTTTCTTTCTGATAAGTTTATTCCTAGCTTTAAGTTTAGAATTTGACTTAGGTACCTGCAAAACAGAATTAACCAAACTAAGGAGGGGTTGGTTAGATTGGTTAAGTTCAAGGCATGGATCCTTGTACATCAACAGTTGTGCAAACAAACTCATTTTTGTGGTGGAATCTCTTTTCTTTTTCACCCTGCACTCAATCTCTCCATTTTTCTGAGGTGTAGCTCTCAACTCTATTTTTTTTTTCAAATTTCTCTACCTCTCATTTTTCTGAGATCGTGGCCCAAACTCTTTTTTTTTTTTCAATTTTCTCTAACTCTCATTTTTCTGAGGTCGTGGCCTCAACTCTCTTTTTTCCCCTTCAAACTCATCTTTCAATTTCAATTTATCTTCATGGACTTCTATTGGTGATAAAGGAACAATAGTGAACTTTCTTTCACCTTTCACCAAGCTATATCGATTTTTAAACTCATCATGAAGCACCGCCCTATCGTGTTGCCATGGCTTCCCCCAACAATATATGTCCAACATGCATAGGAACTACATCACATACTACCTCATCATTATACCCACCAATAGAGAAATTTATCCTAACCTGTTTGTTCACCTTAACTTCCCCAGATTCAGTCAACCACTGTAATTTATAAGGATTAGGATATTTGATCAAAGGCAACCCCAATTTCTCCACTAAGGTAGTTCTAGTCACGTTAGTGCACCTTCCTTCATCAATCACCATACTACAAACCTTATAATATACGAAGCATCTAGTCCCCAAAGAATTTGTCACAAATTTATTTTCGCTTGTGTATCAGTCTGAAATTCCTTTTCAAGTCCCCAAAGAATCAATCAAAGATTCAAAAAATAGGAAAAAATGGAAGATACAAAGAAGACAAAGAAAAATTGATATTTTGAGAAGTTTTAGGAATATTTCCAGAATTTTATGAATTTTCAAATTTTTTTACCCGAAAATTAGACTACGAGTATGGCAAAATAAACGGAATTGAATTTGGATAAGAATTGAATAAAATAAACACGTTTGAAATTTTGTGGGATTTTTAAATGGATCAAAACTGAAAAAAATTATTAATGCACAAAGAATACAAAGAACAAGAAAATCAAGGAATGAAGGTTCAGCTTGCTTAAGAAAGAGCATTCAAGGAACTTACATTGAACAATAAAGATCGGATGCCCGGCCTTGTACACCCCTTTCTCATTACAGCCCAAACTCAAATATCAAGCACTGAATTAAGATCCAAGCTCTGATATCACGTGGTGCGGTTCCTTTTGGTAAATGCGATAAAGAATGCGAAATAACAAATTAAATGTAGCGACCAAGATTTTACGCAATTAATAATTATTTTTAATATTTAGAAAATTGTGTCGCTACTATTTCACCTATTATTTTGAAGTTAACGCCGCGACGAATTCGTCTAGCCAAGTCAATAAATATCGAATTTGTTCGATTTTAAATTAAAATCCGAATTTCTAAAATTATGTTATTTAATTATTTATTCAAAGTATTATTTTCAAAATCAGTTTGAATTTCAAATTCAGTAAAAATATCCCAATGATCCTTATCAAATTATTTCAAGTCCAAATACGTAATTCAATTTTATCTCAAAATTTATTTATTCTCAAATTATTTTCAGTCCAAAATATATCTGTTTTAAATACATTTCTTAATCAAAGTTAGTCTAATTTTCAGTTGATTACTTCCCACATTTTGCATTCCTCTTTATTCTCCTTTCCACCTCATTTCCAACCTATATCCACCATCAAAGCAAACACCATCATTCTCATCATCCTCAGCATCGCCGAAAGCCATTTCCAGTCCCTACTGCCAAGTTGAAACCTTCCATGTGCAGTTTCCCCTTTCCAGCTCCATTCTCATATCCCAACCATTCTTTCCAGCAAAGCTATAGCCTCCACTTTGATCACCAACTCCACCTATTTCAATGTTCAACATCACCACCAAATTCATTACGGAACCATTCGACAACCACTGTTTCATCACTGCAATCAACCAAAAACCACTGCAAATTCACCAATCACCAGAATTCCTCACGACTGATCATCACCACCCACACTGATTCATCTCCCCCACGCAGCTAACCTCACATAACCATCTCAATAGCACACAATTCTCAATTCCATTAAGTTTTCAGAAATCATTCTCATTATCAATAACCTCAATCAAATTACAACTACTTCAATTGCCGCTCTCTTCACCGGAAATTCATCACTGCCCAATTTCCTCAACTCAAAACCAGTCTCTGAATCATCACTACCATCAACAGTTCCGGCCAACCTCCATAACCGCAGGACAAACCAAGCTTTCCCCAAATCAGAAACCAAAACCCAAAATCCCAAGAAATAGAGAACTCATTTACTTACCTTCACTGCAGCACCTATTTCGACCGGAATTTTCACCGGATTTCGCAGTCAAGACCTTCGAACTCTAATTTCGGTTTCAACCTAAATCAATCCCCAATTCATAAATTTTCCTCACACTCGCACCATACTCTGACCGCTACCAGTCGTCGCACCCAGCGCCGGTGTTGCGCCGGCGAGTCACAGGCTGAAGGTCGGATTTTGGCTTGAATCGCCTCTCGCCCGTCTCTGCTCCCGTCCTAACTCTCTCTCTCTCTGAAATCGTTTGAAGGAAAGAGAAAATGTTTGATTTTTATATTATTTTGATTATTTTCGAAAATTTCAATGTTGGTCCCCAAGTTTTAAATGTTTCAAAATCAGTCCCTGACATTTTAAAAGGTTTTCAAATCAGTCCTTTCAGCTTTTAAACTTATCAATTTCAGTCCTTAAGTTTTAAATGAGTTTTAATCAGCCCCTATTGTTTTAAAATATATTATTTCAACCCTATTGTTTTGAGTTTCCGACTCAACTTTCAAAATATCTATTTTAGTCCCTGAACTTTCAAAAGTATTCATTTTAGTCCCTCAACTTTCAAAACATCAATTTTAGTCCTCAAATTATAATTTATCATTTTGAGCTATATATTCGATAGACTAAAGTGACTTATTGGCTAAGACAAAGCGTACGGAGAATTTAAAGAAATTGAAGTCATTCCCGCTCAACTTTGCACTCGTCGGATTTGAGGTAGACTCGCACTTATTAATTGATTTAAATTATGATTTCATATAAATGTCATGTGACTTGTGAAAGTCAATTTTCAAGAAAATTAAGTATGTTTTATGAAAGGTAAATATACCTTATGTTTTTATGAAAAGTAAGTATACCCTATGTTTTTACGATAATGTTTTATATGTTTTGGATCATTGCTATGCACATAAAAATTCTTGCCACGAAGTTCGGTAAAATTCTTGTGTCTCCATAAGTTTATGAGGATTTGCCACGAAGTTCGGTAAAATTCCTATGTTTCCATATGTTTATGAGGATTTACCACCTAAGTTCTGTAAAATTCCTGTCTCATATGTTTATGAGGATTTCAATCCTATCTTATGTTATGATGGAAATGATCCCTATGAATTTCAAGAATTATGTTTTGGTATACTTACTGTTATTATGATTTTACTGCATAAGAATTCTTGCCACCTAAGTTCGGTAAAGTTCTTGTGTCTCCTTATGTTTATGAGGATTTCAATCCTATCTTATGTTATGCTTTCAAAAGAAATTATGCTTGGCATAATTAAAATGTTTTATAATTATATGGTTTTCAAAGAGCTGTTTTCAAAGAGCTATTTTCAAAGAGCCTATGATTTGCAAAATATGTCCCGTGCTGTAATGCACAATATGAGTTTTATCAAGAGCCGTTTTATAAAGAAGCTCTATCAATGCCCGTTTTATAAAGAGCCGGGATTTATGTGTTTAATCATCTTATAAATTAAATTAATTTGCGATGAGTCTACTGAGTATTTCCTCCATGAAATACTCACCCTACTTTTTAACAGTTTTGCAGATTTCGGAGACGGTGGCGAGCGATGAATGATGGTGGCAATAATCGTTAAACGGTTGAAAGTTTGACGTTAATGATTTCCGTATTTTCCAAACAATCGAATAATTTAGAGAAGTTCATTTATTTGAGAAATTATGACATTGTCAATTTCTTTACAAAATTAATGGTTCGATTTACTATTTCAAATGGTTTCATAAATGTTTTCAATTTTATCGGCCATTACAGTTTATTTAATGTTGCCAAAAATGAATTTCAATTATTTCTTCCGCAAAAATATTATTCGAAAAATTTAGACAGAAAATGACGTAGTGAACCGGGTATACGGAACTCGGGGCGCTACATTAAACAACTAGGATATATCTAAATTCAGAAATAATTAAAATAACAAGAACGGAAAACATTGAAAAGTAGATGATAGGACCTTGACCCAATAATCACGACGCGATGAACCGACGATGTGAAATGAAGAACAAAAGTTGTTGAACGCACAAGAATTGTCCAATTCTTTGATAAGTTCGATTAATTGTTCAAGAAAAGGAATCCTCACTTTTCTAAGAAAAACACTCAATTTGATTCAAAATTATCCAAGTTGTCTTACAATAATGAAAATAGACATAATATAATGAAAATACGTCCTAACACTAACCCTAGCCACATTAGGGTTCAAAAATAGAATTAATAATTAATAAAACGGAAATTAAATTAAAAATTGAAAAAATTAATTTTCCATTCAACTGTGCGATCGCGTGGGCATAGGCCGCGCGATCGCGTGGTTAGCCCTTAAACTTTAGGGTGGATTTTTGGTGTAGTCGCGCGATCGCGTGGTTCAACTTCGGCTAATTCTTCGCTCCTTTGAAACAACTTGACCCGACTTGATTCTAGACTCGGGTCCAGCACAAAACTTGCTTGTTTTTCCATGTAGATTGTTGTTGCATTGATGATAACTTGATTTCTCTTTTGATCTTCCATCTTAAATCACATCATTAGTTATCAAATTTTTGTAACATGTAGTTAAAAACTCAATTTTATGTTAAAAACGTATACCCTTACGTTAAATCATACACAAAATAAATTAAAAAAAAAAAGATCAAAACTCACCCGATCTCCCAAGATTACTGACAAGTCGTTAGTCAATTATGTTTCTCATTTCTCATTTATTTTTTTGCCCTGTGAAATTTAAGGATTAACTAGTTCTCTATTTGTGTGATGCATAGAACATATAATTTTGCAATCTTGATTTTGAGAATGACATCAAAAGAGTATTATCTTATTAAGCATAGATATAAAATGATACAATTGACTAAGATTATTACAAATTACGAAAGATCTATTTATACACAATGTTCGTGATTATATTCATTGGTTAATTGTCTTTGTCATATATAAGGATTTTCAGGTAGCTCAACAAATGACACTCGATATAGCAACATAAAGTTGTCCGTGATTGAAAATAGGTCTCTTCAAGAAAGGCCTACATGGGATAGCAACTGTCCTTAGCTCTTATTAATGTTCATGGCGTATGAAGCAATCAAAGGAAACTACTTTCTTCGAAATCTAATGGAAGACTAGGATCGGATGGAGTCAACAACATCCTTGGTATGAGAACTTTGTGTCCATTGTTAATTCCATACATAATTTGGCCTCTATAACATGATCACCAAGTCTTGTTACAATAAGTCTAGTCTCATTGCAGAGACCAATTGTATAATCAATATTTCTGAACAACATAATTGGGATACCAACCTTCAACTTCAACACATGATTAATGATGACGGAATATTTCATAATGTTTAAAAATTTCGGGTGAATGAAGATCTCCCAATATATCAAAGTTTCTATCCGACTTGCATGTTGTATCTGAACTCAAGTACATCCTCCCTTTCAGTCTTGTTAATGAAAACCATGTACTCGTTGACATATTCGAAAATATCTAATGTTGGAGCAAGTATGCCTTGCCCTACAAGTATGTCACATAGTCAATATTATTTGAGAAAGATGGGTGAGTACTTTGAACAATTGACTTGAGAAAATTCTTCGACTCTTTGATCAAAATATCATTCGGTATGACTACAATTACATGGCCATCATTATCACCGCCTAATGCACCATCTCCCATACTAAGATCCACTCTGAAAATAATTTCAATTCTTCACCATGATAGCACAACCCATACTTTGAAGCCTCATGTTTTTTGTTAACTTCAAAATTGTGCAATGGCTCCAAAAGTACGATGAATTAATATTTGCATGCACAATAACAATATATTGTCTACTTTGTTTCAAAATCACTGGCAAAATTTTCTTGAAATCTCCACCAAACATGACAGTCCGCCCCCCCCCCCCCCCAAAAAAAAAAAAAAAAAAAAAAACAAATGTCGGTCTACACTCATTAGATTTATGGATCTCATTATGTTTCTCATGGTATGGTCAATACCCTAAAAATAATACTTGTGCATCATAGGGGCCTCATCCTAAATTATAAGTTTCATTTTTGCACTCAACTCTGCCACCAGACTTCCCCACTTGATGTTGCTCGTAGAATCTTCATTGAGATTTAGAGGAATGACGAATCTAGAATGAACCGTTCTACTACCGAGTAGTAGAAAAAGAAGTTATTCCAAAAGCAACATTAAAAACTATTTCTCCAACAGATCGCAATCCTGTGAAAAAAGAGTTTTCCAAGCAAATGATTTACCTGTGCAATCACAACCATATAAAAAAATACACCACCTAAATCAAATTCAGTATAATGCATTATTGTATCGTAAACACCTTTATGCTCACCGATCAAGCTAGCAACATATCTTAAATGCTATTAGGCAAGAGACCTTATGTTGTAATTCATCTTATCATGTATAAGTCTGTTTCTAGAAATTGAGGTATCCGCTTCATAAGAAAATAGCATTGATGGATATTCGCGAAGACTTTTTCCTCGACATGCAATATTTTCTCTATCTCTAAAATTGAATAGTTTTTTTATTTCTCCTTCACCCATTTTCAACTCTGTACAATAATCCCAATTACAAGCTTCTCATTAATATTAAAATTGTGTAGTCAATTTAAGATGAAATAAAATAGCTTGTGACGACAAAAAATGCCTTTTAAAATGAACATAATAAACTAAACCATGACGTAATCATTATATATTAGATCACAAAATTACCTTGGTAAACCTAGAATGCCCCGTTGTCAATGGACTATATCAACAGACAATAATGATCAACATTGTTCCCAAACAAATTTGAGTCTTGATAAAGTGTCTGTTATCAACAACGTAGAAAAAAAACTACTAAGAGAATGAGCGGTTGTTGCGAAAATATTGCAAGTACATAATATCACGAACAAGTAGTAAAGTGGACTTTTGTGTCCAAGTTGTCGATCCCACTAGGACTAACTATCTATTATTGAGTTTAGTTAATCAATTCCTAAACTAAAAATAAATGCTAAGATTTGGAATTTTAAACTACCAACTAGTGAAATTAAGTATCAAAATAAAATAAATAAAGCAAATAAAAGATTTGATATTTGTTTTTATGAGTTAAAAGTGTTGGGACTCACAATTTCATTCTACTTTTAATATTCAATTTCTTATATTATGTTTTCTTTCTAAATTAGTATTTGATCGAATTCACTATTGTATCTAAACTCCCCACTCGAGTTTAAATTAGTTCTATTTAATTAGGTCAACCACACATCTCTATATTTGGTCAAAATAAACTCTAATTAAACACATCCAATCATAAGAATTCACAATGATCACAACAACCACAACTATATATCTCTACCATTTTGCTAAATTGTCGAAATTTATCACGTGATCTATGTTGTTAACTCACCTATCGAATTTTGAAAACAATCCACAAAATCAATGAATTAGTGGTCAATTAATTCATGCATTAAGATTGAAAATAAATTAAATGCATCAAATTAAAGCATAGACACATGGGAATTGAAAATTGAATACTTAAAATAAGATTACATCGTTCGCCCCAACAAAGTTAGTTATACATAATTAAATAAATACAAGAAGAATATCACCAAATTCTAGAAAGAAATTATTGCACCAAGATCCAATCTTCAACTCAATCTTGATTTCTTCTTTGACTTATTGAAAATCCCCTTGATTACTTGTGTAATGTGTATGAATAATAAATTGGGGAATAAGAGAGAGTTTTCTAGTCTAGGGTAGGTCTTTATATAGTTTAGAAGTTAAGAAAGTTGTTTATTTCTAATTGGGATCGAAAATAAATAGAAAAAATAAAGTAAAATCTAAAAAAAGGGTAAGATCTAAGTATGAAAGACCTACTTATTAGCAGATCCCCAATGACTTGCTTCAATACATATATTTATATGTATACATATTATGGTAAATACTAAATAATAGTCGATATTTTTTAATCAATTTTAATTTTATTATCTATACTTACTACTATATATAAAGGGAGAATAGTGGATTAGTGTGAATACATTTATTGTCTTTTATATATATATATATATATATATATATATATATATATATTTATATATTATTAAACAATCTAAACAAAGGTTAATATTTTTTTAATAATTTTTAATTTTAATAATTGTGCAAAGATTATATGATATAATAATTTCTTGCAATGTTGTTCAATTGTTGTATATTTGATGAGTTAAGATTAAGCACATATTTATAGTTTATTGTGATTTTTGAACAAAAAATTGAGAAAAAGTTAAATATGTGAGACAAATGCATAAATTATAATAAATATATTTATATCCTGAAGAAGCATCAATATTTATACTCATAATATTACATCTAATATGATATACAATTAAAAAATTACAGAATTTGCATTTATCATTCAATGAAGTTTTCAATAATTTGGATTATCACTACAACAGATTTAGCCTTTTACGGTGCGCATTGCATGCCGTAAAAGTCACGCCGCACGCCGTAATTAAAGGTTTTCAGCGTTCCAAAATGCACGCCGTAAAGTATAATTTGATTTTTTTTTAAATCCGTAAATTATAATTCCAAAAAATCTATAATAATTGTACAACAAAATTATACGCATTGTTAATGCATTAATCAATAAACGCGATTTCCATAAACAAAAACGCCGTCCAGTAAGATTCAATACAATATACAAAAATTTAGATCTCACAGAGTCCACTCAAGAAATTAGATAGAAATATGTCAAAAGTATATGGACTATTATTTCAAGAAGTAAAAAATAAATAGACAAACATCTAAGAAGCTTATATATCAAATGTGAGTATTCATTTAAGGATATCCCAGCAGCTGGCACCAACTTCATGCAGCTCGGACCCAGCCCCTTGTATAAACCTTGAACCCCTTCTTGTTTGAGTATGCTAGCAAGAGCATGAAGCACGTTCCTATACGCTTGTCGTCCAGTAAGTGCTCCAAATAAAAATCACTGGTGTCATTACTGATTCTTTATAACTCCATCTAGAGCATCAAATACACTGTAAATTTATTCCTTCCACATTTACAACCTTATCCCTTGATTTTGAACCAGAACCTATGGAGACTTGCCTTCTTTTTACCCCTATAACTTGTTCAAAATGACCGACAAACTTTTGAAAATTTGCCTTCAGGAATCAAACCTTACTTTCTAAGAAGAAAAACCATGACAAATAAAAGAAAAAGAAAAGATAGTTATATAAGAGAGCAAAAAATACAGAGTAATTACTTGAAAACTTCAAAAAATGCTGAATTTTACTAAAAAATTACTTTTCTCCGACAAAAGAAGAGACCGGGTCAATCTCCTGAAATATACAATGCAAAACAAAATTCTATATAAAAATTAGCCACATAATCAAATAGTCAAACTTAATGGTAAATTATTATAACAAATTGAGTGGACACAATTAAGTAAATTCAAGTCACTAAAAAATAGTTAACTTTAATGACCAAGAAAACTTCAAAACAAGGAGCGCAAGTAGCGGTTTTCTGTTTACATGAAAAACTATAAAAAATTTCATTGTTCAAAGTATTGAAAAATATGTTCTAAAAAAATATACTACACGTACATATGAGATGGCCTCTAAGTTTACTACTTGATTGGTTCTACGCTCTATCTTTCGATGGACAGGAACTTCTCTCATGTTTAAAAATAAATTTCCCAATTATCAACAAAATTTAAGGAAACTTTGTCAAGCTTGATGATTAGTGTTTAATATATATCCACTCAATGAAGCCACACTTGATAGCAATGCTTTGATATAAATTCACTCAATGAATCCATAATTACTTATACTTTCAAATACCAAGTTTCCCGTAATTGTCCTCGTAGAGTTGAGACTTGAATTGGTAATTCTGACACCAAATTTAACAAAGTTTGAACCACTATGAATTATACAATATTTTGCATAGTGATCATTTGAAGAATCAAACTTAATTCCAATAGATTCATCCTTAGTCGAAGATATTCACAGTACAAATTTATAGCCGACCAATATCATAAAAAAAATGATAAGCAGTTCATCTAAGTTCACTACATGGGACAACTTTTATCAGAAGAATGACTGCACTCTGCAGTAGGAATTAATGCATCAATGATCAAGAACTGATAATTAACAGATATTATTAAAGAGATTTAGTTAACAAGAGAGACAAAATCTGAAGAAAATGTCATTTGTGCAATTGATCGAACACTTAGGATGCATTGTAAAATCTTTAGGAAAATATCAAATTTAGGCACTTAATTCATTCCCAAAATTTCAACACAAAAAACCACAATCCAACTCAACCAAATTCTAGCCTAAGATTTATCCCATCACCAGCAAATTCGAGAATTAGAAAAAATTGGACCAAACTTTTCAACACTTGAAATTTTAAGATTTGAAAGATACCTCGATTCGAAATTTTTGTGTGGATGAGCTTCAAATCGGAGGGAATGTAAGTTCTTTCATGCTGATGATTTGTGTGTGAGGCAGGCTCTAGTGAAGGAAGACGTTTGTTGTGAGAAACTTGCAATAGTCCGAGAATGATGGCCTACGCAATATTCGATCCACGGTGGTGCAGTGAAGTGTGTGCCGGCCGATTCTTGCTGTGTTAGTTGTGACAGAGGGGAAGTCGGACATGGGTTGTGATCGAGGGGAAGTTAGTGGGTTATGGCTTTCCTGAAGAATTGGATGAATAATTAGAACCTTTATCGTGTCGTGCCCTAATTTCTTGATCGGGATGCGCACGTATGAAGGGAAGAGACATATAAAAATGACTATTTTTTTCACGGCGTGCATCAATACACACCGTAAATGTGAATTAATCTATTAAACTTTTCTTTTTAATGACAATTTTACGACATGCATCTTATGCACGTCATTAAAGGTGATTTTTTACGACAGGTAAAAGTTGACGATGTCAATCTCCTCGTAAAAAAAATTGATTTCAAGGCATACCTTATATGCACGCCGTAAATACATGCCATAAAAGGTCACTTTTATTGTAGTGTATTTATGTTGTTTTTAAATTTTAATAATTGTTGTAATAAAAAAATATCTTTTGTATTTTTGTTGATTATGTATAATCATTAAATTTTATGAATGCTTATCTATATTGAGGATAGCAATTTCAGTTCATCGCAATGGTGGAAAAATCTATACTATATATAAAAGCATGATAGTTTGGCAGAATTTAATTCCTAAATTCTTTATGTTTTAGTATTATAGTAAATAATTAATATGATATTATTTTTATTTGTATATATTTGTTATAATTATTATTACTTTTATTATTAACATTAATATTGAATGAGTTCAATTAATATGTTTAGTTATCAGTATCAGAATTATTATTTAATTATTATTATTTTATTTATTTGTTATTCTTAATATTATAAATCCTATGTGTAGCCATCAATAATTAAATTATATTTTAATTATTAATGGTTAAATCATTTGTTATCTTTAATATTACAAATCATATTTTGTAAATATATATTATTATTAAACATTTTTGTTAACTTATTTTAAGTTATATTAATTGGCATTTTCTATTTTCCTATATTTTTGTAATTTGATAAATTTAGTTTATTACTAAATATTTTTATTAGTAATTTATTGAGTTTAATTAAATTATTACTTAAACATTTCTTGGACGTAATATTGTGATAATATTTGTTGCTTATCTTCTATGATAATGACAAGAAATATTGTGATAATATTTTGAAGATAATGTTGGTTGCTTATCTGATATGATAAGTATTGTGATAATGGTAGAAGTCTATCACTTATCGGTTGTGATCAAAATTGTGATTTACTTGGCTTGAGATTATATCTTTATCACTTATAAGTATTTTGATTATATTTTAAGTCTTGTTAAATATTCTGATTGGACGAAAATCCTTGATCACAATTTCGAAAATTTGTTGGTAATATTCTTGATAATATTTTGTGTTTATTCTTGATTGTCAAGGTATCCAAAATATGATAAGCATCTTCTAGATATGGTCAAGAATATTTCATTCTTATCTTTGCATATGGTAAGATTTGTTGGACGAAAATCTATCTAGGAAAAATTCTTAATAGGGCCGAAAATATGAAGTCCATGTTTATGTTAATCACGTGATTGATTAACTTATGGTAAGATTACATGATTTATCTATATCTTGGTTATGGTAAGATTTAGTTAAGAATATTTATCTTACCTTTTATTAATTATCTCTACCATGTTTTGCAGGTATTAGAGATCTTGTGCAATAAGGAAACTTGAGAGCCAAGGAAACCTAATTGCACTATAAAGAGAGGAAAAACGGGACGTTTTTCTTGTGACGTGAAAATACAATTTTCGTGTGGTGCTAGAGAAATACACGTCCACCTTGTTAAAGAAGTCTTGAAACTTTATTTTCGTGTGGTGCAAAAATAATTAAAGTTTCAATTGTGTTGTGACTTCAATACTTCGGGAGGAGGATTCAATCACTTAGAGAAGGAAAGAATTTCAGCGTGAAGATCAAACGGGAGGTTTGGATCAAGATCGAACGGGAGTTCGTGTTGCTGAAAAGTGTTGCAGAGTCAAAGAAAACTACTGAAGAGTGGTGGGACGCCAGCTCACATTACATGCCACAGAAGGATCAGGGAGTGATCTATTTCTTGGATGTTTGATAAAGTCTATGCGTAGATTTATCCAGTAGTTTAGATTGATCTGTATAAACTCTTTCCTTATATAGTGATTTATTTTTGTTCGCAGGATGCGAACCTTAGGTTTTCCCTGTTAGGGTTTTTCACACGTTAAGCTCAAATTATTGTGTTCTTGTCCATTTATAATTCCGCACAAATTATTCTGATTGTTTACGTTTTACAATCCAGATGAATCTGCCTTAGCAGGAGTCATCTGGTACTGCGCTAAATAACGATTAACGATTTACTGTTAACTGGTTACCGTCCGACTTGTCTGTGACAATCTGTTTATAAAATTTAGACAACCTCAAATTTTCAATTGGTATCAGAGCGGGTTCACTTCTAGAAAGTGAGATCCGGTTGTCTAAATGGAAAACTCTGCATCTCTTAGGCCACCTCTGTTAATTGGTAGTAACTATGCATATTGGAAAATCCGTATGGAAATTTTTATTCAATCTATTGATGAACGTTGTTGGACTTCTGTTCTTGAAGGTTACACAGCACCCACTGTCACTGCTGGAGGTGTTGTTACAACTATAGCTAGAAGTGCTTATACTGCAGATGAATTAGCTAATGCAAATTGGAATTCTAAGGCACTTAACGCTATTGTTTCTTTGGTTGATCCAGGTCAATTCAGACTCATCTCCTCCTTAAGGACGGCCAAGGAAGCATGGGATGCTTTGAGGATAGCAAATGAAGGAACCAATGCTGTCAAAACCTCCAAGCTGCAGATGATCACTTTAGAATTTTAACAATTATCTATGGAAGAGAAAGAAGACTTCAAAAGCTTCTATGCCAGATTAAGCAATCTCACCAACTCAGCTGAAGCGCTTGGGAAAACCTACTCAAATGAACAGATTGTTCAAAAGATCCTTAGATCTTTACCAGACAGGTTCCATGCAAAAGTGACAGCAATTGAAGAAAGCAAGGATCTTTAAACCATGCGAGTTGAGGAACTTGTAGGGTCATTGATGACCTATGAGTTAAATCTGGCCCGAAGAAAGAAAAACAAATCACCAAGAATTGCTTTCAAGACGAACAGTGCAAACCCAAACGACTCTGGCGAGACTGACGAAGATGAAAATTTTGTACTTCTCACCAAACAATTTAAAAGGTTCCTCAAGGGCAAACAAAAAGAAAGGTCCACAAATCTTCAAGGCCAGAATCAAAAACCACAAAAACAATGGAAGAAAAATAATTTCTATCCAAAGAATAATGCCAACACGTTTGAAGGGAAGCCTAGGAGTCGAATCCAATGCAGAGAATGTGAAGGATATGGACACATTGCAGCTGATTGTCCTAATACTCAAAAGAAGGCCAAGGGAAGGAAGGCCATGAATGTTACATGGAGTGATGGAGACTCGGATGAATCTGAATCAGAATCAGACAGCAGCAATTCTGAAAATCAGGTAACTACCTTTACTGCTTTACAGCTGTCTGGTGCTGAATCTGGTAACTCTTCTTATGCAGATAAATCCAGATCAAATACTGAAAACTTGAGGAAGGAACTTCAAGATGCAGAAGGGAAGATTCAACTGTTGCAGGCCTTCGCTGAACACAGCAGGGAACGTCAACTGGATGACGTATCTGTAGTCTCAGATGATGAACAAAATGAGGTGAGCAGGTTAAGTTCAGAACTTGCTAACGCACAAGAAAAAATCAAGAAGCTGGCACGTGGATCCGTCCAGCTTGATAAAATCTTGAATAGTGGCAGACCTGTTAGCCTAAAAACAGGTCTTGGATATGAAGGTAAAGGTAAAAATCATGACAATAAATTAAACTTTGTAAGAAAATCTGGATACAGGTACATGGAACAGAATAAAAATCATACAGATGCATCTACCTCTCATCATCATCAATACAATGCGGCTAGGACTCAAAGCTCTCATCCAGCCAGGAACTATGCAAGACGACAATTTCAGCCGAATCTGTACAAGCCAGATGAGTCTGTCCATCAGAACGGCAGGAAATTTCAACCTCGACAAAATCGGCAGGATACATCTGTTTTCCAGGTATTCTGTGATTTTTGTGCTAAATCTGGTTATGATGTATTTAGGTGTCATGAGTACTTGAAGTTAATCAATTTACACAAAAGAAGACTTGTTTCTAGACAAGAGAAGAAAATTCAAACGAATGCTTATGTAGTTCAATTGTCTCTGAGTGCTTTGATTCCTAACACATGGTATTTTGATAGTAGTTGTTCTAGACACATGACAGGTGATCTATCTCTACTTACACATTTTGAAAAAGGCGAAACAGGTGCTGTTACATCTGGTGACGGCCAAAAGGGTAAGATAGATGGATCTGGTATCATCAACATTAAGGGATTACCGACATTAACTAATGTCTTATATGTTATAGGGCTTAAGGCAAATTTGATCAGTGTAGGACAATTGTGTGATGATAACTTGCTTGTCATGTTTTCAAAAGAATATTGCAAGGTTTTAAGCTGTGACAAGAAGTCTAACCCGTTAAAGAGTGTTTTATTTAAGGGAGTTAGATCTAGAGATAAATGCTATACACTCGAGAGTCTCGAAACTTGCAATTCTGTTAAAACCAAAAATGAGAAACTGTGGCACAAAAGATTAGGACACCTAAACTACCATGATCTCATGAAGCTGACCAGACTACAGGCTGTGAGATGCTTACCCAGCATAAACAATATTCCAGATGAAATCTGTGGTGATTGTCAAAAGGGTAAGCAAATCAAAAGTCAACATAAACCAAGTACATCCATTAATACCTCTCATATACTTGAACTAATTCACATGGATTTGATGGGTCATATCCAAAAGGAAAGTATTTGTGGCAAGAGGTATATTTATGTATGTGTTGATGATTTCTCCAGATACACTCGGGTCATGTTTATTCGAGATAAATCTGATACCTTTGACAATTTTGTTAATCTTTTTCAGAAGTTGAACAATGAAAAGGCAGATGAACAGGTAAGAGTCAAAAGGATCAGAAGTGACCATGGGAGAGAATTTAAAAACTCCGAGTTTGCTGATTTTTGTATCCAATACGGGATCAAGCATGAGTACTCATCCCCAAAGACTCCTCAACAGAATGGAGTGGTGGAAAGGAAAAATAGAACTCTACAAGAGATGGCTCGTTCATGCTAAATAGCAACCAATTGCCCACGAAATTTTGGGCAGAAGCTATAAACACTGCTTGTTATATTGTTAATAGAGTCATGCTTAGATCTAGAACAAACCAAACTCCATATGAAATTTGGAAGGGTAGAAAACCTAGGGTTGACTACTTTCATGCCTTTGGAAGTAAATGCTATATTTTGAAAGATAGAGAACGCCTAGGAAAATTTGACTCAAAATCGGATGATGGAATATTTTTGGGTTATGCTGAAAATAGTAGGGCCTATAGAGTTTACAATCTAAGAACCCAAACTGTTCTTGAGTCAATTAATGTAAAAGTGGATGATACTAATTGTGTAAATTCGGATTTGCAGGTAGCAGATGGTGATCAACTGGAAATTCCACCAAAAGAAGAAGCTGGAAGCGAGAAATTAGAAGAAGAACAGCACCAAGCTGGAAGTCTCAATAATACTGAAGAATCCGATCAGGATGAGTCTGGGCACCCAGTAATATCTGCAGATCGAGACGAATCTGATGACCCAGATACACCTGATATTGCTGAACCAGAAGCATCGAGACTACCACCTGCTAGGATCCAAAAGGCACATTCACTTGACAACATTCTCACTGATATGTCTAAGAAAAATGTGACCAGAAGAAAATTTGCTGAGATGAGTAACATCTGTCATATGTCTCAAATTGAGCCAAAAAATGTCAAGGAAGCTTTGACAGATGAACACTGGGTACAAGCTATGCAGGAGGAGCTTAACCAGTTTGAAAGAAACAATGTCTGGGATCTGGTTCCACGTCCTAAAGAAGGTAATGTAATTGGAACCAAATGGATCTTCAAGAATAAGTCAAATGAACAAGGAAATGTGGTAAGAAATAAAGTCAGACTTGTTGCTCAAGGCTATACCCAGATTGAAGGGATAGACTTTGACGAGACATTTGCTCCGGTAGACAGACTGGAATCCATCAGGCTGTTGCTAGCTGTGTCCTGCTACATCAACTTCAGACTATTTCAGATGGATGTCAAAAGTGCCTTTCTGAATGGTGTGCTTAATGAGAAAGCCTATGTGGAGCAGTCTCAAGGCTTCACAGATCCATCTCACCCGGATTATGTCTTTAGACTCAAAAAGGCGTTATATGGGTTGAAACAAGCCCCCAGAGCTTGGTATGAAAGGCTCACATCATTCTTGCTGAGCAACGGATACAAAAGGGGAGGAACTGATAAAACTCTTTTCATTAAGCATCTAATATATGTTGATGACATAGTATTTGGGTCTACATCTAAGTCCAAAATTAATGAATTTATAAATACAATGAAAAGAGAATTTGAAATGAGTATGGTTGGTGAGCTAACCTTTTTCCTTGGTTTGCAGGTACAGCAGGATGAATCTGGCATATTCATATCTCAAGCAAAGTACGCTAAAAATCTGGTGAAGAAATTCGGACTCGAAGATGCAAAGGCAATGAGAACTCCCATGGCGACTACTCTAAAACTTTCAAAGGATGACAGTGGTAAGGATGTAGATCCATCCCTTTACAGAAGCATGATTGGAAGTCTTCTGTACCTTACTGCCAGTAGGCCAGATATATCCTTCAGTGTTGGAGTTTGTGCAAGATATCAAGCTAAACCTAAGGAATCTCATGTTGCTGCTGTAAAACGAATCATCAGATATATAAGTGGTACGTTGAGTTATGGAATTTGGTTTACACGAGATACCACTGCCAATCTTGCAGGTTTTTCAGACGCAGACTGGGTTGGGAACATAGATGATCAAAAGAGTACATCTGGAGGATGTTTCTACATTGGGAACAATTTGGTGGCATGGCTAAGTAGAAAGCAAAATTCAGTTTCACTATCTACAGCCGAAGCTGAATATATAGCAGCAAGGAGTTGCTGTACACAACTCTTGTGGATGAAACAAATATTGAAGGACTATGGACTCTCTATAAAACAAGCCACTATGTATTGTGACAACACCAGTGCCATCAATATCTCAAAGAATCCAATCCAACACTCCAGAACAAAACATATTGACATCAGACACCACTTCATCAGAGAATTGGTGGAACAAAAGATTATCAATCTGGAGCACATACAGACTGATCTACAGCTGGCAGATTTGTTTACTAAGGCCCTCGATACTGTCAAATTTGAAAGCCTTAGGAAACAAATTGGAGTATCACCTCCTTCTGAATAGGAACATGCATATTAAAAACAATTGTTTTTGTTTCTTTTATTGCATGTATTTAAGTTATCCTATTCTTATACTAAGTAGATCATGTTTTTGCCTGCAGATATATCTGAGTGCTTGTGGCTGATAACGAGACAGATACGTCTGGCTGATAGCAGTCAACATGTCTCCGGATGAATCTAACTAGCACTCAAATCTGGACAATCCTAAGGATAAGTCACTGCTGTCTATGTCATATGGTTGTTACTGGGTGAGATTTCATATTCTGTATGTAGACCTATGATCTAGATCTTGCTTATAGCATTGCACGCATTTTACTTATTATCCAAGGGCAGGGCTAGTGGAAAAGAAGGCTGCCTATCCAAGCCAAGTTCATACCCTTTAGCCTCAAAATACGATGAATTGATATAAATGTGGTAATATTGTAGAAGTAAGGGGAAAACCTAGTAAGCTAACTTTTGGGGATTGTGTGAATCTACCAATCCAAGTCAAGTTCATACCCTTCTTCTAACCTAAAGGGGAACATACTGTAAGATAACTTCTGGGGATTGTGTGAATCTATTTCCACCTCCAAAAGACATTGCCACAATATAGAAAAAGTCGGCAAGCCGGATTTGAGAAAATGCACTTCTTATAGATTTTGATCGGTCTTATTGTGCATTACGATGACAAATCGATAAGTCAGGGCAAACATATGATTTGTGGCAGTATGTGGATGACTAAGGATTGCTTGGATCACACACGCACATTAATCAACATAATCGTACTCGTGGTGGACTGTCTACTGCCAGATATATTTGACTCAACAGATGCCAACAAGTGCTCAGACGTGTCTCAGGTATACATATGCATTTAGAATTTTCTTATTCACGACTTTTAGATTTTATTCTAAAAATCTTTATTTTTAAGGTAATATATCGTGGGCTAATAAGTGCAAATATTGCAGAACAAGTCAGTTGATTGTAGAGCCCAATTTTGGTAATTTATTTGTTTCCTAATTCTTAACCTATTTTGTTTCTATATTTATCCCATTTTTTAAGGAAAGGAAATTGGCATAAACTAGGATTCTCAAGAGATATCTTTCTCTACAAGGAATGGATTTAAAAATTTCTTGAATTCTACTTGTACTAAAATTCCTCAAAAATATCTTTTCAAATCTCCTTCACTGCCTCCACACCAGCAGTTCTTACTCATTCCAAAACGAGTTCAAATTCCAACTCAGCCTATAGTCGAACCAAACCAAGGCGGCTCTACCACCAAGCCACAAGTTATGGGTGCAAATTCGACACCTATGTTTGATAATTTTCCTACCAGTCACTTTTCTCCCTTAGATATTCGAAGTGAATTGATTGTTGCTAGAGAAATCTCAAGCAAACAGTCTGAAACAAAAGGGGAGATGCCAAAAGACGATAAAGATGTGAAAGAAGGCAAAACTGAAAAATGAATTGGAAGAAGACGTAGATGGATCTGACCCGGACTCAGGTACATCAGATGGATCTGGTGATTCAGAGTCAGAAGCTGAAGAAGAGAAATCAGAGGAATCAATTGTTGGTTTATCCTTGGATTATTTCACAATTGCTTCGTGATCAGGGTATTTAGTTGCTAGAGGATAATCTGGTGATCAATCCCAAGGTGTTAAACAAGGTCAGATGCAGGAAAATACTGGAGGTGCAGACCTCTCACAGGAAACAGGTTTTTGGTGACACTCCTGGTAAACAGGATTCGTCTGGCCAGAATACCAGAATTGGCCAGCTAGAAGCAGAGATTATTGGGTTAAAGGCAGAGGTATTTGATCTCAGGGTTTGTGTCAAAAGACTTAAAGACACGCTGGATCAGTTGCTTGGAGGTTCTTCAAAAGAAACACCAGATGAAACAGAGGAATCTGAGTCTGGAGTTGAAAATAAAAAATCAGAGGAGCAAAATGAATTTGATAAGAGAGAAAGGCCTAAAAACAAGGATGGTGCTGTAGAATTGAAGAAGAAGAGACTGTTAGGCCAGACAGAAAGAACAGAAAAAGGTGAAAACACGGTGACCACAAAGAAAAATAAACTGAGTACAAGGGCAAATGAATACACTACACCAGGTGGATCCAGGTATGATCATTCATCCTTTGTTAGCAGCCTTATGCAGATTACCAAAGGTACGCTTACACCTTTCAGTTTTAAGTCTTGGTTGACTGGTGCCTATGTTGATTCTCAAAAACCATATATCTGGATGTCTAGAGACCTATAGATGGGTCTGGCCAACCTAAATCGACTGGACAGGATGGCAGAATTGGAAACTGAAATCTATTTTGCATGTTTTCATGAATTCTATGTTTGAGGGGTTGTTGGGGAGAGACATAGATATCCTACTGCATTAAATTTCTATGCATTGCAGTAAGGGGGAGCATTTGTGTTTTCAGAGTTTTCTAAAACTCAACCTTTATTTGCAGGTTTTATTGTCTGTAACTGAATTTTGCCTAATCTTTGTCTACTCGTGCTTACATTGGCAGGTTACAAGACATGGATTGCTTCCCCTATTTCTTCCAAAAAGGGGGAATAGTATTTTTTCTCATCTTTTCTGATTGATTAAATGTTGAAGTAACTTTTGGTTCATTTTGATTCTCCTTTATGTACTTATTATTTTTCTCGTTACATGCATGGATTTGTTGAAGTGAGCTTATTATGATGCATGACTTGAGGGGGAGAATTTTGATAGGGGGAGCTTAATAATTGCATGTTACTTCTTTCTACGTTTGTGAAAAGATGATTAGGTTTTGGAAAAATAGAAAAAGCCAAAGGGGAGATTGTTAACTTATTTTAAGTTATATTAATTGGCATTTTCTATTTTCCTATATTTTTTTAATTTGATAAATTTAGTTTATTACTAAATATTTTTATTTAGTAATTTATTAAGTTTAATTAAATTATTTAAACATTTCTTGGACGTAATATTGTGATAATATTTGTTGCTTATCTTCTATGATAATGACAAGAAATATTGTGATAATATTTTGAAGATAATGTTGGTTGCTTATCTGATATGATAAGTATTGTGATAATGGTAGAAGTCTATCACTTATCGGTTGTGATCAAAATTGTGATTTACTTGGCTTGAGATTATATCTTTATCACTTAAAAGTATTTTGATTATATTTTAAGTCTTGTTAAATATTCTGATTAGACGAAAATCCTTGATCACAATCTCGAAAATTTGTTGGTAATATTCTTGATAATATTTTGTGTTTATTCTTGATTGTCAAGGTATCCAAAATATGGTAAGCATCTTCTAGATATGGTCAAGAATATTTCATTCTTATCTTTGCATATGGTAAGATTTGTTGGACGAAAATCTATCTAGGAAAAATTCTTGATAGGGCTGAAAATATGAAGTCCATGTTTATGTTAATCACGTGATTGATTAACTTATGGTAAGATTACATGATTTATCTATATCTTGGTTATGGTAAGATTTAGTTAAGAATATTTATCTTACCTTTTATTAATTATCTCTACCATGTTTTGCAGGTATTAGAGATCTTGTGCAATAAGGAAAATTGGGAACCAAGGAAACCTAATTGCACTATAAAGAGAGGAAAAACGGGACGTTTTTCTTGTGACGTGAAAATACAATTTTCGTGTGGTGCTAGAGAAATACACGTCCACCTTGTTAAAGAAGTCTTGAAACTTTATTTTCGTGTGGTGCAAAAATAATTAAAGCTTCAATTGTGTTGTGACTTCAATACTTCGGGAGGAGGATTCAATCACTTAGAGAAGGAAAGAATTTCAGCGTGAAGATCAAACGGGAGGTTTGGATCAAGATCGAACGGGAGTTCGTGTTGCTGAAAAGTGTTGCAGAGTCAAAGAAAACTACTGAAGAGTGGTGGGACGCCAGCTCACATTACATGCTACAGAAGGATCAGGGAGTGATCTATTTCTTGGATGTTTGATAAAATCTATGCGTAGATTTATCCCATAATTTAGATTGATCTGTATAAACTCTTTCCTTATATAGTGATTTGTTTTTGTTCGCAGGATGCGAACCTTGAGTTTTCCCTGTTAGGGTTTTTCACACGTTAAGCTCAAATTATTGTGTTCTTGTCCATTTATAATTCCGCACAAATTATTCTGATTGTTTACGTTTTACAATTCAGACGAATCTGCCTTAGCAGGAGTCATCTGGTACTGCGCTAAATAATGATGAATGATTTACTGTTAACTGGTTAGCGTCCAGACTTGTCTGTGACAATCTGTTTATAAAATCTAGACAACCTCAAATTTTCAATTTTAATAAATTAAGCCTGTGTCCAGCAACTATTTTGAGGTAAAATGTGTAGTTGAAAAATAGTTTTGAAAAAATATGTGATTAAAAATGAGTTGAAAAAATGTGCTGCTTATAAATAATTTATAAAAAAAAGTTATTGAACGAATGTTAATATTGAAGAGTTAATACTTTGATTTTTTTTAGTTAATAATATTAATAGAATGATTAATATTTTTTAATCATTCTTAATTTTAATAAATTTTTAAAGATTATAGGGTATATTTTTTTGTATAATTTCGTAATCTTCAACTTTATTCGGTTGTCGTATCGTGATAATCGCAAGATTTTCAAAATTATTATTTTGACTACTTATTTTTGTAAATAATGTTTTATGGTTAAATTCAAATATTTTGACTATTTCTTTTTTAATTAATGTGATTGATAATGTGATTGATGTTTTTGAATCGAAATTAAAAAGTACGTTAAAAACAAGAAGCAAATATAGAGGTTATGAGAAATATGTTAATACCTTTCACATGCATCAATATTTATGCACATAATATTACATTAAATATGATATACAATAAAAAAAAAATTACTAAATTTACATTTTCAATGAAGTTATTAGTAATTCATAAAAATTATTGAAATCAACAATAATTTATTATTTAAATATATAAATTGACGTTTACTATTCAAAGAATTTTTAATAATTTGAATTACTTATGTTATTTTTTAAATTCTAATAATTATTGTAATAGAGAATTCTTTTTTATACATTTATATATGTGTTGATTATGTATAAGTACTAAAATTTTATGAATACTTATTGAAATTGATATTGTGTATAATAACTTTCGTGCATCGCACTAGTGATATACTAGTTAACACTAATACTGAATGAGTTCAATTAATATTTTTAATTATCAGTATTAAAGTTATTATTTAATTATTATTATTTTATTTATTTGTTTTTCTTAATATTATAAATTTTATGTGTAACCATCAATATAAAAATTCTGTTTTAATTATTAATAGTTAAATCATTTGTTATCTTTAATATTAAAAAATATATTTTTTGAAATATATATGTGGTTGAAAAAATGCACTGCTTATAAATAATTTATAAAAAAGTTATTGAACGAATGCAAGTATTGAATAATTAATGCTTTGATTTCTTTTTAATTAAAAATATCAATATAATGATTAATGTTTTTTTACTCATTGATAAGTGTATTTTATACACTTATTTATCTATCGAAATTAGGATATTATAATATTTTTTCTTGAATAAATTCTACGTAATTGTTATTATTTTTCATTATTTCAGGTTTTTATCCCAAAATGAATAAAAATGAGGAATTTAAGAAATTATACAAAAATTGGATGGAAAAACTCAAAAGTGGAGCAAATTGGAGAAAGTCAAGACTCAAGAACCTACTTATCATATATGGAAGAATTGAGTAACTTGAAGGACAATTTATTTTATTTGGGCTTAGGGCTAATTTGTGTGTGTATATATATATATACACATATTGCTGGCTGGAATGGAGGAGAACCGTGAGGGAGAATTCTGAAAGCAGCCGTGGAGACCTGGGAATAAAAGAAAAAAAACGTTAGGCAGCTTGGGGAATTGAATTGTGGTTGGCCGAGTGTGAAGGCTGGGAGAGAACAATAAAGAGACAGCCGAAGAGAAGGGCAGCTGAGTGGAAGTGTGTGATAAAGAGGAGGAGCCGACATTTAGTGTAGATATAGGGGGAAAAGTGAGATTAAGGCTGGTGGTGTGAGTGGAAGGAATTAATTAATTGGAAGAGTCTTGAGGGATTTATTAATTGGAGGAAGGAACCAGAGAGTTGACGGCTAAATAGAATCTATATCTATATATCTTTATCTTTATATATATAAAAGTAGAAGTAGAAGTAGAAGTGAGGAGAGAGAGCCATTTTGGAGGGAAAATTGCATTTAATGAGTCTCTCTCCTCATTTCTACTTTTATGTATAAAAAAATACATAAAAATAAATAAAGAAAAGAGAAATATTTTTGTAGGAAAGTTTATTATTTATTACATATTTAGTAAGATTTGTAATAAATATACTATGTGTAAATGTATTATATTGAAAATGAAAAAATCAGATTAATATATTTGAACATAAATAATGTGATACCTACGTAAATGTGTTATGTAGAAAATGAAAAACTTGGATTAATATATTTGAATATAAATAAATGTGATATCTATGTAAATGTGTTATGACTTATGTATGAAATGAAAAAATTGTATTAATATATTTGAATATAAATAAATGTCATATCTATGTAAATGTGTTAAATTGAAAATGAAAATTTTGGATTAATATATTTGAAAATAAAAAATACATGCTATATAAATTTGTTAAGTTAGAAATGAAGATTTTGCATCAATATATTTTGAAAATAAATAAATAAAATCATTAAAATTTTACTTTTTAATATGTCAATAAATGAGTAGGTTCTTCAATAATTATATTACAAAATTAATTAATTATTTGCTATCAATTTTTTGCCACCAATGATAAATTGTTAGAAAATTTAATCATTTCATCATTTTGACAAAAATTGGTATGCTTAAAAAATAAGGAAAAATAAAATATATTAATTAGTATATATTGGATTTCGAATAAAATATATGTAAACAACATATTAAAAAATAAAGTTAATTAAAAATTTTAACATATTAAAAGGAAAATAGGTGATAATGTGGGAAAATTTTTAAAGAAAAACGTAAATAAAAGTAAAAAGAAATTTATACAAAAAATTTAATTAAGTGTCAAACTTTGAGTGGCGCGGTACACTGAGTTTACATGCAGATTTTTTTTTTTTATTATGTTTCAAATTCTATAACATGTGTTATGTAGGAAATGAATAAATTGAATTAATATATTTTAAAATAAATAAATGTCATGGTATATAAATTTGTTAAATTAGAAATGAAAAAATTGAATTAATATATTTTGAAAATAAATAAATAAAATTATTGAAATTTTACTCTCTAAGTTGTCAATAAATGAATAAGCTCTTCAATACGTATATTACAAAAATAATTAATTATTTTCTATTAACTTTTTAACCACACATATTTTCTCCCTCCAATTTTCAATCACTATTTTTTACCTCAAAATCATAAATAAACAAGTTTATAAACCAAACATTATTACCAAACGGAGGCTTAATCATTTCATTATTTTGACAAAAATTGACATGTTTAAAAAACAAGGAAAAATAAAATATATTAATTAATATATTGGATTTCAAATAAAATATATGTAAGCAACACATTAAAAAATATAGTTAATAAAATATTATAAAATATTTAAAGGAAAATAGGTGATGAGGTGACAAATTTTCAAAGAAAAAAAATTATATAAAAAATTTAAATGAGTGCCAAATTTTGAGTGACGCGGTATACTTAGTGTACATGTAGTATTTTTTTTTTTTTTTTTGAATAGTTTTGTCTTTTTTAAAGTTTCAAATTAAAAAATATTTTGTATTGAAATTTTATTGAAATTATGTTTTTTATCTGATATGATTAGATCAAGATATTTTAAAAATTATATATTCCGTGCATCGCACGGGTAGACAACTAGTTAATTAATAAAAACAACTGTGATTCTAGCAATTTTGACTAGATTCCCAATTTTGAAATAATCTATAGTGTAAAATGAATCTGAAAACGTGCATAAGCCCACTATCCATTTTTTCCCCTAACTGCCCACTCCCACCTTCCTTCAAACATAACCAAATTACTCACAAACATCGTCTATCTCGTCCCTCTCTTCCAAGTGATAGAGAAACCGTTGTAGTCTACCAAATCAAAGGCTATTCGAGATCAGAATTGGAGAAGCCATTGACACTGGATTCCTCCCTTCGGACTTCGTTTCAACCATCACCTGCATCAACCTCGGGTTACCCTTTTCTATTTATTTTTTTTGTTATCAGTTATCATGTTTAATATTTGAGATTTATTTTGATAGTATTTTGTAATGAAATCTTTAGAAATATCATTTTTGAACAATTTCTTGCCACCCAGGCTTATCTCCAATCTTGAACAGCTTGTGTTAAGCCGGAAAATCGGTGGCAGAGGGGATGGTGAATCGTCTAATCCCAATGAAAAAGGGGATGACTCGGCCAAGCCCATTTCACCCAGGATATACTATGTAGGGCCTTTGATATATTCATTTTAGGGATTCTGATATTTTGAGATTTTTTTTTTACTTCCATTGGGAGATTAATGGTTTAACGGGATGTGTTAATAGGGATAAATCAACATTCGGCATTCTTAATGGTCCCACTGCTTAAGAAGTTTCTGGTATTTTTGTTTTCTACTTCATTTTTGCAATTCTTATAGATTGAGTTAATGTTCCTAATATGATGAGATGTTAATTATTTGAGTTGGAGTTGGAGTTCATGGATGAACTTTGAACCAATATTTTGCTTTGTGCAACTTTCAGGAACTCCTGTGGATTGTGTATCGTTAGCTTTATGTGGTTCACTTTGTACATGGTTAAAGCCGTATGATTTTCGTTCTTACATCATATACGAGTTTTTCCTTCATTAATCGGTGCTTAGCTACTCAAAGACGTCTCTCTCTCTCTCTCTCTCTCTCTCTCTCTCTCTCTCTCTCTCTCTCTCTCTCTCTCTCTCTCTCTCTCACACACACACACACACATATTTTGGCTGATCTTTAGGTTATAAGTGGTATCAGCGAGGGTTTAAGCCGTGGACACCACATGTAAGTTGTTGCCATTTATATTGTTTTTACTTTGTAAGTTATGTCCAATTTTTCCAGTTTTAACTACATTTATATTGATTATTTGATATTATCAGGTTTTATTCGGGCGTTGTTGCTAGGGCTAGGTAATCATTGGTTAATGGTGTGTCATCTATATCAATATCATTAAGCTGGTATATTAGTGATCTTTTAGGGAGTACCTCTCATATTTATAGAGTAATTTTGGTTGGTAGAATTTTGTTTATATTTGTTTGCCAAATACAAACCTATCTTCATATCTTTACTTATAATTTTTGTTTATTGTACTAAGTTTTTATTAAACTTTTGTTTTAATGAACAGTTTCACACTGTGTCCTATGAAATGACCGTTAATAAGAATCAAGGTCAATCACTTTCGCACATGTGATTATTTCTATAAAAATCAGTGTTCAGTCATTCACAGTTGTATGTAGCAGTGTCAAGAGTTATAAATCGTACTGGTCTGAAGATATTGATAAACGATGACGATGGGAACCCAATAAATGTGACGAATGAATGTTGTCTATAAGGAGGTTTTCCAAAATTTGTAATACTCTTGATAACACAATGTTATTATTTAAATTGGTACTGGATTTTCTTAGTTTTTGCTTTTTTTTTCCCAATTGTAGTTCTATGTAATTTATTCTTCATTAATGAAATATGTATGTGCATCGCACAGGTGTGAAACTAGTTGACAAGAATTGAGCTGGCTGTTGGTGGCAGTTGAAGGACTTGGCTGGAAATATACAAAAGTTGGATGGGATTTATTTGAAGAAGGTGATACACAAAAAAGAGCAGTTCTCGACAATTGATAAAAGGAGATGATGCTAATGTTTCAACTCTTCAAACTACGGGTTTTATTTTCATTATTTATTGTGTTTTCTTTCAAGAACATGTGTAGTTAAATTTTAAATCGGGATTGACGATATAGATTTAACGTTTTTAGTTTGATTTTGATTCTCAAGTTGGCACTTTATTTTTATGTATTGATTTTATTATTGCGTATAATGTTTGAGTTGCTTGATCACCAATTCATGATTTAATGGTTGTTTTCATAATTCGAGATGTGAGTTAATAATTAGATCACGTAATAAAATCCAGAAATTTCAACAAAAAGATAGAGATATGAATTTGTGGTTGCATGTGGTCAATTATGAATTCCTAGGAAATTTAATGCATTTAGCTAAGGAGAACTCTAACCCACTGTAGAGATACATGGTTAACTTAGTTAAATAGGCCTAATTTGAACTCGAGAGAGGTAAATTAGATATATGCGTGAATTCAACCAAATACAATTTTAGAAAACAACTTGAGATGAGAAATTAAGTTAGAATGTTATTTCGAAATCGTTAGTCCCGATATTCACTGAATTGCTAGAAAACCCACCACTTTGTTTTGTTTCTTGCTTTTATTAATTGCTTTTTAGTTTAATTTTCTATTTTCATTTTAATTGCATTGTTTATTTCATTTATTCTCAATTTTATTGTCGTTTTTGAATTGTTTGGTATTTTATTTTCTTAGTTAATTTTTGTTTTTAGTTTAGGAATTCTATTGAATCAAAGTAAATCGATAACGAATAAATAGTCCTCGTGGGATCGACAACCCGGACTCAAAAAATCCACTTTTACTACTTGTTAGCGATATCGTACACTTGCTATATTCACAACAACAAGTTTTTGGCGCCGTTGCCGGGGACTATTTTAATTTGTTATTTATTTATTTTGATTTTTAGCATTCTTAACTTTTAGATTTAGTCTTCCTTTAGTTTTTAGTATTTTAATTAATAATAAACAAAAACATCAAAAATTCTCAAAATTTTCAAAATATTTTTTTATTCTTGTCCTTTTATGCTTCGTTCGCAAAGGAGAAATCTTTTACCTTTCGAATCTGAAATTGAACAACTCTTTAGAGGACGACTTAGGGAACAACAAAATCTGAACCAAATGATCAATCCAATCAATCCTTTGGAACACATTGAACTAAACCCGAATGCTGTTGCATTACCTCCTGGTCAAAATGCAGCATTACAAATCAATTAAAACAACCAACAGAATGTACAAGATGACAACATAGGAGACCTTCCTATGGGTCAATTCTTGACTCCTGTTGCCACTGCAAACCGTTCTAGTATATTATATCCGCCTTTTGGAAGGAATGACTTTCAATTGAGAGTAGATTTAATAAACCTTTTCAGTAATAATCTCCAATTTTTTGGAAAGGCACACGAGGACCCCAATGCACATGTTGCAAGATTTGGGAGAATGTGCCAAAATTTCCAATTTCAAGGCATAAACGATGATGCCATTCGTTTGCGGCTATTTCCTTACACTTTAAGAGATAGTGCATTGGAGTGGCTTGATTCTGAATCTGAATTTAGCATAACCACATGGGATGACCTAGCTCGAAAATTTTGTAATAAATATTTCTCACCTGCTAAGGTCGCTAAACTGAGATTGGAGATATCTACGTTTCAACAACTAGAAGGTGAGAGTTTTCATGAATCTTGGGGTAGATTTAAGGATCTTCTTAGAAAATGTCCTTATCATGGATATAACAAAGACCTTCAAGTTCAGTACTTTTACTATGGGTTGTCACCACAATGCAAATCCATAGTGAACTCATCTGCTGGTCGGTCTATCACAAATAAAAGTGTCAACCAAGCTTGGGACCGGGTAGAACTCATTGCAAAACACATACCATGTTCCCATCTGAAAGAGTAGTACAAATGAGAGCTACTGGAATGCATGATGTAGATGCACTGACCAGTACAAATGCGCAACTTGCTGCGCTAACAAAAAAGGTTGACATGTTGTTTTCACATCATCAAGGAGTTCACGCTATTCAATTACCAGTAGTGTGTGATAATTGTAGCGCGACCCATTCAACCGAAAATTGCATGTTGTTGGAGTCAAAAGAGGAGCAGGTTAATTTTGTGCAAAACAGTCATCAACAACAGAATGGCCCATATGCTCCTACTTACAACCCTGGTTCGAGACAACACCCAAACTTCAAATGGTCTAACAATCAAAATGAGTTTAACCA